>CM033716.1:11644565-12188465 GCA_019671005.1 Hibiscus mutabilis
TTAGGTATGTCCCCTTCCGACTTGTCTATGGCAAAACATGTCATCTACCGTGGAAATCGAGCACAAGGCATATTGGGCAATCAAGACCGTGAATATGGATTGGGAAAGTGCCGGACAAAAGCGTTTGATGGATCTCAACGAGATAGAAGAATTCGCACTCGCCTATAACAATGCACGAATCTACAAGAGAGAAAACAAAGCAATGGCATGACAAGAAACTATTGCCACGGCAATTCACGCCATGGCAACTAGTTCTCCTATTCAATTCTCGCCAAAACTTTTCCCGGGAAAGCTGAAATCAAGATGGTCGGGACCATTCAAGTCGTCAAACCATTCTCCCATGGTGCGTGATAATCAAGTCCATCTCTGACAACCATGAATTCAAAGTTAATGGACAAAGATTGAAGCACTACAATGGTGCCTATGTGGAACGTAACAAGGAAGTGGTCAACTTAGGAGATGCATGAGCATGCTCTCCTTTCAATATTTTTTTTTTCTTTTATTTTCATTCTTTTTAGGAGATATTTTATTTTTTTGATTATCTTTAGTTTTCAGGTTTTCTTTGTTTTTCACAACAAGACTCACAACTACTATGCTAAGGAAATTAACCGGCAATAAGCATGCCCCGGCAACCAATGGAGCAGTCGCCACGACAACCGCAAAAGATGACGCCACGACAACCAGCCCTCAAGATGCCACGGCAACCAAAGCTAAAGACATCCCGGCAACCACTACAAAAGCCAAAGGTAAAGCACCTATGCCCGAATCAACTCCTAAGAAAACAACCATCGCGTTCAAGCAAGAGAATCAAGACACCGACCAAAAGTAAACTAATCATCTACGATGACGAACTCTGAGTAAGTCCTCGTATGCATTTTTATTTTTATTTTTATTTTTTTCGTTATTTTTATGCATGCATTGAGGACAATGCTTCACTCGAGTTTGGGGGGATTGTTATTAGTAGTTACCATGTTTAGTTACATTCATCTTAAGTATTACATTTAGGATACATAAATTGCTTGCCATGCCTTAAATTGGAACAAGAATTGCTTAGATTTGATGAATATTCGATAATGACTTTGCCAATGCACTTAATTGATAGAATTTTTATTCTAGGATAACCATGGAAAAACTTAGAATTTTACTATGATGCTAAATTTGATGAAACACTATTGTGGTTTGATTGATTTAAGGAATTCTAGTGAACTTAGGTTGATAATTAACAAATTGGGGGATTAGAATAAAAATTGGATGAATGCTAGAGGTGCCCGAAATTGGCTCTAGCATGTGCTAAAAAATTTTTTTTTCACTAGAGGTGCCCGAAATTGGCTCTAGGATGTGTTAAAAAAATTTAACTAGAGGTGCCCGAAACCGGCTCTAGTCGAATAAATTAACTTAAGAAAACTAAAAAAAAAAAACACTAGAGGTGCCCAAAACTGGCTCTAGTTAAAACACGTAAAAAAAGAACCCAATAAAGTAATTTGAAAACCTATTGTTTGCATAGAATCCGAAAAATCAACTTGCACACAACTCCGCACACACTCACAAGCATTATTGTTTGATTCCGAGTAACTCCTAAGTTTTCCGAAAAATAAAAAGCCAATCATACTTTGTGCCCCGGTTCAGAGAATTGAAAACACATTTAAAGCTAAGTTTATGAAAATTGAAGTCTTGGCAGGTAATTATGAGTTTGCATTGCTTGAGGACAAGCAATAGTTCGAGTTTGGGGGTGTGATAAGTGTTCAAAAGTACTAATTTTCTTACCCTTTTTACTTATATTATTGTTAGACTTAGGCTCATATTAGTTGCATAATTAGCTATTCATGCATTAATCCATGTTTCCTTCCATCGTTGAGCTTGATTACATAACTTGGTAGTTTTTGTGGAAAAGATGCTGCTTTGGTGTGCTTTGTGTGTGTATGTGCAGGATCACTTGCCAAAGCAATGCCGAGCTAGTTGCCAGGGCAATGCATGAAGGAGATGCCGAGCTAGTTGCTGTGGCAATACATGAAGGAGATGTCGAGCCAGTTGCCATGGCAATTGTCGACAAAGAGAAAATGCAATAGGGATGTCGAAATTAATGACTATACAAGCCCAAGATGACGTGGAGCAAAGCCCAAACCCAGAGGAATTTGATTTCCATGCAGAGATTAAAGAAGAATTAAATTCCAAG
Organism: Hibiscus mutabilis; assembly: GCA_019671005.1. Lineage (NCBI taxonomy): Eukaryota > Viridiplantae > Streptophyta > Magnoliopsida > Malvales > Malvaceae > Hibiscus > Hibiscus mutabilis. The sequence continues at coordinate 11,646,739 of CM033716.1, forward strand.
AAGATAGGAGAAGTTCTAGTAGGAATACAATTATAATAAAGAATTATATTCTTTAAAGATAATTTAATTCCAACTCAAACTCCTCCTCAAAGAAGGACTTTGGCCTAGCCCTATAAATAGCAAGGAGATTTCGACAATCCATAAAGAGAGAGCATTAGGGAAATTTCGACAAGTCCAAGGGAGAAAGCAAGGGATTTTCGACAAGCTTCATCTTTTCTTTCTTGTTCGATTGGGTTCATGCTAGGGATTGTTTATTTATCTTGGCTATGGTTATTGTGTTTTGTGGTTGTGAGAAACTATTGGTTTTTGTTTAGGTAATAAGAGTTTGCACTTTTCTATTTCAAGGTTTATTCATTCTTGGTTCTTATTCTTGTTTGCGAGTGAATTGGGAGAGGATCTCGTGATTTCATCTATTTATCTAATATCGGGAGAGTTAGATTCAAGAAACGAATGAATATGATCTTTATTCAATCTATTGATGGTGAAGATTAATCCGGCTTAGGAATAAGTTAAGGATTTCAACGGCTAAGAGGAGCGCAAGATTGGTTGTTGTTCACCCTTGATTCTCGCAGGGATGTATTATCAAGGCATGCACAAGTAGCTAGAGTTTCGACTTAGGGATAAGAAGAAACCATTGAAGAACGCTCTGCCGAACCTTGAAGGTTGATGCCCGAGAGCCCAAGTAGTTGCCCAACTAGTCGCCCAGGCAACCATCGATTAGTTGCCAAGGCAACCCCGTTGTGCAAGTTGCCACGGCAACTGAGTTGCCCGTGCACTCTTTTACCAAGACGATCCAATCGGCTATCACACCTCAACTCACAATAACCTAGCCTATCTCTCTCATTTGAATTCATATTTTCTTTTACTTTATTTGCTTTCTAAGATTAGTTATTAGTTAAACTTCTATAATCCTTTATTTGTGTTTTTACTTTTTTTGATTGCAAGAGACTAGATTCTTGAAGTGGCACCAATCCTGTGGAGACGATATCTTTTATACTATAACTTGCGACGTGTATACTTGCACATTTGCGTAGCACTTATTACGCGCAACAAGTTTTTGGCGCCGTTGCCGGGGATTGGCAATAGCGACTTTGTTTTTACTTTCTTGCACTTTCTTTTTATTTTTCTTGTTTAAAATTCAAAGGGCTAACAAACTTTGGTTTTGCATTGGTATATGACCAGGGTGAGACCGACTTCACCAGAATATCCCTTTGATCCAGAAATCGAACGAACCTTACAAAGACTTAGAGGAAGGATAAGAGAAACAATGGCAAATCAAGACGACAATATGAATCAAGATGTTCGAGCATGAGGAGGAGTGATTCTTGCACGAAATAGAACTATTCGAGACTATCTTGAAGAAGATCTTGATGGACTTAACCCAGGAGTTGTCGCACCTGAAATTGAAGCCGACCACTTTGAGTTGAAACCGTAATGTTTAATATGATCAACACAATAGGTCCATTTGGCGGCTCAAAGAACTAAAGATGCACGGCAACATCCGAAATCTTTCCTCGAGATTTGCAACTCGTTCAAGATACACGGAGTCACCCCCGATGTTTTATGATTAAGATTATTCCCCTATTCACTGAGGGATAGGGCGAAAGCATGGTTGAATAGCATTCCTGCCGGATCTATAGCATCTTGGACTGATCTTTGTCGTGATTTCCTTGCTAGATTTAATCCTACAAATTTTGGTGATAAGCTTCGTAACGACATTACTTCTTTTCGGCATGCAGATGATGAATCCATGTACGAGGCTTGGGAGCGATATAGAGAACTTCTACACAAATGCCCCCTACACAGATTCCCGGTGTGGACTCAAGTAACAATGTTTTACAACGCCGTGAATACACCAACAAGGATGATGCTAGATGCCTCGGCAAACGACATACTCCTAGATAAGTCGCCGGAGGAAGCGATGCAAATTTTAAACAGGCTGGCCAAGAATGACTATCAATTCCCATCTACTAGAAGAGGAGGAGTTAGACGCCAAGCCACAACACATGAACTAGGATCATCAGATTCAATTTCGGCACAATTGGCCGCTTTAACCAAGATGGTCCAGAACATGCAAAACCCAAACAACACACATGAAGTCAAGGTAATGGATTCTTTTTGTGAGTTATGTGGTGATAACCATAATTCTTCTGAATGTATGCAGAATCCGGAATCCAGCTTCTATGTGGGTAATTACAATCGAAACAACAATGTGATGTCCAATACATACAATCCAGCTTGGAAGAAGCACCCAAATTTTTCATGGAGTAATCCCAACAATGCTCTAAACCAGAACAATCAGAATGCACAAGCATCGGGATTCCAGCAGAATATGCCACGGCAACAGATGCCGCAGCAACAACCGACAACATCTAGTTCTTTGGAAAATTCTCTAAATGCTTTTATGATGAAAACTGAATCTTATATGGCTGAGAATAGTAATTTCATAAAAAGAACTGATGCTTTTATTAACATGACCGAGATGAGATTGCAAAACCAAGAGGCGGCAATCAAATCATTGGAAAATCAAGTTGGACAGTTTGCTCAAAATCTGAATACTAGACCGCAAGGAGGTTTACCTAGCGGTACTGAAGTCGCAAGAGGAACTGGCCATGAGCAATGTAAGGCGATCACCACTAGAAGTGGCCAACAACTTAGAGAGGTTCAAACCCGCTCATCAAACAAAACTCCACAAAAAGATCAAAATGAACCTAGCGGCAAAGCCTCAGATGCTGAACCAGGAATTGCCGCGGCAACCGACAATAAGCATGCCTCGGCAACCGACGATAAAGATGCCTCGGCAACTTGCGATAAGCATGCCTCGGTAACCCCAATTGATAATGCCTCGGCAACTTCAGATGTCCCGGCAATGCCGTCAATCAGGTTTCAAACCAATGAAAGGATCGAAGATATCCGACTTCCACCACAATTCCCACAAAGGTTGAAGCGACAAAAGCAAGAATACCAATTCAAGAAGTTTCTTGATATCCTAAAGCAAGTCCACATCAACTTGCCATTGGTGGAAGCAATTGAACAAATGCCAAACTATGCCAAGTTTCTTAAAGACATTGTGTCCAAAAGAACAAGTCTAGGAGAGTTTGAAACAGTTGCCGCGACAGAGGGATGCATGGAAATGTTGCACAATCGTATGCCACCCAAGTTGAAGGATCCTAGAAGTTTCACAATACCCTGTTCCATTGGAAATCACTATGTCGGGAAAGCATTATACGACCTTGGGGCTAGCATAAACTTGATGCCTAAATCGGTTTTCCAGAAACTAGGAATCGGGAAGGCAAGACCTACAACAGTTATGCTACAGCTAGCCGACAGATCCTATGTGCATCCAGAGGGAAAAATTGAGGACATACTGGTAAAAGTTGATAAATTTATTTTTCCCGCTGACTTTATTGTTTTGGATTGTGAAGCAGATGAGCATGCACCTATCATTCTCGGGAGACCATTCCTAGCAACAGGGAGAACCTTGATCGACGTTGAAAAGGGAGAACTCACAATGAGGGTGAATGACCAGCAGGTCAAACTAAATGTGTTCCAAACACTAAGGCGTGCCGATGATCCAGAAGAATGCCAACTACTTCATGCCACGACAGAGTTTAACTTCGATAAGGAATTTAGTTGCCTCAGAAACTACATTGCCGATCAAGAGGAACCTAAGGAGTATGAAGAACCGGTCGATGAGGAACAACAAGAAGAGGCAAATTGGCTAGTCAACCGACCAGGTACATACTTTGAACCACTGGATTACTCAGGTAAAGAAGGTAAGCTCGAAAAACCCTCTATTGAACAACCACCGACTCTTGAGTTGAAACAATTTCCAGAGCAACTAAAATATGCATACTTAGGAACCGATAATACATTGCTTGTAATTATTTCTTCTAAGTTACAGCCTGAGCAGGAAAAGAAGCTGATCCAGATGTTGAAGCTACACAAAAAGGCAATAGGGTGGACAATTGCCGACTTGAAGGGAATTAGCCTGGCGGTGTGCATGCACAAGATCTTGTTGGAAGATGATCACAAACCTTCAATTGAGGCCCAGAGGAGACTGAATCATGCCATGAAAGGGGTTGTAATGAAAGAAATCATCAAGTGGCTTGACGCCAGCATTATATACCCTATCTCCGATAATACGTGGGAAAGTTCGGTACAATGTGTACCGAAAAGGGGAGGTATAACAGTGGTAAGCAATGAAAATAATGAACTTATCCCAACCAGGACTGTGACCGGTTGGAGGGTTTGTATGGACTATCGAAAGCTAAACAAAGCCACTAGGAAAGATCACTTCCCATTACCCTTTATTGATCAAATGCTTGACTGTCTTGCAGGTAAACCCTTTTATTGTTTTCTTGATGGTTATTCAGGTTACAATCAGATTGCCATAGCACCAGAAGATCAAGAAAAGACAACCTTCATATGCCCATACGATACTTATGCCTTCCGAAGGATGCCGTTCAGATTGTGTAACGCCCCGGCAACCTTCCAAAGATGCATGATGGCACTCTTTTCAGACATGGTCAAAGACTTCCTTGAGATCTTCATGGATGATTTTTCAGTTTTTGGTAATGACTTTGACGGCTGTCTCGGCAATTTAGAGAGGGTGTTAGCAAGATGCGAAGAAACAGATTTAGTCCTCAATTGGGAGAAATGCCACTTTATGGTAGATGAAGGAATAGTGCTCGACCACAAGATTTCATCCAAGGGAATTGAAGTAGACAAAGCCAAGGTGGACGTGATCGAGAGATTACCCCCACCAAGTTCGGTTAAAGGAATTCGAAGTTTTCTCGGACATGCAGGTTTTTACAGGAGGTTCATTCATAATTTTTCTAAAATCACTAAACCCTTGTGTAATCTGCTTGAACAGGATAAAGTCTTCGATTTTGATGATTCTTGCACCCAAGCATTCGAAACCCTAAAGAAAAAGCTTGCCTCGGCACCCATTGTCGTTCCACCAGATTGGACGCTACCTTTTGAGCTCATGTGTTATGCAAGTGATTTCGCGGTAGGAGCAGTCCTAGGCCAACGCACAGGTAAGACCTTCCATGTGATATACTACGCTAGTAAAACTCTTAATGGTGCTCAAGTGAATTACACAACAACGAAGAAAGAGTTTCTAGCTGTAGTTTTCGCATTTGACAAGTTCTGATCCTATTTAATTGGTACAAAGGTAATTGTTCATACGGACCACTCGTCAATCAAATACTTATTTGCTAAAAAGGATGCTAAACCTCGTTTGATTCGTTGGATATTACATTTACAAGAATTTGATATTGAGATTAAGGACAGGAAAGGAACAGAAAATCAAGTGGCTGATCACTTATCACGTTTGGAACACAATAGGAAGGAGGACGCGGATCTAGAGATATGCGATGCATTCCCGGATGAACAAATTTTAGTTGCCTCGGCGGCCCCCTTGGCGTCTCGGCAACCCACGACCGTGATAGTCTTTGACACACACGTCTCGGCAATTTTGGGAGCGATCGCCACGGCAAAGACATGCCTCGGCAATACCGTACGCATATTTAGTTAATTTCCTTGTTTGTGGTATTTTTCCTTATGGCATTACTCACCAAGGGAAGAAGCGGTTCCGCCATGATGCTAAGCATTACTTTAGGGACGAGCCTCTTTTGTTTAAACAATGTGCAGATCAGGTTATACGCCGATGTGTCCCTAAAGAAGAGCAACATAATGTACTCCGGCAATGCCATTCTTCACCCTATGGAGGACATTGGAGGAACTCGTACCGCGGCCAAAGTTTTGCAATCGGGTTTGTATTGGCCAACACTGTACAAAGATGCCCAAGACTTTTACAAGCAATGTGATCGTTGCCAGAGGACGGGCAATATCTCTAGACGACATGAGATGCCGCTCCAGAACATCATCGAGGTGGAATTGTTCGATGTAGGGGGGATCGATTTTATGGGACCTTTCTCATCTTCATTCGGCAACCTCTACATTCTACTTGCTGTCGACTACGTGTCTAAATGGGTTGAGGCAGCTGCAATTTCCAACAACAACGATTCCAAGACCGTGCAAAGATTCTTGCGAGAAAAACATATTTTACGGTTTAGGATGCCGAGAGCAATTATCAGCGACGAAGGCAAGCATTTTGACAACAGACTAATTGCCAAGATGTTGCAACGCTTCGGCATATCACACAAGATCGCCACGGCATATCACCTACAAACCAACGGGCAAGCAGAAATTTCCAACCGGGAGTTGAAGGGAATACTTGAGAAAGTCGTAAATCCTCAAGGAAGGATTGGTCATTAAGACTAGATGACGACTTTGGGCATATCGCACTGCATTCAAAACACCCTTAGGTATGTCCCCTTCCGACTTGTCTATGGCAAAACATGTCATCTACCGGTGGAAATCGAGCACAAGGCATATTGGGCAATCAAGACCGTGAATATGGATTGGGAAAGTACCGGACAAAAGCGTTTGATGGATCTCAACGAGATAGAAGAATTCTGTGCACTCGCCTATAACAATGCACGAATCTACAAGGAGAAAACAAAGCAATGGCATGACAAGAAACTATTTCCACGGCAATTCACGCCATGGCAACTAGTTCTCATATTCAATTCTCGGCTAAAACTTTTCCCGGGAAAGCTGAAATCAAGATGGTCGGGACCATTCAAGTCGTCAAACCATTCTCCCATGGTCTTTGTGATAATCAAATCCATCTCGACAACCATGAATTCAAAGTTAATGGACAAAGATTGAAGCACTACAATGGTGCCCATGTGGAACGTAACAAGGAAGTGGTCAACTTAGGAGATGCATGAGCATGCTCTCCTTTCAATATTTTCTTTTTCTTTTTATTTTCATTCTTTTTAGGAGATATTTTATTTTTTTCATTATCTTTAGTTTTCAGGTTTTCTTTGTTTTTCACAACAAGACTCACAACTACTATGCTAAGGAAATTAACCGGCAATAAGCATGCCCCGACAACCAATGAAGCAGTCGCCACGGCAACCGCAAAAGATGACGCCACGGCAACCAGCCCTGAAGATGCCACGACAAACAAAGCTAAAGACATCCCGGCAACCACTACAAAAGCCAAAGGTAAAGCACCTATGCCCGAATCAACTCCTAAGAAAACAACCATCGCGTTCAAGCAAGAGAATCAAGACACCGACCAAAAGGAAACTAATCATCTACGATGACGAACTCTCGGAGTAAGTCCTCGTATGCATTTTTATTTTTATTTTTATTTTTATTCGTTATTTTTATGCATGCATTGAGGACAATGCCTCACTCGAGTTTGGGGGGGATTGTTATTAGTAGTTACCATGTTTAGTTACATTCATCTTAAGTATTACATTTAGGATACATAAATTGCTTGCCATGCCTTAAATTGGAACAAGAATTGCTTAGATTTGATGAATATTCGATGATGACTTTGCCAATGCACTTAATTGATAGAATTTTTATTCTAGGATAACCATGGAAAAACTTAGAATTTTACTATGATGCTAAATTTGATGAAACACTATTGTGGTTTGATTGATTTAAGGAATTCTAGTGAACTTAGGTTGATAATTAACAAATTGGGGGATTAGAATAAAAATTGGATGAATGCTAGAGGTGCCCGAAATTGGCTCTAGCATGTGCTAAATTTTTTTTTTCACTAGAGGTGCCCGAAACTGGCTCTAGGATGTGTTAAAAAAAATTTAACTAGAGGTGCCCAAAACCGGCTCTAGTCGAATAAATTAACTTAAGAAAACTAAAAAAAACAAAACACTAGAGGTGCCCAAAACTGGCTCTAGTTAAAACACGTAAAAAAAGAACCCAATAAAGTAATTTGAAAACCTATTGTTTGCATAGAATCCGAAAAATCAACTTGCACACAACTCCGCACACACTCACAAGCATTATAGTTTGTTTCCGAGTAACTCCTAAGTTTTCCAAAAAATAAAAAGCCAATCATACTTTGTGCCCCGGTTCAGAGAATTGAAATCAAGTTCAAAGCTAAGTTTGTGAAAATTGAAGTCTTGGCAGGTAATTATGAGTTTGCATTGCTTGAGGACAAGCAATAGTTCGAGTTTGGGGGTGTGATAAGTGTTCAAAAGTACTAATTTTCTTACCTTTTTTACTCATATTATTGTTAGACTTAGGCTCATATTAGTTGCATAATTAGCTATTCGTGCATTAATCCATGTTTCCTTCCATCGTTGAGCTTGATTACATAACTTGGTAGTTTTTGTGGAAAAGATGTTGTTTTGGTGTGCTTTGTGTGTGTATGTGCAGGATCACTTGCCAAAGCAATGCCGAGCTAGTTGCCAGGGCAATGCATGAAGGAGATGCCGAGCTAGTTGCCAGGGCAATACATAAGGAGACCGAGCCAATTGCCATGGCAATTGTCGACAAAGAGAAAATGCAATAGGGATGTCGAAATTAATGACTATACAAGCCCAAGATGACGTGGAGCAAAGCCCAAACCCAAAGGAATTTGATTTCCATGCAGAGATTAAAGAAGAATTAAATTCCAAGATGATAGGAGAAGTTCTAGTAGGAATACAATTATAATAAAGAATTATATTCTTTAAAGATAATTTAACTCCAACTCAAACTCCTCATCAAAGAAGGACTTTGGCCTAGCCCTATAAATAGCAAGGAGATTTCGACAGGTCCAAGGGAGAAAGCAAGGGATTTTCGACAAGCTTCATCTTTTCTTTCTTGTTCGATTGGGTTCATGCTAGGGATTATTTATCTTGTGTTTCTGTGGAACCTAGCCATGAACTAAATTTACTTGGCTATGGTTATTGTGTTTTGTGGTTGTGAGAAACTATTGGTTTTTGTTTAGGTAATAAGAGTTTGCACTTTTCTATTTCATGGTTTATTCATTCTTGGTTCTTATTCTTGTTTGCGAGTGAATTGGGAGAGGATATCGTGATTTCATCTATTTATCTAATATCGGGAGAGTTAGATTCAAGAAACGAATGAATATGATCTTTATTCAATCTATTGATGGTGAAGATTAATCCGGCTTAGGAATAAGTTAAGGATTTCAACGGCTAAGAGGAGCGCAAGATTGGTTGTTGTTCACCCTTGATTCACGCAGGGATGTATTATCAAGGCATGTACAAGTAGCTAGAGTTTCGACTTAGGGATAAGAAGAAACCATTGAAGAACGCTCTGCCGAACCTTGAAGGTTGCTGCCCAGAAGCCCAAGTAGTTGCCCAACTAGTCGCCCAGGCAACCATCGATTAGTTGCCAAGGCAACCCCGTTGTGCAAGTTGCCACGGCAACTGAGTTGCCCGTGCACTCTTTTACCAAGACGATCCAATCGGCTATCACACCTCAACTCACAATAACCTGGCCTATCTCTCTCATTTGAATTCATCTTTTCTTTTACTTTATTTGCTTTCTAAGATTAGTTATTAGTTAAACTTCTATAATCCTTTATTTGTGTTTTTACTTTTTACAGTGCAAGAGACTAGATTCTTGAAGTGGCACCAATCCCTGTGGAGACGATATCTTTTATACTATAACTTGCGACGTGTATACTTGCACATTTGCGTAGCACTTATTACGCGTAACATGTACGCGGCAAAGTACAGTTGCTCCAAACTCAGTGTTGGTCGTACTTGAATTGCCTCCTAAGGTTGGCCATCTGATCCTTAAGCTGTTAAACCTCCTCTTTCAATCATTCGATGCGTGTCATCAGGACTTGGTTCTCTGCATTGCTGGCCTTTAACTTGCTAGTTGAGCCCTTGTGCTTGAAAATGGACTTTTCCAAACATTTCATCTGATCTTTCAAGGCTTCATTTTGGTGTTGTTCCTTCTCAATCTACCTAGAGTGGGAAATCTTCAGATTCTTCATTTCTAAGGTCAACGCAAGCACCTGGTCCTTGTGCTCATCCTTTTTCCTCTACAGACCCTTAATTATCCCTTCAATCTATGTCTTCTCTAGTTCGTAGTCAAATTTCTCTTGGCGGGTCTCTTTTTCAAGCTTGAGGTACTTCTTTTGCTCCTCCCATGTTGCTTCCTTATCAACTAGGCTTCGATGGGGAGTGTAAACAATCTCTTTTCCATGGATCTTCCTCTATCAGAACTCAATTGAGGGATATTGTCATTAACACGCTTAAACCGCCATGCTTTGTATTTCGGAGTAACCATGTACTAGTCATTTACAATCTTAACTCGTCTTGCATTATTCCATGCTGAGGAAGCATTGTATACCAATGTCTTATAGCCTTTCTCCTCTGCATAATCCACATTGAACTCATTCAGACCATTGGTGGCTGGCACGAACTATTTTGAACCGTATTGCCGCAGAACTAGCAGAGGCGCATATGCAGTATATCCCCAGAGGCCAAGCAGGGGTACCCATGGATGCTCTCCGCATCTATATATAATGTTCTTCTCCAATAACCACGGTGCTCTCCAAACTACCTCATCCTCTTTTAAACTTCTGAAAACATCTTTCCATACTTCTTCAAACCTTCGGGTTGGCCAATCGTTCTTTCTGAGAAACTCTTCTAGAGGTGAAAACTTGTCGTCGTAAAGGGGTCTGGAGAAACTGGGATTGGTCCAAAGGTGGCTGTAGAACCAGACAGTCAGAAGTTGTGAGCATCCTTGAAAGTGCCCTCCACCATTCTCCCGACAGAACCTCAAAGATCAAAAAGTTTCAGACAAGATTATAGGTACCGGGTTAGTCCCACTACTCAAACGGTCAAAAAGATCTAACACTGATGGATTAATGAGTCCCAATGCTCGAGGAAAGAGTACCAATCCATAAATCAACAATGCAAAGAGGTTACGCTGAATCCGACCCACAGGATGTACAGAGGCTAGGGTCAAAATCCCTTCCCATTTGAGATACTCCCTATGGTTCCAAGTGTGACCTGTTGTTCGATCCATGTTAGCAACGTGTCTGAAAATTTCTTTAGCTTAGCCCAAAAAGCCTTATTCTTACTTGGCTTCAAATACACCCGATCCATGTCAATTCTTTTGCAATTTATAAGGTCTCGGTATTCCTCGATTGTTGGGGTCAGATCAAAGTCACCGATTGTGAAGCAACTATAGGCAGAGTTCTAGAAGCCTACCAAGGCTTGCAATAGTGCTTGGTCAACTGTAACCTCCAAAAATATGTGATGTCACCATACTCTTCCTTAAAAGTATTCTTTGTTGTTTCAAGGTTCCAACTGTTCCAAATTAACTTCAGATTAGATACATCATTAAACTAGGTGTTCATGAATGTCGTGGTTGACATGGCTGATCTGAACCAGTGGTAATACTGTCTCCCTCATGTAGTTGTTCCCCTTCTGACCATATTTGAACATTAGAATTCTTTTCGTCATTGTTGCGGACTAAATCTCCCATTTATCCGGTCTTTAACTTCAAACTATTTCTAACTCAATATGCTCTTCATGACATGATTCAATATACACAACAAAAGATAAAGGAAAAAAGAGAGGGAAGAAGCATTAGTCCAGTGATGGTAAATAAATGGGATAACAAGAAACAGGCAAATGTTAAACAAGTACAAGTGTGTAAATAGAGAGATAAACCTAACCATATAACTCTTAGTTCCCTAAGGTTATCTTCATGGCTCTAGCGGGGTGGGCTTCTGAGATTCTCACACATGGGTTTGGCTCTAATTGGGGTACCCGAACCTATCTTATTACCTACTAAGGCAACAAGAACTCCAATTCTGGCCCATTACAAGCTTGCGAATTGGTTTTGGTTCGAGGGAAAGCACGACCTAGTGACGTGGAGGGTTGCTCACATGTCAAGAGGTGTGGATTCCGAAAGTGAATTACCAAACCGTGGAAGGCTACTCACGCGGATGTGTGGCATTTCACTCCCACTTAAGGGATGGAGCTCGGGTATGGAGCTTGATGAAATGGTGCAACACATGTTGGTGATTCCTTAGAAATTAAATGAAAAATTAATTCAAAGGCCACCAATTACCAAAGCCCATTCAATTATAGTTACGTTTTCAAGAAAATGCCAACCTTACTAGAATCAATTGGAATTACGAAAATTTTCCATCATTAAAACATCAAAGATTTTATTTGGCCTAACTCACTTTTTTGTTTTAAAAACAAAATTGGTCCCTAGGGGAGTCGCCATGCTGTAGCGACGTTTTCTTTCTTTTGTAGTTTATAAGTTCGGCGCTACGGGTTATCCCATAAATCTTTTCTTTGTAATCTTGGTTTAAAGGGATTTCTTTTGAAAAAAATTTCCTTTGGAAAACTGGGAGTCGCCACCGGCCACTTGGATAAGGTAGGCCGGACACCACAAAACCAGAGATTCATTTTGAAAGGGCTCGGGAGTTGGTTACGTGTGGGGAAGGATTAGCATCCCCATCACGCCCGGAAATCGGTACCAAAATATTTGTTGCTTTTAATCGAAGGAAATTGTCGGAATTTGAAAGGAATTTAATTCGGTGACCTTAATTAAAAATTAACCTTAATTGAACGGGCTTTATCAAATTGGTAGGTTCAAATTAATTGGACATTTAATTAATAAGGTTGATGATACATCAGACCATAAATTAAACCGACATTGAATAAGCTTGACTGCCGTGTTAATTTATGGTTTGAATCCCGCACGTCTGCATGGTGCAAGCAGTTAAGATATGATGTAATGATTTTATCAACTTTTAACTTTACCTTGGGGTGGTAAGAATTAATTTAGATATTTGGTCAACATCCTTTAAGCTTGGACTGTTATGACACAAATATCAGAATTAATAAATATCTCCATTTTATGATTTAGATTAATTAATGCAAAATTAATGGGCCGTATGAATGACAATTAAGGAATGGCAAACAAAGGCACAAAAATCACACAAAGGACCCAACACAAGACCTAACCTATAAAAGGCCCAGATTATGGTAGTTTAATTAGTGATCAAGTTACTAATTAGAGGGGGATCCCAGCATTAACCCTAAATTAACTAAGCCCAAAAAACTAAATAGCCCTAAAAAATTATTGATGATGATTAATTTGACCAATTTTGAATTAGCATCCCGATGAGCCAGGGATACCATTTAAAATAAATCAAGTTAATTAATCACAACTTTAAATTATATGTCCATCTAGGCTCAATTGTCCATTTTATCCTAAAAGGGTGACTAAAGAGCGTTTAACTAATTTAATGAATTTAACATTTATCCCAATAAGCCAAGGATAAATTTAAATTAATTAAATTAGTTTAAACCTTAATCTAACTATGGTTTCAGAGACTAACCATACTTCTAATTGATTTGAAACCCATGCCTCCATAGGCCGGGTGCATAAATTAAACTAATTAATACACCCTAAGAAGGCCTAACCTAACTAAAGCTTTTAAAACTAAAACCTAAGATTAATTTGATTAAGTGATTGTATCCCTATAAGACGAGCACACGATCCCGAATTAGTCAAATTACCTTGCCTAGTCTAATCTAGAATCTCAAATAACAAAAAAAAACTCATTTTTGAACTAAGCCCAAATAAAGGCCCTAAACATATAAACATGCACATTAAAAGGATATACTATATTTGAATTTAAAAGGCCTAATTATGTGTGTTTAAAGAAAAATTCATATCATACAAATTTTAAAGAACTTTTACTCACATATCTAAAGCTACATATTATAAGTCACTTTCTCTTTTTTTTTTAAAAAAAGGAAATCATGTATTATGCATTAAAATACACATATAATAAGCTTTACACAGGGCAATTATGTATATCGAAAGAAACTAATAAACTAGTCGATCTATTAGACACATCCAAACAATAAAATGAAACATAAATAAAAATGATAACAACATAGGCAAATTAAAAAAAATGCATGAGAATTAAGGAGAAATTATACACTGGTGGGGACCAAAAATAAAAAAGAAATAAAATTGAAGGGACAAAAGTAAAAGGAAGGAAAATGGGGATGTAATTAAGAACCGGTGGGAAATTTTAAGGACCTGGGTGGTAATTATAAAAGGCGGAATGGCCTATATAACGTAATTTAGCCAGGCGGATGGACCAAAAGGGCTATTAGCCCATGCGGAGACCCTCCTGGCCCAATAAGAACGGGGCGGAGGGACTCATAAAGTGAATAGACCAAAAAATAAAAGTGGCTTAATATAAAACACAACGTTTTATAACGTTTTACCACTTTTGGTTATAAACCTTTAGGCTTAAACACTCTCTCTATCCCTTATTCTTTTCTAGAATGGGGATGAATACCGCCGTGGTGTTCATCCCCAAACCCCAAAAATGCCTTAAATCCTAAAATTTAGTTGCGTTCGGCCGCATTGGCCGCCATTTACCGGCGATCAGAAACCTTCTCTCCTTTCCCTGAGCTTTGATCTAAGCCCGGTTTCAAAGAAAAGTAAACGGAGATACATATTCTCTTTAAAAACCGAAACAAAAAGTCCCTCTTTTTGAAACAAAACAAGAGAAACGCCTTTCCCCTTTGCCGATTCACCTTTCGTAGCGCCAGATAACACTACAAGGCTTATCATCGGAGGGAAAACGGGCTTCGAAGGTAAAATCTAAGCCCTAACTATCTATATGCATGCTTTGAAAGATAGATGTACCTTAGAAATCTTTTTTTCTATTGCTGGTTGAGATTCTGAATGCCTTACATGTTTGTTAGGTTTCTTTTTATACCCCGAGAGTTACATTTGTTTAAAAATAAAGAGGAAAATTCTTATTGGCTGCCTCTATTGATAATATACTTTCTGATGTCCTTTTGATTTGCTACTGATTTGTTGTCTCTAATGCCTCTGCTTTTTGCTTTGCCCGTGAACCATGAAGTCCTGTTATGGAGGAAGGCAGTCAGATAGCGAGCGGCGTTTGTCCCCTAGAATGTCGTGGCAGACTGAAGAGGGGGGACAAGGGCCTCTAAGAGCCGTTGGATCTGCCAGCGTGGTGATGAGAGCGGATGATCATTCGTCGCACGTGAGAAATGAAGTGGTAAACGCGCGAGTGAAAGATGGAAGAGCTACGCGTGGATCCTACGTGCGCATGAGGGGTTTTTGAGCAGTCGTTCGTGCGGCACGTGGGGTTCTCTGGAATGTTCTGTGCATATCTCAGCCGTCCGATCATCATCTTAGACCCAACGGCCTAGGATCAGCTGCATAGGGAAAAGAGATAATTAGGGTTTCTGTTATTTGGTGTATTTAGGGCCTTGTTGGGCCGATTGTGTATTATTATACTTTCTGTTGTAAGTGGACTGTTGAATAAAGACTTGGGCTTTCTATTTAAATATACTGGGCTTACTTATTTAGTCTTGTCATTTTGATAATTGTAATACTAATTAATATAACAAAGATGATATAATAGTAACATCTAATAGTGCGAAACAATAAAGTCTTAATAGTATGATCAATAGTATTACATAATAAAAGTGGGGCATATAGTAAAGGTAAATGGAAATACTAATCCATTAACATTTCTTTAAATAGTGAATCCCTCATTTAAGAATGTAAGAACAACGGGTTATCTCCCCGAATAAAATTAGTGATTACACTTTGATAATTGTTGGTATTCGAATTAATTTTTCATTTAATTTATAAGGAATCACCGACATGTGTTGCATCATGATCATCAAGCTCTATACCTGAGCTCCATCCCTTAAGTGGTAGTGAAACGCCACATACCCACGTGAGTAGCCATCCACAAGTCGGTAATTCACTTTCAGAATCCACGCCTCTTGACATATGAGAAGCCCTCCACGTCATTGGGTCGTGCTTTCCCTCGAACCGAAACCAATTCGCAAGCTTCTAATCGGCCAAAATTGTGGTTCTTGTTGCCTTAGTAGGTAATAAGACAGGTTTGGGTACCCCGATTAGAACCGAACCCATATGTGTGAATTTAAGAAGCCTACCCCTATTAGAGCCATGTGGATAATCTTAGCGAACTATAGTTCATGCAGTTAGGGTTCTTCCTTTATGTGATTGCGTTTCGTTTATTTTCCTCGTATGTATCTCTTCTTCTTTTTTGAATTCATTATCCATCAGTTAACTAACCATTTTCTTTGTCTTCTCTCTGTCCCTTTTTTGTTTTGCATACTTTGTCATATCATGAAGAGCACATTGAGTCATAAATAGTCTGAAATTAAAGACAAGATTAATGAGAGGTTTGGTTCGAAACAATGATGAAAGGAATCACGATGTACAAATATGGTCAGAAGAGGAGCATTTACATGACGGGGGTAGTATTTCAGCCAGAGGTTCAAGTCAACAGTGTCATCCGAAACCTTCATGAACACAAAAGTTAATGATGTGTCCAAGTGGAACTTAGTGTGGAATTATTGGGATTATGAGGCAAGAAGTGCTTCCAAAGATGAGTATAACGACATTTCATATTCATTTGATGTTCCGATCGACCAACCGCCACTTCAAGCAGTGGTAGAGTTTTAGAGCTACTGCCTATGGTTGTTTCACGATTGACGACTTTGATTTAACTCTGGTAATTGAGGAGTCTCAAGCCCTTGCAAGAAGATCAATGATAACCACATCTACTCAAAGAACAAAGCTTTCCGGGGAAAGCTCGAAGGTTTCTCAGGCACTTTGCCATCTTGGGTCAATAATCAAGTCTCAACTTAGAACGAGAAAGAATATTTCGAATAGGAAGGAATTCTGGCCTTAGCTTCAGCACATCTCGAGGGTCGAGTTCAGCGAGACTCCTTCAAGGGAGCAATTTAAGTGCACCAAATGCCAACAGTGGAGCGACTACAATTCGTTGCCTTCTCTATTTGGAAGCAAGAGCGAGAATTGCTATAAGAGGTCGCCCGGAAGTCACAATTTCTAGGGGAAGATATTGCCGAGCTTTAGGACTATGCGGGTGATGAATCCGATGAGAGAGAAAAGACTGTTGATCTATATGCTAGCTTAGGACTATTTGCAAAGCGAGCTTTCTTTGTCTATTGTAACGAAACGATATTCCCATTAATACGAGTCATTTAACGATGATATTTGTCGAACTCAGTGTCGCTCTTTGCATTCATTCATGTTTTTATAGTAGCATCATTTTGTGACGTATTGTTATTTTTGTTCAAATAATATATTTTTGTACATTCACATACATCATATGCATCACTAATCGGGGAAAAACATTCGCCTCAAAAGGTATGAGCAAGGAGGGAATGACTTCTGACCAGTTCAACTCCAGAAATATGAATGATCTAGCATCTAGGGTAGCTAGACTCGAACAGCTTCATGAACAATTGGTTTGGAATCAAAGGGAGACAATATCATATGTGAAGAAGTTCCAAGAGGAAACAATAGGGCAAATCGATGAACTGATGGGTATGATGGCCACCATGACCAAAGAAGAAGGTATGAAATAAGACTCTTTTGGGCAAGAAAAGAGTAAGAGCGGGGATTGCGACTTCATAGCGAAAAGGGTTTTGTCTGACGAAGAACAAACTATCATCAAACAATATGAGGTAGCATGCACTGCATCGGATTGCCCTACCAAATTAGTGTCGGATAAGACTGAGAACTCTCTCTCGGAAATCTTATCATAACCAGCAAACAAAGAATTGAATAAGTCAGAGCCACAAGATGAGAGAGGCACAATATGCAATGAGAGGATGGAGATACCGACTACACTATCTTCTGAATTTTCATTCTTGCGATCACATGATCAGCCTTTGATGTCTGTGATTCCAATACCTCATCAGCTTTCGGTTAGCCAAGCTTCCAAGGTTCATAAAAAGAAGGAAGAATCGAAGGACGTCCAGTTCACTCCCAGTCCTTTCACTTATCGGGATTTGTATTCTAAGCTGTTACACGCTCGATTGGTGGCACCTTGCTTTGTCAAAGCCCTGTCACCTCCATATCCGAGTTGGTTCGGTGAGAAAGATCATTGCGATTACCATGCCGAAACTCATGGGTATTCCATCGAGAGGTGTGTAAGTTTTAAGTGTAAAGTTCAACATCTCCTAGATATCCAAATGGCCGGTGGCGACTCAGAGTTTTCAATTATTTTTCAAAAGAAAAAGAGTTTTCAAAAGAAATCCCTTTAAACCAATATTTCAAAAGTGATTTATAGAATAATTCGTATCGATGGATTTTCTAAAAGAAAACCACACTTATATTTTTTTATAAAAAGAAAGGAAAAAACGTCGCTACACTATGCACAAGTTGAATATTCAATACATGTACCATACTTGTCATTTTATAATTTATATACTTTTTTTCGAATAAATAATTTATGCTTTTGAAATTTATAATTTTAGTCGTAGTTTAACAGTTGTAATAAAATACATTAGTTTAAAATTTGTTTTATTAGTTATTGTACTATGCATTAGTTATTTGATTTTATCTATGTTTTCTAATTTGATCATTTATAACTCTGTAAATTAAAAGAGTTAAATTTGGGTAAAGATTGAAATTTTAGGATTCACGGAGATATATAGGACTAAAAGTTATTAAATTGGATAACAATGACTAAATTCACAACTTTCATATATCACAAGTACTAGTGGCAGAATTTGTCCTTTTTATTTAAGGGATTATTATGAAATTTGTTTCTTTTATTTTTTGTTTTTATGTTAGTCTTTAGTAAACACCTCACAAGCAACAACAACAACCATGACTCTTGAAGGCGTATTCGATTTTTATGTCGGGTCGGGTCATTTTTTAAGTGCACGGATTTGGTTTACTCGACTATAGGGGTGTTCAAATTTCGGTTTTAACTGAATTAATCGATTGAATCGGAGTTTTTTCGGTTATTCGGTCAATTCTAGGTTCGGTCGGTTAATGGTTAATGATTTTTTCAAACTTCGGTTATCGGTTAATTCGGTTCGAAATCGGTTAATTAACCGAATTAACCAAAATTTTTATATATTATATATTTTTACTTATATTTATTTTTGGTCTCTGAACTTTTAAACATTATAAAATGGTCATTAAACTTTATCAAATTAGCAGAAAATGATCATTAAATTGATTGAATTATTAAAAAGTGATCATTAAACATTTTAATATTTATCAATAATTTATAACGTGCAATGTATCAATGACGATTTTGTAATAGTTCGATAAGTTTAATGGTTGTTTTATAACTTTTGGAAGTCTAGTGACTAAAAAGATCATTTTAATATAATTTAGTAATCATTTGTGTAATTTACCCAAAATTTTATAATAAATTTCAGTTAACTCGAAAATCGACCAAATTAACCGAACTCTTTTCGATTCGATTAAAAACTTTCAAAATAATTTCGATTTAGTTAACGGTTAATAGAAAAAAATTTAGTTAATAATTTTTTGATAGTTCGATTAACCGAACTGACCGTTTGAACACCCCTACTCGACTGGCCCATTGGCAGAGAAACTTCCTTCCTTAAGCTAGGGAAAACGGAGAAAAATATTATTATAATTAGTGTATTTTGGATAATTCCTTTTTGGCATCTCATTTGCCCTCAAAATGCTGGTCGGATTTGGTGAGGTCTATTGCGGCTTGGAGTTAGAGTTTACATGATTCAGGTAGGGGTGAGCGTTTGATCGAGTCAAATCGAGTAAAAAAATTTGAGTTATTCGAGTTAACGCGTCATATTTTACAACTCAAACTTTATTTGAATTTTTTTATTCGAGTTGAGTTTTCGAGTTCCTATACAAATTTAATTGTAATTATTTATCATGTTATTGTATGGTTTGATTCTATTTTTTTGCTCAGCAAACGTATGATTTATTAAAGGAAAATCATACATGGCCAACACCACCGGAAGCCTCGTTAAAAACCTCCCTAAACCTAAATGGAGAAAAAGAGTACCCAGGTGATGTATAAAAAGAACAAACATCAACAGCGAATAACAACCCCAAAATACACAACACTAACCATATAAGTGAAACCAAGAAGGTCGATCCACACCACTCTTAGCCAATGCATCCGCCACACTATTCGTTTTCACGATAAACATGATGAAAACAATCATCCACCAAATCCCTACATGCCACATCGATCCGATTGAACCAATGGTAGAATCTCCAAGGGCGTTTCTCATTATGAAACACCCAAGCAATAGCGACTGCCGAATCTGACTCAATCACCACGACTCTCGAAGCACGCCACACCGATCCACGAAACATTTCCAGTGCATAGCAAATAGCCTGTACCTCCGCCTCATTAGAGTCAACCACCCCAATTGGACCGAAGAACATCGCTAAAATCTGCCTATACTCATCGCGCAACACGCCACCACACCCGGCCTTCCCCGGTTTCCCCCTCGATGAACCATCCACATTAAATTTGAGGACATTCGATGCCGGCTTCTCCCACACAACATTCACCCGTTGTTACAATGGACTCGACTGCACAGCACACAACCAAGGGCATTCCCACCATACATGTTCCGTAATTCCCGCCGAGGAGGAACCGTTTCGATCCCAATACATCGAACGTAACTTCATAAGAAAGAATAACTCATTCACCATCATTCGCTTCTCACAGAAGAGCACCTCATTACGAGCGAGCCATAACGTCCACAACATCGCATCACAACTAGCTAACCACCATTCGCGTGCAATACCTAAGAAAAAGCTAGTAAACGTTCATCGCAAAAAAACCACCAACGACCGTGGCCACACGATCGGGCAACAAAAGAGTATGTGATCCGCTACCTCCTCCACCTCTCGACACCAACAACAATTAACCACGTCCGCCGCCACCAGAACATTATGGCTACGCAACATAGCCATCGTCGGCAATCTGTCCAACATGACAAACCAAACAAAATACTGAATTTTGGGGGGACCTACAATTTCCAAATCGCACTCAGCTCTAGCAATGACCCCAAGCCGAAATAATGCATCAAATTATATAGAGAGCCAACCGAAAATTCCCCGTTCGCGCTAGTTTCCAAACAAGCCAATCCACACCAGCACTATGAAGGTTGAAACGTAGTACACAAGACTTTAGCTCCTCTAAATGACGATCTTCAAAAGAGCGCAAAGAATGGGTGAAAAAAGCATGCCACTCTTCATGCGCAAAACTTCCATCCCGCACATAATCTTGCACCAAAGCTACCTTGTTCGTCGCCACTTGAAATAGCCTCGGGTAAACATGATGGAGCGGCTCGTCCAAGCACCAACAATCGCGCCAAAAAAGAACCTTAGAGCCATCCCCCAATTGCCAAATGAATTGGAAAAAACCCATAAACCGCTGCACATTCTCATCTTGTTGCACATCCACTATTTGACGCCAAATACCAGACATATCGCGTTTCCCTACTTCGTTTGGACGCCAATGGAAAACATTCCTGCCATATTTCACCTCAATAAGCGAACACCATAAAGAATTCTCATTCATCGCATGCCTCCAACTCCACTTGGCCAATAACGACAAATTTCGGGCTCACAGATCTACTACACCTAATCCACCAAACTCCTTCGGACGACAAACCACATTCCAATGTACTATACTCATTTTGTACTTCTTATCCGACCCACTCCATAAGAAACGTCTCCGGATACGATCCAACTTCAGAAGGATGCTCCTCCGAATCATAAACACTCCCATATAATATAGAGGCAAAGCTGACAAAATAGAATTCACCAAAGTTAATCTACCTGCAAACGATAGAGATCCATGCTTCCACCCCGCCAATTTCTTTCAGAAATGATGAATCAAGGGCTCCCATATTTTCAAACCACGAGGATTCACCCCAAGCGGCAAACCCAAGTATATGATCGGCAAGACCTCACACTTACACCCAGCACCGATGCAATTTCATTAACCAGATTGCCCTCGACCGCAACCCCATACAAGCTTGACTTCTCATAGTTAATTTTGTAGACTTGATGTGTATTCAAAACACGTCAACACTCTTTTCAAATTCACGGAATATCAGACCTCGGATTTGAAAAATAAGATAGTGTCGTCTGTAAATTGCAGATGCGACATGAAGAATCCATCCGCAACCGACACACCTCTAATAAATCCCAAAACAGCAGCATTTTGAAGGAATTGGTGCATATATACACGACATGCATATATATATATATATTCATATTTTTTATATCGATATATATATCAGGAAAAATTAAGAGATTTGACTCGAACTTAAAAATAAATTTATTAATTACTAAAATTTCGAGTTATTTGAATATCTATTTTATAACTCAAACTTTATTTGAAGTTATTTCGAGTTGAGTCGATTTTATAAAATTTCGAGTCGAGTCAAGACGAGTCGAGTTTTTTGTCTCGAATTGAGACGAAAAAAATCAGTTTTTTCGAGTCGAGTTTTTCATTCAAGGATTGTTGGGTAGACTTTTTTTACTACTCGAATGATTGGAAATGAGAAGAGAGTTAGGAGAGACAAAGTATGATGGGGGAGACTAATTTGGCACTCGGGTTCAGTTATATCCTGGATGACAATCCTTAACGAGCTGCCTACTAGAGATAGATTGATTTGGTTTGGCCTAAATATTGATTGTTTGTGTGGTCTATGCTCATCTGAGTTAGAGACTCGCGATCACTGGGTGTTCTACAGTTATGTTAAGTGTAATAGACATGTCTTGAGTTGAGACCAATAATTATATTGGGTTTGTAGTAGCTTAAAAGGAAGTTATTTGCGCTGATTAATCCGTATCGATATGCGTCGCACACCTAAATTTGGTGGGAGAGCCTTTCAACAAGGATTTTCTGTATACATACGACCTCAAACACGAGGTCTACTTAAACAATATCAAGCTGTTTACCACTTGAACCAACCCAGTTGATATGTATGCATAACTTTTTAATTATGAACTTAGAATAATTTTGAATCATCTGTGATAAAAATGGTGTTGTCATGTGTCATCTTCTAACAAGAGTAAAGAATGAGTTTTTATTAAAAATAATGAAACATACAATAAATACAATACACTCAAATTATAAAAAGAACTTTGAAGATCAAGTCCATCAAGAAAACTCTAGAAGGATATTACAACATGTAATCCAATGGACGTGAAGAAAAAAATATTGTCGTTCATCTTCTATAAAAAAAAAACCCAACAACCATCCTGAAAATCTCACTATTTCTTTCAACTAGACATTATATTGATGTATGTTTGGATATCGAGAAAATCAACCGTGCAGATTGCTCCACTAATGTTTCGATTGCACCGACAATACTACCATAAAAATAGATAAAAATTGTGCTCAGATGCAGACGAACAAACACCTCAAAAAGTGTAAAAATAATGACTCCAAAACAAAGAGATTCTTATTTGAGACTAAAAACAAAAAAAATAAACAAAAAACAAAAAATCAGATTACGACATTAAGACCATCGTTGGAGGCAACACTTTAAAGAAAAACTAGATACAAACTTTTTACGTGTCATTTTTGAATTATAAAATTAAATGAAAATTTATATGTATTGATTCGTGGCATCACATCTTAACATTGTTATCGTATTTAGCAAGCATATATGGTCAGTTGGCTAAGTTGTTCATCTTTGTTTCCTCATACTCCTTCATGCCATGAGTTCTAAACCTACTAGGAGTACCCTTTCCTTCCCCTAGAGTCCTCCTTCCCCTCTCCTCTAGGTAAGATTAGAATTAGAATCATGACTTGTCAGTAAAAAAACATTGTTATCGTATTAATAGATGAAATGAAACTTCAAGTATCAAATTACACATTTTGAAAGTAGAAGCACTATGTTAAAAGGTTTTAGAAAGTACAAGGGACAAATATGTAATTATCTCTCAATGTATGTATTTTACTTTCCAATGGACAAATCTTTGAACATCATTTAGGCGGGCATTTTCTATTGTACGCTTTCCCCCATTTCCCCATTTTTAATGTCAATGTCTACTCCAACGGAAACCTCCATCCTCTCCGATCTACAAACCTCCGGCGATTCCAAAATCCACTCACTGGTCTCGGACTACCTCCGCCCCATCTCCACTCTCGCGAATTCCAAGAAAAAGAAACTGGACGAAGCCGCCGTTCGCTCCCTCGCCAAACAGTTCTTGTCCTTCCTTTCCAAATCCTTCCCCATAATCTACAAGCGCATCTACATACAAAACCCTAATGAGCAGAAACAAGCCTCTCTTAGCGATTTCTTCGAGACTTACCGGCTTTGCATAACTTGTCTCGAGTTCGTCTCTTCGCAGTTAGCCGGCGGTGCGCACTTGGTTCAGATCCAGAGGTTGAAGCTTGTTTACTGTTTACAGTCCTGGGGACGGTACGATGAGGGGGAAAACGAAGCAATTAAGGTTTTGGAGAGGCTTAAAGGGGAAGCTAAGTCAAAAGGTAAAATCGTTCCGGGTATCGATGTTGCTGGTGGTGATTTGAAATTCGGATCTATTGTGGTAGAAGCGGTAGCTTCTGTAGTGAAAAATGTGGCCATGGGACACAGTAAAGATTCTGGGAAATATGAAAGGGTTCTTGCATTGGTGGAACAAGTGAGGCCTTGGTGCAGGTATTGAATTTCGTGATTTACCTAGACACTTGCACGGTATGATTTGCTTATTTATTTATTTATTTATTTATCTATCTTTACAGGACATTAGAATCCGATGTCGTTGAGAAATCGCACAATGTGCTTGTTACTTTTCTGGGTAGATGCTGTCGGTTTTTGGTTGAAGAGATCAATCATTTTGGTGAGGAATTGGTTCGGCGGTTCTGCATTGAATGTTTAGCGGAGTATGCTAGGTCAATGACGAAGGATCAAGTTTATAAGGTATACGTTGTTACTTAACATTTAGCTAAACATATATGTTTATGTTTTTTTTTTTAATTTCTTATGATTCTTAAATTTGCAGTTTCTCCGCAGAATATGTTCCTCACTGTTCTCGCAAGAGAGAATCAATAGCTCAGTTCAAATGGACTTAGTAATGTTTTTGTTAGTCTCCATTTCCCGTGAATGCAAGGTAAGATGAACTATATAGCGTTTTAGAATGGTTCATTTAGCTTCAATAATTCTAGGATTTTTGTATGTGGGCAAGTTTATACTCTAAATTCCTATGATGCAGCCAACATTTCCCCAGCACCAATGCTGATAGTAGTGTCACATTGTAGTAATTTTGTAAATATGTTTCTCATTAGCAATGCTGACACCTGCATTCCTTCTGTATCCTTTTGAGCCTTTCACAATTAAGCATTTACAGTGCTTTGTAAGCTGGAATTTATGTGTTAGCTTTCAAATCCATTATTTGAAGACTTACTGTGTTGTTTATGATGGTGTCATTCTCTTTTGCTTACATATCATTATTCTTTTTACTTGGTTCAGTCAATAATTTGAGATCTTACCAAACATTCTTCCTAAACTGCTTCTAGTTGTTTTGCACATCACTTTCCTTTACTCGCTTGTTTTTAATCCATTTAGTTAGTTTTTTTTAAAAAAAATATTGTTAACTGAAAACTTTAAGCATCTTAGGGCTTCATAACTGAAGTTTGTCTTTTACATTGCGCTTTATTTAGTAATGTATTTTTTTTCGCAGGTTGATACAGATAATAGTGCAATGGAGTTTGTTGAACTTGTTGATTATTGTGCCAATAAATGTCGAGCTGCTCGTTCAACTTTTTGTAGCACTCTAGCAAAACATTTAAATGACATAGCAGTTGATTTTCGTCAGGTATGTTGCTTGACTGTGGCTTTTCTGTGGATTGAACTTGTACCTATTTCATTTATTTGGATAAAAAAATCTTAAATTTGGTAAAATTTCACAGGCTACAATCCCTGTTGATCTAATACTGAGGCTTTATGCGATTGGGTTAGATTTCGCTGAGTACAATGCTAAGCTGAAATATGATAATTGTACCACTTCCAAAGGTGGAGAAGATGATTCAGCTATTGATATTTTGTTTCTTGAAAGGGATAAGCTGCACACTTTGTCTGCCTTACTGGGAAATTGCTGTAACATTAGCAAAAATGAGACCAGCATTGCATTTGATGTTGAATGTAAAAGTTTTCTCACTTGTGGAGACAAAAAGGCTTGTAAAGTGATGTACTATAATACACTGAAATTCTTGTGTCAGCCGCTTGCTGAACTAGTAAATTCGGAGAAAAAGCGGATACTCGCTGAACCCAAAGTTTCATCTGATTCTAGCAACCTTTGCATTATCCAGGATGCCTTTGATCAGTTCTGTGATAGTTTCTTTTCTCTTGAAAGGCAAGCTTATTTCTGTCTTTGACGGACTAATTTACTTTGCCAAATGTAATTACAATGGCAACTTGAAATTGTAGTCAAAGGAGTTTTAATTTTTTCTTTGTATCTGAGTGACTAAATTGACATAATCTTTTGCCTTCTAAATATGACATTCTTTTTGCTCTTGTGTATGTCGATATTATTGTAATTATTCAACGTTAAAGAATTAAGTATTTTCTGGGTCATTATTAGAAGGTTACTATATCAACTGTTGATATCATGTTTGCTTAGTAACTTTGAGTTGATACATGCCCAAAAATGGATGATGTTGAATTTAGGCTAAATGGTAATAAATATTTATAACATATTTTGCAAAAATATTTGGGGAATCATTAAGTACATAAATCAGTTATGAATATAATGGTCGTCTGAATTTTCTGACTTACCCTTGCAGCTGTACATCTGAAACAAAGAGAGAAGAATTTGATGATGATGAAGTGTTGGTATCCAGTATAATTGTGGCTGGGTTCATTGTTTCCATCGGTACAACGCGTAATATTTCGGTCAGTCAAACTTATCATGTAGTATTCAAATGAAAAAAAAGAAGATATTTTACGTTTGCTACTTGCGTTGATAATTTATTGATTAATTTTGGATGATATGATGTCTATTAAAGTTTCACTGTTGCTGATTGGTTTTCCCTTTTATATTTCAGAAGAGTGTGTGCTACATTAAGCAAATAATTGGCAGCAGTTGGATCCAACCTCAAGGGCTAAAATATGTCTATATCTCTCTGTATAATATTGGTGTTCTTATGTACAGAAGTAAGCAGATTAAAGAGGTACTTAATTCTTTGAAATTTATGGATGTTAAGGTTATGGTATTTTATGACTGTTCTTTTGCATGGTTGGTGAATTGTATTAGTTTTTAATTTCTAAATGAACCTATTTAATTTCTGTGTGATTGGAGCTATTTTCATGCATATTCATGACATGTAGGATCTGGCATCTGCATGTTGATGTTCATGTTTGGAAGCATTCATGTTCAGTTCAATTCATTTGCATCTAGGTTCCTTGTTCATATAAGTTATCAATCTATCCTTTGCAGGCATTGAAGGCTTTAAAACTTTCTCATAGAGCATCACGGACAAATATTCAGCTTCTTTGTGAGATGTTTACTCAAAAGACAAGTTCTGATCATCATTTGTCAGAAGATGCTCTTAGAGATTTGGTATCTGATGCATGTACCAGAACTGCTTTTCTTTTGGAAGTTCTCCATGCGTGTGGTAATCGTAAGGTGGAAAGAATTATTGTGGAGAGCCTTGAAAACTGGTCCATACTTGAAAATTTGTTTAGACAGTTGGCAGGTCCTATGCCTTTGATAAAACAATGGGTTAAGGTATAATCTTCAATTCTTAGTCTCTTTTTCTGCATATTTTTGTTATGATGGCCAATTGTTCCTTTGATTTCAGATACAGTGTAAACTTCATAAAAACATGGATTTAGAGAATAGTGCTCCAACTTTATGTTGTATGCTGTTGTCTTCTGCGGGAGTGTCAAAGAGGGCAATAAGAAAAATTTTAGAGCAGGTTCATATCTGTTAATTTTATTGGAAATGTCCCTTCTAGATATTTTATGTTCTGTTTGCTTATGACTAAGGGATGATTCTTCCAATTTCAGGAGCTTCTTGCATATCAAGAAATGACTCATGGATACCCAGACTTTTGTCAGAGAATGCAGATTAAAGTTATCGATTTACTTATGCAAAATGATTATGCCATAGAGGATGATCCTTTACAGAGAGCAAGAATTTTAATTAGAAAGGGAAGAACACTAAGGGCTAATGGGATTGAAGCTCTGAAGGACTGTATCTGGTGCTTGTCTGAAGCTATATCTATTATGGTCAGGTGTTGAGTTCTGCATGGGACCGCCTCTTTATTTTTCTTCCCTGTTGATATTAGTTGTGATTCTATTGTTTCTTTTTGGGGTTGAATCAATTACTAACCTGGAGTATTTTTTAAAACAGAAAAACTCACATGCTGGAACTCCAGCCTGCCATCAATTAGCTGTTGCATATTGTTTACATGCACTATGTACTCAGGAAGCTGAACCAAACTCTGAGGTATTTTTTGTATAAACAAGTCTCCAGATTTGACTAAATAGTGCTTAGTCATCTTTAGGCTTGACTAATATGTTTTTGGTCAATATGCGTGATAAATTTCAATATTACTGACTGCTCATACTTTGATTTCACCAAAAACAGCAAGTTTATCAAGATATCTGTGCTGCCTTAGAACTTTGGTCAAGCATATTCATTCCTGATAGTTGTTTCACGGGTGATGAGTTCAAAATGGTGTCCGGAAACACATTGCAACTGCTATATAATATGCTTGATTTGCTATCGTTGAAGGTGCGCTTATTGATATGATTGGCTTTATCTTTTAGTCATGAAAATCTATTTGCCTAGAGTTCTGAACATCTTTTAACTGTTTTACTTAGGGTTGTTGCTTTCTTACCTTTTTTTTGTCTGCAGGGTTACACAAAATTACACAGCCACATATATAAACTACTAATCAGAATATACAAACTGAACAATGTAGAACTTGGGAAATGTGCAGCCAACCTCTGGGAGTGTAGACGGCTTAGTCATGCACTCTGTGTTTCTCCAGTAAATGAGTCATTCATCACAAATTTATCTGAACAGTGTGGAGAAAGTTCCAAAGCTGTTGATTTCTGGATACAATGTCTAAGTGGATCACAACCAGGGCTTATTGGTTTCCAACAGAATATTACGTGCTTCTTTAACAATTTCACCCATGGCTTGAAAAATGGTGAAAACAATTTACAATCAGCTGTCTCGGCTAACAATGTAAATCTGGTTGTTTCTGAACTGCTTGCAAGTGTAAGTCGTGTTAGCTTTCAAGTAAAAGCTACAGGTTTTTTATTGAACTTTTTATGCCATTGACTGAATCGGTCAGTTATCTGTCTGTTGCTCTCATAGGATCCTGTGCGTAGTCATTCACTATTCCTCGCGGGGTATCTCTACTATGATTTGTGTGAAAGACGCATCCCCAGTGGACAATTATTTGAGGTTGAGTTCAATTTTTTCTTGATCCAGCATCTTTTATTTTTCTTCCTTCAAATCTCCTTATCCTGCAACATTTAATAAATCCAATATGACTAGGAGTCTTTGCCATGAAAATCTTACTCATGTTGTTACTTATTATGTGCATGTCCAATTATTGCTTATTATGATTTCCTTTTCTAATTGCTATTTTTCTGTTAGGGTCTTTCATATGCAAAAGAAGCTTTTCGATTGCGGAGTCAACTTTTCAAAAGAAAATTTACATTCTTGATTGATGAGCATGTTGAAAAAGACGATGAATCTGGCGACATTGGTGATATTGCCCAGAAAGCTATAAATGGTCCAAAGAATCTTCAAGTGCACAAAATAGTTGCTAGTGAAATTTGGTCTTTTGACAGTAGTTCATCAAACCTGTATGGCTGTTATCTTAGTCCGTGGAATGTACTTCAATGTTACCTTGAAAGCATTCTTCAGGTTGAATTTTTCTATCTTACAATGTCTGGTTCGTTTCTCTCTAATGTTTTCCCCTTTTTAGGAATCTTTGTATTTTATTTTATCAACATACTATGTCCAGGTTGGATGTATTAATGAAATGGCTGGAAACGGAGTTGAGGCTGAATCTTTTCTATTATGGGGAAAAAGTATCGCCTGTTCACAAAGCTTACCACTATTTGAAGCTACTTTTTCTTCTATCTTGGGTATGGAAGTCATTACCCCTATTATTTTGTGTCTCGTTGAAAATTGTTCATTCTTACAACTGTAATGGTGATTTTCTGAAAGTTTACTTTCTGATGAAATTAGGGAAATTATATCGAAAGAAACAACTCTGGAATTTTAGTGAGCAAGAACTGCAAAGTGCCAAAAGAATTCTGGTAGATAGCAGCAGCCATTGTTCCTGCATAAGGTGCAGAATGATACTGGAAGTTAATCTTGAGCAACAACTTGGTGATTTGTTCTGTGAACTTTCTGATAGTGATATCATAAATAATTCAAAAGAGAGATTATCTCATGCTGAAGTTTTGTATAAGTCAGCCCTAGAGAAATTAAATCAATCTGAGTGGAAAAATACCATTAGTAATGACGAAAGTAAGGAGGATCTGGTTGTCAGAACCACAATAATAAAAGGTGAAGATGTTGCTGGCCATGCTGCTTCTCAGCCAGAGGCAATTGGTGCTAGAAAGGGTAGGAAAACTAAAAATGTATCCAAACCAGTGATACCCGAACGAAGTTCAAGGGTAACTCGCGCTAGATATCGATCTTTTCAAAACCAAAGCATGAGCAGTACTGGTGAAGCACTAGTTGGGCTTTCAAAACATTCAAATGGCAATGCTGTGGCCGAAGTCTCTGATACTTGTTGGGAAAAGGAGTCATCATTCTTGGGTAAAGAAAGCTGTATGGATGAATCAACGAGAGAAATTGCATGCATTTGTAAGGGAACCAATTGTTGGCAGTGCCTTCCTGCTGAGATTATGAAATCTGGGTTACTGATCTACTTCATAAATCTGAAATGGGAGTATGCCCGCAGGAAACTTTTGGTGAGGATACTTACTGGTATAGGTATGGCTCTGTTGCCTTTATATCATTTTTGAATGTGCATGCCAACACACATGCACACCAACATATAAAAACTAGTAATTTTAGGTCTCTATTCAATTTGAGCCCGTATGACTAAGTATAAAATATCTGATATATACTCATTTGTAAGTCAAATAAGCTGTAGTGAACATTCAACACTCTTATTGGGAAACACACTGAATGATAGGATCAGACTCCAGTCATCTGTCTCAAGACTTCGTTTTTGTAGAACAGATACTGTATTGTGGACTTTTTGTTCTTTATTGCTAGCTGCTATTTACATTTTTTTTGTAGTCTTGTAAGTTGTAACTTTTCTAGGCCTTGTTTGAGTGAGGAAAAGGGGTAGAGTGAGTAACTGCTGATAATTCTCGTAAATGTTTCTAAAATTAATATCACATTAGGCGAAATCTATTGTGAGAGTAATATTGGATATGTAAAGCTTAGGCTTTGAGAAAATGTTTCTTTCTTATCAATTAAATGCACTCTTTATTATAAATTGTGTTCATTTCAGTTCTCATTGTTTTATGCAAGAACACACATCTACTTTAAACTTGTAATTTGTTTTTCATATTTTTAGGAAAATGCTTGGGGTATCATGATCAGACACATGAGATACACAAAGTTGTTTGGCAAAGTATATCTGTCCTAGTCAGCAGAAATGCATTTACTCAGACTTGTTCCTCTCCTCATGAAGCTTTCTTGCGTGATTTGATCGGGAGGGAAATCATTGGAGATACTTTTGCTGTTGAACGTGCAACAATCCTATACAGTATAGGTTGGATGACTGTGAAGAGTTTCCGTTCCAAGGTTGCCAGGTATGTGTGCTTGTTATGTCTGTCACCTGTATTCAGGTTCAATTAATAGTTGTGCTCAAAGAAAGTTTGCATGCTTTATTTCTCATCACTTTTACCTTAATCATGTTTTTTTTTTCCTTTTTAAAGTACTTTAGTTATTCTTGAATGTGAAGTTTGATTTGTTTCCCCCATTCTTTTGCCTTTGTTGTTTTTCTTTTTAAAGAGAAACTCTTGCAATTTCCCCTACTAAATTCTTTTGGATTAGCAGAATTTTCATTGTATTCATATACAGGCTCAGAAAGAATGCAGTTTTGCAGGAGGATTACATTTTATTCGATTATCACTGATACTTTGTTCGAGGCTAGGTCTTGATTTAACATAGTTGTAATTTGCTGCATCAATTTTCTTTAACCTTATGATACATTACTTGGAATATCCTCTGTTATGTTGCAGGATACATATATTCATCCATCTGTGTATATTTATATATGTTTTCAAATTCACATGTATCTATATAAGTGAGGACTCTGGTACAATAACAAATTACTGATATCAGCTTTATGAATGATATCTTTTGCATTAAGTACTTGTTCCTTTTCCACTTTTCTTGGTTTGTATTCTGAACAGGATTGTATGCTGTGATCTGCATGAAGCTCCGTTATCAGAAATAGTAGACTGGCTGAAGCTAGCATTCGTACTCAGCCGTGAGGTTCCTCTACTTTTTAAAAAGGTTGAATATTTTAGTTATTCTGATATGTTCGTCATGCTTGCATAAGCTTAATATAGTCTTAGGTATGGTCCTATTTTAACTTCTCGGTGTGGCTTGATGTAGAATCTGATTGTGGTAGCATATCAGCACAAAGAAACCAGTCTTCTGTTTGAGACTGAAAGTTTTTCTGTGTTTAGTTGATTTTTATTAAGTATGGTACACTTGAGGATAGCATATTCACTATTTTGACTGTTAATTTAGGAGTAGTGCCAAACCTGTTTGAAATTTGGTTTCTTCTTTTTGCCCCTAATTAAATTACTTTTCCTAATTTTGTGATCTATAGTAACATCAGACCAAATAACTGCCACCTTGAGATTGGTTGCTTCTTCTAAAGGTCTTTTTCATCCAAATTCAAATGAACTCTCTCAAAGTTAAGGTCACTTAAGCCAATAATGAAGTTTCTCTTTAGAACTATTGATTTACAGATTTCCTAACACCTACCAGACCTACATGGCTGTAATGAAGGAATGTATTATCCAGTTAAGCTAAATTTGATTACCACTGCTAATTTTAATTCACTTCTGATGTTTTTCTTAAGATACCTATTGGTTTGTCGGGAAGTCTCCTTATAATTTCCATCTGTTATCTTTGCAAATTGCTCCCAAGAAATTTGTTCTCTTAACTGTTTTAACTTTTTTTATTCTCTCTATTGCTTTTTCTCTATTGTCTTGGCAGCTAAATTTTTATTTATTAACACTCAGGTTTCCAGATTGCTTTCTGCAGTATATCTGCTTTCTGCCACTAATGAGCATTTTACTTTGCCATCTTGCAAAGAACTCTCTGAAAGTCATTGGGCTTCATATTTTCATCAAGCTTCACTTGGGACACATCTTAACAATCAATTCTTTCCTAGTACTTCTGGGAGAACTAATGATCAACGCTTTGTAGATTCTGGGGTAAGTTTGCACACTTCATCTTGTGATCTTTCCTCGGTGTCATTTTCAAGATGATAAAATATCATGACAATTATTCGCCAAAGGTCTATAGCTATACTATCTTCAGTGAATTCTTTTCTCAATTGAAATCTTAGCACTTCCAAAAATTGTCTTTAAACGTTAAGGTATTTGACGTGCACAGTATAGTGGAATTGAATCACAGTCACACTCCTGAATTAACATTAGGAAATGCTTTGTGCTCAAGAGTCATTCTGAATTGGGTGCTCTTTCATGTTTAGTTAATAGTTATATGATAGCAGCAATATTATTTATGCTCTGGCGAATTCTGTTTCATTGGGACTTGGTGCAAATATGTGGAGTCTTGCCAACTTTTTCTGTTTTGCTCTTTCTATCATCTATATTTATATATCTGTGCTATTTTTAATTCTTGATTATTGATGTTGGCACTTTTTATCTCCTTCTGCAGATCAATATGTTATAAAACCTGCTGTTTCACCTCTCTCTCTCTCTCTCTCTTAAATTTTGAGTTGTTGGACTTTCATTTTCAGGACTTGCATGCAACTGGTTCATCTTGCCTACAGACAGAGACATCCACCTTGTTAAGGTTTCTGCTGCTCCAAGTGCAAATTTATGAAGATTTACTAGCTTAGTTTCTCCTTACCCCATCAACCTCCAATATGTACATACAGAAAAAGAAATGTCATCCTTTCTTCTTTTTGTTCTGTTGCAGGCTTGCTCCCAAGTCAGTTAAAGATCTTGAACAATTTGTGAAGGACTTTTATGAGGGCCTTCCTTCCACTGCCGTCATCTGTATAAGTTTGCTTGGTCATGCTTATACTAGTTTATTGCAAGAATTGCTACTTTACCCTTCTTCCATTCATGCATGCATGCTGTTGTCACGATTGAATTCTGAGAATCAACCTATTGTTTTGCTGTTGCCCCTGGATTCAGTTTCAGAAGGTATTTTCTTTGGTAGAAATTTTTATAATTAAAAATTAACAATATATTAATGTGCATAACTACTTGATGCTAAAAGAATCTTGAAAAAAAATACAGAAGTTTCAGAAGATGCTGCTCCTAACGATGAGAATGCAAGAGCTTGTCAGGAATTACGTCAGCGGATGAATTCAGGTAAAAGGTGGCATTGTCCGTGGGGTTCCACTGTGGTTGATATTGTTGCTCCAGCATTTAAAGTGATATTGGAAGAGAACTTCATGACATCTTCTGGCTGTTCTTTAGAAGATACAAAAAGTACTAGGTCTCTGTGGTGGATGATTAGAAAGAAGGTTGATCATCAACTTGGTAAACTGTTGAGGTAGGTAATCTCTTTCATCATATATTTTTCTATCCGTTTTTGGCACTTATTGTGATTGGGATTGGATAACCAGTGGCCAATTTGTGTTTCATAAAACTTCATTCATATGTTCTTCAACTAGTCTTCTTTCTGGAACATGTTAGCAAACTACCCAAAGCTTGTGTGCAATTTTCTGCATTTCATGTTTGAATTCAGAACTGTTATATGAAATATACATGCTTGGCCGTGTTACAGTAATTTAGAAGATTCATGGCTGGGCCCATGGAGGCATGTGCTTCTTGGGGACTGCATGGACTGCAAAAGCTTAAACAAGGAGCATAAGAAGCTGGTGCGGGATCTGAAATCTAAATGCGACATGATGGACGTAAATGAGAGTTACCTTAAACTTGTTCTTGGAGCTGCAAAGTTTGATATTGAAGAAACATGTCTTTCAAAGCAGTTCTTGCAAAAAGGATGCTACATTGGCATGCTTGAACATCACATGGAAGAAAAGGCCTCTCGATTAATACGTGAAGCAGTGAATGAGATTCATTGGGAGGACACCATCTTTCGGAAACCAATAATTTTAGTGTTGGATTTGGATGTTCAGGTTGGTGAAATTGCTCTAGTTTTAGTATATATTTTCATCTTGGGGCATATGAATACAGCATGAGTTTATCTTGCTTCAAGAAGATGGTTGTCCTTTAATAGCAATTTTTACACCTCATCTTTGCTTTTGCCAACATCATCTTGGTTTGATTGTTCCTTTGTCTTTTCAACCTTTTCCCTTTGGAAGTCCATCCTTTTTACTTTTTAGTGTAATCACTGACCCTATGAGGACTCTGCAGATGCTTCCTTGGGAGAGTATGCCAATTCTTAGACAACAAGAGGTTTATCGAATGCCTTCTGTAGGCAGTATCTCTATTATGAGAAGTCGTTATCATGAGCTAGTTCCTCTGATAGATCCCTCGGATGCATTTTATTTGTTAAACCCCAGTGGTGATCTTAAAAGCACACAAGCTGAATTTGAGAACTGGTTTAGGGATCAAAATTTCGAGGTAATTTACCCGTTTCTCTTCTCGTTACTGGTGAGCCTGGTCAAAGGGAAAAGCATTTATCATACAATGATAGAAAAACCAATTTTCTCTGTTACCTTGTACCAGCTGATGTCAAAGTCATTTTCTTTATATGGAAATAGGTTCAGTAAATAATTTCTTTCTTAATGAACCATATAGGGAAGGGCTGGAACTATGCCTACAGCTGAAGAACTTGCTACAGCCTTGAAAAGTCACGACCTTTACTTATATTTCGGCCACGGAAGTGGTAAGTGCTAGTTACACTGATCGTATGTGCTCTTTTTGTTACCTTTGCATCAATTTTAGAAATGTATTCGTGTGCTTCTGGTTGGTACAGGAGAGCAATATCTTTCCAAAGATGAGATTCAGGGACTGGAGAAGTGTGCTGCCACAATGTTAATGGGCTGCAGCAGTGGGTCGCTGAGGCTTAGTGGATGCTACGTTCCGCGAGGTGTTTCGCTATCCTATATACGAGCTGGTTCTCCGGTTACAATTGCCAACTTGTGGGAAGTAACAGACAAGGACATTGACCGGTTCGGGAAGGCCGTGCTCAATGCTTGGCTGAGAGAAAGAACGGATCTAGCAGACTGTTCCCAATGCAACCAACCAATGAAAGAATCCGGGGCCATAAAAATGAGAGGAGGCCGTAAAGTCAATTCCAAAAAGAAATTGGCAAGCAGCAATTTAGTTGAAACAGCAGACAATGTTTCATTGAGGAATGTATGTGAACACAGACCAAAGATAGGATCATTTGTTGGGAGGGCCAGAGATACTTGCACCCTCCCCTTCCTGAACGGGGCGGCACCAGTTTGTTATGGTGTCCCGACAGGCATTATTCGAAAGAGACAACTGTAACTTAAGAACGTGTAAAACAGGAATTTCACGTTAGCTTTACTTGACTGGAAGGTTCAGCAGAATTTGAAAATTTTGCAAACAGCGTTGCTTTCCCAGCCAAGCTGTACATAACCTTTCATCGTACATTCTGCCTCCAGATGTCTTATCTTCTCTGCCTGAACGTCCTAAGAGAACTCTGCCATATCGACCAAGTCGACTAACCAAAGGAGAGGTCTCATCTGCTGCATGTATCTTCTTTAGTTCTATCTCATAAACATCATCTCTTGTAATGATAATATCATCTACATAAACAATTAAAATTGCATTTTTCCCACATGGAGCTGTTTTTACGAACAAAGTGTGACCAGTTTAACATTGCTTGTAGCCATTTTTAAGAATGACTCTAGTAAATTTATCAAATCGGGCCCTTGGAGTCTGTTTTAATCTATATAAAGATTTTTCCAATTTACAGACCTTTGGATCACTATAATGTAGTTTCATACCTGGAGGAATTTGCAGGCAGACTTCTTCTAGTGGCCTATTCAAGAATGCATTCTTAATGTACAGTTGATGAAGTTCTCGTCTTTATTTACTGCCAAAGATAACAACACTCTAATTGAATTTAGTTTTGCAACATGAGCAAAAGTTTATTCATAATCTATTCTAAAAGATTGTATAAATTCTTTAGCCACAAGTCTCACCTTAAATATACATTTACAGCCTAGTGGTTATTTACATGGTGGTATATCTACTAATGTCCATGTTTTATTACCTTCAGTGCATTAATCTCTTTTTCAACTGCCCTCTTCCATTAGGGATCTTCTAGAGCTTCCTCTATTTGTAACACTCTCAACTCAGATGTCACATTTGGTCCTCAAGTTTAACCCATTGCCATAAAATTTTTAACCTAGTTAAGGCCAAACCACACCCATTTCACAAAACTCATCATGTTCGAATATTTCAAGTAGATAAATAGTTAAAAACGTTACATGGGAGCTCCATTAAAAATACATAATTAAAAACATTCGAATCATGACTTAAAATCCAAAATATAAGAGTTACAATACAATATAGGGCCCTACGAATACATAGCCCAATATAATCTAAATATTGTACTTGGACACAAGTCGATGCTAAAATCCTACTCCGATGATGCTCCAACAATGCACGTCAACCTACTAACCTACGAACGGAAACAAAAATTCTGAACGTTGAGCTACCGAAGCTCAGTGGATACAATCCACTCAACCATGCTTCATGCAAATCATAAATACGAGCATGAAGCTAAAGATGGCATTATAACAATATAATAATATTTGGTGCTACCTCTAGCCGCCTAAACACATAACAACCAACAAGGATGCATAAAATCTCACACAACAATCATAAGCATCATACCACAAACCTAGAATGAGGTCTGGTGCCACATAGCGTTGGGAACGTACACTCTTTAGGTGAGGCATGGTGCCACATAGCTTCGGGAACGTACAATCATGCTCAGAATCTCTCGTCGAGCATCTTTGAATGAGACTCGGTGCCGCATAGCTTCAGGAACATACATTCGGCAATCTCTGACCCTAGTGGTGCAACACACTCTTTCTCTCACTGGGTATCCGGATCCCAACAATCAATGGCAACTCAACCAAACAAGTGCCCTTACTTGGCACGCAACTCTTGGGTCACGCCGGTACACCCCATGGCGCAGTGGAAAAATTATCCGACGATTACCACTAGAGATCCATGTACGATGAACGAATTGGGGTGAATAAAGGTGAAGAATTACCTGTTTAAAATCTGGAATTCTGAATTTGCAAAAGATAGATATTCAATCTGTAATCACTAATTTTTGTCTCGAAAAGAAAACACTAGAGATTTTTATGTCATGTTAAGTTGTGTGGGTTGGCTATATATTACCCGATTAAAAGAATTAAAAGACTAAAGGGTTTAATGAGCTTATGTTATTAGTATCATGTTTTTTCTCCTCATTGTTATGTTATTATTTATTTTGATATTATTAGAATGTTGTATTATCTTATTACCTTAGTGTCATTATATTACTATCATATGTTGTCGCCATTTATATTATGCTATTATTATTATTATTATTATTATAAAATAAATCTGGAAATATAAAGAGTGTTAAAATTAAATAAAAACAACCCAAATATATATATTATAACAGTCCATTACAAAGGTCCCAAAACAATATTACATACTTAGCCCAATTGGGCCTAACCGAATTAAAACCCAAAACCCTTTCATATGATAACAACCCTAATTCCCTTTATTCCCTGCGCAACCACTCATCCACCATTGGATCAAGTCTTCATCTGACGGCTTAGATTGAAATGCGGAAACTTCTAAGAAGGGCTATAAGTGTTATTCCCCTATTACTCGTAAATTTTATGTTTCTATGGATGTCAGTTTTTCTGAACTAACACCTTTTTTCACGGAATCTGAAATTCAGTGGGAGTTGGGATGAATTTCAGTCTCATCCTCAGCAAGTTCACCTACCTCTTCTTCTTGATGATCCTATTTTTTCACCTCCCATTGAATCTGATGACCCTATTTCTTCACCTCACATTGAATCTCCTTCAGAAAACCTACCTCAAGATCCACCTCAAACTCCACAAAACCTACCTACTTCAGAGATCCAACTTGGAACAAAGGAACTTAGTGTTTACACTAGGAAGAAAAAGAGGTTTGTTTTGCAGGAAACTACACAGCCTAGGACTACTCAAAATCAGGAACCGATTCCACTATCCTTTGAAGGTAATGAAGGTATGGAACCTGTTAATAGTGATGTTGTTCCTTCAATTGAAAATTCTGATTTGGATATATACTTACCTATTGCTCAAAGGAAAGGTGTTAGGGCTTGCCCCAAACATCCAATACAAAGGTATGTAGCCTATGGGAAACTAATGCCTTCTTTCAGAGCTTTTATCGCCAAGGTCGACAAAGAGAAAATTCCTAATTCTATACAAGAGGCCTTGAAGGATCCTAAGTGGCGTAAGGCTGTAGAAGATGAACTTAAAGCTCTAGAAAAAAACAAAACTTGGGTGGTGACTGATTTACCACCAAAAAAAGGGCAGTGAGCTGCAAATGGGTGTTTACAATTAAGTACAATGCAGATGGGAGCATAGAAAGGTACAAGGTCAGGTTAGTTGCAAGGGGCTTTACTCAATCTTATGGGATTGATTATCAAGAAACCTTTGCTCCGGTAGCAAAGCTTAACACAGACAGAATTCTGTTTTCTCTTGCTGCCAATCAATCAGGAATGGCCTCTTCACCAACTTGATATCAAGAATGCCTTCCTAAATGGCACCTTGGAAGAAGAGGTGTCATTTAGGAAGGCATTCTTGATATCAAGTTGGTGAAGAGGTCACTCCTGATTGATTGGCAGCAAGAGAAAACTACCTATAAAAACAAGAAAGCTATCCTAATAGTTTATGTCGATGATATAATCATCACAGGATGGTTCTCCAGAAATAGACAGGTTGAAGGGTTTTTTGGCCACTCAATTTGAGACTAAAGACCTAGGACAACTTAGATATTTCCTAGGGATGGAAGTAGCTAGGTTGAAAGCTGGAATTGTCATAAATCAGAGGAAATATATTCTGGATTTGTTATCTGAAACAGGGCTGTTAGGGTGTAAACCTGCCGAGACACCTATGGAGAGCAATCTAAAGTTCAGAATTGACAACAAGGGAGTTCCTGTTAACAAGGAACACTATCAAAGGTTGGTAGGTAAGCTGATTTACCTATCACTAACCAGACCAGACATTGCTTACTCAGTTAGTATTGTAAGTCAGTTCATGAATGATCCTAGAGAAGAGCACCTAGAAGCAGTAACAAGGATCTTGAGATACTTGAAGATGACACCAGGTCATGGACTGATTTTCACCAAAAATGAGAATCGAAAGGTGGAGATTTTCACAGATGCAAGCTGGGCAGGAGAGCTTACATCTAGACGATCCACTAGTGGGTATTGTACTCGGGTTTGGGGTAACTTGGTGACTTGGAGAAGCAAGAAACAGATGGTAGTATCAAGAAGCAGTTTAGAGGCAGAATTTAGAGCTTTGGCACAAGGAATTTGTGAGGGAATTTGGGTTCAAAGGCTGTTAACAAAATTGAAAATGAATTTCAGTGAATTTTGTGAACTTCAATGTGACAGTAAGTCTGCAATAAGTATTGCAAAGAACCCTGTACACCACGATAGAACAAAGCATGTGGAACTTAACCGTCATTTTATTTCTGAAAAAGTTGCAAATGGGACAGTGAAGCTGAATTTTGTTCCAACTCATCAACAACTTGCTGATGTACTCACCAAGGCATTACCAAGAACTAACTTTGATGAGCTCACATCCAAGCTGGGACTCTACAATGTATACTCACCAGCTTGAGGGGGAGTGTAGATTGTAAGCCATACGGAATATACTATAGTATTTTAACTACTGTAAATAACTCAAGTAATTGAGTTAGTTTAGGAGTCCTACTTATCTAATCTACCTATAAGATAGAGTTAGAAGTTAACTTAACTTAGGCTTTGTTGTATTCAAAAAAGTACTATAAATAGGACTCTCTTTTCTGTAAATGATTAATCAATTGAATAGAAGAGAAACTACTTTTCTCTTTGATAAAGCCTATATTATTTACATTTACCGACATAGAGCACAACATAGAAGCAGGTAAAAGGGAAAAGTAGTATGAGAAAAAAAGGGCACTGAAAACCACTAAACTGTCAATTGACAGAGGTTCACAGCCACTGCTCTATAAGTGAGCTATAACCGTGATATTTTCGTCTTGCAAGTTCAGAAAATGGAATATTAACTTTACCAGTCATACAAAAACACAGCTACATCACAGGCAGCCAAGCATTCCTTACTGGACAGCAATTGCTTAACTCCATCTTCTGGTATCTCCCGCAAAATAAGGGTATTCTGAGAACCCTGTAATGTCAACAGGGTCACAAAGATTGCCACATTAAATTTTAAACTCCTCATCAGAAACGAACAACCATGTTTTCAATACACAAGAATCTTATAAAAAAAGAAAAGAAAATAAATTTATTTTCGCAAGGACATTGTAGTCACCTAGTCTTTTTGAACAAATATTTTACACCCCACCCTCAGGCCTCATGGTCGATGATCTCACAGAGAAAAGACGGGGTGGTAAAAAAGAAAGAGGATACGAGCGAATTACATGAAAATTCCAGGGCACATGGCATATCTGCGGTTATTACTCACCCCAATCTGTTCAACAACATTCGCTACATATCGTACATCATTTGTTGGAGCGTAGTCGCTTGAGAAAGACCTGCAGTTCAAATATTATTCTCATAGATGAAGCCATAGTATCAAGAAATGGAAGACAAGAAAGAAAATAGTATAATTTTACTAGATGAACCAAAGAAGCTATGGAACTAGCAAAATCAGTAAACTGGTTACAGAGGTTGAGAGTCAACACCTTCCTATAAATGAATTCAATAAAGCAGACTTCCCAGATTTTTTAGGACCGAAAACAAAGCAGTGAAAAACATTTTTTTCTGTCTGTTTCTTCTTACGATCTACAGATCTTCTCCTAGTAACACAAAGGGCTGAAGTTGGATCTCCACCATATCCAATGCAAATCAAATTAGCCAAACTTAATGCTGGGTCCAGACTTGTCGTCAAGGCCCACCGCAGACGACATATATGATGAGAGTTACAGTTAAGAAGTAGATTGACAAGATTAAAAATGTTAAAATATCAATTAATACCAACAAAATAAAGAAACTCTGCGTACTGTATTTTTTAACAAATCCAAGAAATAAATATGGTTTTGGAACCATGAATTAAAGTCCCAGGCTAAAAGGATGGAGAGAAGACAACAGATAAACCCAAAATATTCACAGACGTGGGGGCAATTATATTTTTCCACGTGTAGATCAAAGTAGTATAGCCAACAATGTTTAGTTGACAATAGAAGTAGTGAAATGGTGAAGTACTTCCGTAGAGAAATCTGCTAGGTAGCGTTTGGGAACTTGGATTTTAAAATTAGGATTTCTAAGATAGTGTGAATTGAGTAATAAAGGACTTAGATATATAACGTTCGTGATTATTTATCAAATCCTTGGATTTGTTAGATGCCAATTTTGTAGTGATTAGTGAATTTGAAATTCCTAATATAAATTTGGATTTGATAAATCCATGTTTCTCATACTTTTAACTATATATTTTATTGAATCTTAACTATCTATCCCTGACCCTAATGTATGCATTTCATCCTTAGCATTTACATAACAAATGAAATCCAAATTTTGAAATCCATGTTCCCGAACAGAGAATTAAAGAATTTTTGAAACTATCGAGCAATCACTTAATCAGACCATGCACAGCAAATAAGTGGAACTTCAGATCAACAGCATCCCTGTGGTCAATACTTGTTGACATATGGTTTACAAATGCAAATTAGAAAATGCACATAAAACTTATGAAATCCTTAAACGCTACTTATGCTATGAGTAGGATACTTAAGACACTGTGCTGTCCAGCCAATAATGCAGAAAATTTAGGATATGCACAAAACTCATAGCAAAAATAAATGTCCAAGATAGCCACTAAGATGTTATCACACGTTGTAACAAGAGTAAGAAATCAAGGGGGGAATAGTAAGCACAACAAACCTCAGATAAAAACCCATTAAGAGTTAAATTTCCTTGAGGTGTTCTCTCTGCAGCATCTACATAAGGCTCCACAGTCCAGGGGCTGAATTAAAGACAACAACTATGTTAATAGAAACATATTCCTGAAAATCAAATAGGATGAGAGAGAAAATGGATAGCAGTAACAGAGGCTAAGTCTAAAAGTTCAGTTTCCATATGAGGAAACAAAATGATCAGTAAATTAAAGCAGTAGAAGTAGATTTCAAGTGGTTTACTGTATTGATAAACCGAGCAGTAGAACTGTAAAACACTGTTAACTCTATACATATCTATAATGAAGAAGATACATCCAGTAACTATATTCACCTTTCTGGAGCAGTAACAAAGATGTCATCAAACTCAGAAGATTTCAAGGATCCATCCTGGTGAACTCAGAAAAGAAGCAAAATACAGTGATTGTCCAATAATAGCATTATAAAAGCTCTAAATATGACAAAGAAGTAAATTTTTCCTTCTTATTCCATATAGGTGATAAGGATTAGGAAGATTAACACGTACATTATCACTGTCATACAACCGGAAGATCCACGTAAAAAGTCTATAGCTTCTTTTGTCAGCTCCACACTCTGCAGGATATCTATGAGTAAGTATATTGCTATCCCCATAAAAGAAGTTATCATGGAATAAAAAAATTATAGGAAGTACAACTAATCAACAATCAAACGAATTTGTTACTGAGACATAAAGAAAAGAGAAGGTAAGTCAGGTGGGAGAATCATTAATGATGCTGTGAAGTAGCTAAACCTTCAGAATTAGTGATATATATGCAACATAAAGCTCCATGTTTCCTTCATATTGAGATCCATGAAGCATGACAGATTATTAATACTCCAGAGTGAATCGCTAAGCTAAACCTGGACTCAGACCAAGAAAACAGGCCAGATGAAGAACAATCACCAAGTGACAATTCACAACCACGAGGAATACAAACAATAATTATCGTATATATGATTAATCAAGTACTTAGGAATTTTACCAATATATATATAAGGAAAAGGAGTCAGTAAACAACAATGTCAGTTTGAACAAATCATAGTTATGTCTACTATCAAAACTAAGAGCTACCTGGTCAGGAGCATGCTTGGTTGGAACAGGAAGTATATCATCCCTAAGCTTTAACTCATCATTATATCCAAACTTCCTCAAGACAGCCCAAATTGTCTCAGGGCGCCCTTTTTCTATAAAAAAGCATGAAGAAATAGGAACCCTTCAAGTGTAAGACCAAGGTCACTGACTCCTCCTCTTTTCCTCTCTTGAACCACACTCTTTATACCCACAATCTCAGCAGGTTGTAATGGACCATTAAAACATTTAACCTGTTTATAAATTGAGAAACATGTCAAACCTTATAACTTTTTAAGAGAGAAGTAGTCATGGTTGAGAGAAAAAAAATCTGAAACTCATTCAACTCTGCATCACTAAGGGCGCCGTCCGCATCATGATCACAAAGCATAAATATCCGTTTCAATGCTCTGATACATCGTGGCTTCAAAGTTTGTTTCTCTTGATCAAATAGTGGAGCTGTTGGATTCAGAACTGCCATTTGAGCATAATAGAATACATCAGGGACCTGG
Organism: Hibiscus mutabilis; assembly: GCA_019671005.1. NCBI lineage: Eukaryota > Viridiplantae > Streptophyta > Magnoliopsida > Malvales > Malvaceae > Hibiscus > Hibiscus mutabilis. Next base: position 11,691,381 of record CM033716.1, read on the forward strand.
AGATTTAAAAAATGGAACAGTTATATTTCGACCTTCAAATTTCTCAAGCTACTAAAACACAAAAAAATGGTAAAAAGGAATTAACAAACATAAAGGCAACAATCACCAGTTGCTCAAAAGAAGAATAAAACAGGAAATACTTTCCGACAAAAAAGGATATAATGGTGAAAGCTTGAACCTTGATACCCACTATAGCCGACAGCCACTATTTAAAAAGGTGAACTGCTAATCCTTACGCCACAACATCATAAAGATAGATGGAGTAGCAACTAAAAAATGAGTGTGATGTTAACCTAAAAATATGAACAGAAGAAAAAAGAAACCTGAATTAGAGTAGCAGAGGAACATTCTAAACAGGTTTCAATCTCCCTGAACTGTTGCATGACTTGTTCCAAGTTCATTGCCTGACGCTCATCCCGTAAATCAAGTTTGCACCCGACCACAATCACTGGTGCCTTGATCTATTCGGATATGATATATCAACATAATGAAAAACATGTCATTGTATGTATGTATGTATGTATGTATGTATGCATGCATGCATGTATGTATGTATGTATGTATGTATGTATGTATGTATGTATGTGTATATATATATAACCCCAATCAATTATGCCAAGGGCAAACCTGTAATTTACGAAGCTTGGGAAGCCAGAAAGTACTCAGGCGACTAAGTGTCATAGGTTGATCACAAGCATACGTTAAAACAACAGCATCAGCTCGCTTCAACTCATCAATAAGCTTTACTCTGCTCTCCATGCTTAAAGGTCAAATATCAGCCATTCAGCAGCATACATCCACAACTCATCAAACTAATAAAGTCATTAAAGTAGCATTTGCTATTTGCCTTGTTAGTATGCCCTCGTTGCTTAAACAAAATAGCAATTCTCACATATAAAAGTAAGACCAAGAATTTTGCATTTCAGACACTTTTTTTTTATTTAACACTGGAAAAACATAACCAGAATCCCAAAGCAGACCATTTAATTCTAAAAAAGCTACTGTAAATATCTGGAACAGCCGGATCAACAATAACAATTAACAAACATTGACGTACATAGATATTGGAGAAAATGTCGAAACTAATACCTGGAAGAGGTGTCAACAATTGTAACGGGGACGCCATGGGGATAGAAGTCGGATGGGAGGCGAGTTGGTGGAAGAACAGCCTGAACATAGTCGGGGAAAGAATCCGAAGCTGCAGCTGATATGAGGCTGGATTTACCGGTGCCACGATCGCCGGCGACGACGACTCTAATGCCGGTTCGGGCACCGGGAGCTGATCTACTATGCATTGGGACGCCGGTGCGGAGAAGGTTTCAAATCAGACAGGCGAAAGGCTAGCTATTGGCGATTATTAGCGACGGAGAGATTTCACATTCATGGCGTGGGAAGCAAGTTTGTTGGGTATGTTCGAGTCCAGTGGGCTTTTCAAAACCCATAAACACCCATCCTATTAAGGTCTAATTTTGGTTTGAGTCCTTCTACAACATTGAAATTTGTTATTTAGTCATATTCTTTTTATCTTTTGAGGTCCTTCTTTTTTACTAGATCTATTTCCGAAGTTTATGATTATACCCCTCAATATTAATACATGTCTCCAAGTTTTAAACACGAATATCCAAAAATTTTATTGTTAATATGTTTTACTTTAATTTAATGTAATTTAACTTTTATAATATTATCGGTAATTGACAACATCATTAATTGTTGTTATTAGTAGAAACATGTTTTTTTTTAAAAAAAAAATCATGTTTCTGTCTCACATAAATTTATTAATGGCTTGACATTATTAATTGAATTTTCATATGTAATCAAATTTTCAATAAAAGTAAATTTATTGAATTAATTATACCGCACGCTCCTAAATTATAAGCCATGTTCTAAATTAGTTCTTAAACAAGGTGTTTGAACTTCTTTCTTAAATTATGGCTCTATTTTAAATCTGTCAACTTTTGGATGTTTCAGTTTAGTCCTCAAATTATGACTCTCGTTTTAAATTGGTCACTTAAATTTTTAGACGTTCCAATTTTATCATCAAATTATTGTTTGTGTCACAACATATTGGATGCGTTTTTATGTTATAACAAATTATTTTTGTTGATTTGACTCATGTCACTGACTTAATTCAAAAAATAAGTTAAAATAGAGATAAATAGTTTAAATTATTATTTTTAGGTTTCTAAATTTATTTAAAAGGATAATTAGAATCATTCTAAAATTACCGACAAACGATACATTCAATAATAACTCTATTTAAAATTTCAAAACTAAAAGAAAGGAAATACTTGTACACTTTAAATTCTTGTCACACCCTGAAAACAGGTCTAGTCAGAATTAGGCTCCGATAATCAAAAATTTTGTACCGGATATGCCCGAATGGTGTAAGTGCTAAATCCTTGTACCCAATTTTTAAGTAATGAAAGTTATTTGGGCTTAATTGAAGTTGTTGGACCTTTTTGTAAGGAATGAAAGTCATTTAGTGACTAAATTGTGAAAATTCAAAGTTGGGGTTTCATTGGAAATGTTGAAAATGTTGAATTTGAGCTAGGCGTATCGATACAGTAGGACCTATATCGATACAGCCCAACCGTTTTTAACTAACTTATCAAATTTAGTCTAGCCGTATCGATACGACCATAAGGTGTATCGATGCGGGTCCCTGTCCAAAATTGATTTAGTGACCAAATTGAAAAGATTGAAAATTAGGGATGAGTCACCTACTTGCTTGCCACCCTTTCACGTGAAATTGATCAGAAAAGGATGACAATTAGTCATCAATTGTCAAAAGTTGGAAAACGGAAAATGTGTTAATTAATGGTTTAAGCAAACCCTTGGCTAAGGGAAACCTTCTTATTGGCCCTTGGTGGGGTGGGGTGGGAAATGATTAGGGAGTATAGTTTCTTAAAATAAATAAGGAAAAACCTCTTTCTTTGTTTTGAATCTCTAGAAACCAAACTCAACTTTTGATTGAAGAAACCAAGCACACACATCCATTGTCATCTTCTGCCTCAAGCTCAAGCAAGCACCTCAAGCTAACCCTTGATCTTTGTGTGTTTTCAATACACCATTTGAAAGCTTGTAACTTGGTGAGTAAAACCCCTTATGTCAATTTGATGGTTCCATAAGTCTTTAGAGTTTAATTTCAAGATTTTGAGTCTTGAAGGTTCAAGCTACGCCCATTCGTTAGATGGTTAATTTCCTTATTTTGATGTTGTCTACGAGCTTTGGTAAGTTTGAAAAACGTTTGTGAATCGTTAGTTTCGATCCTAATGTAATTCTTTAATTTTTAACTAGCTCAAGTGGTGGAAGACAGGCCATCTTTACCATCTTCATTGCCAAGTATTCCCAACGGCAAGGGGATCACTATCCGAGAACCTTGAAGCCTCTGAGTACTAGGTGAGTGTAGTCGTGTCTCGGGATCAGCTAGGTGCCATCTTGGTTGCATTTGTTTTGTGATTGTGTTGTGTCTTCATTTGAGTAGCTCAAGTAGAGCTACAAGATGTGAACTCCATGTGGTAAGTGTGGTAAGGTCATCCTATTGTTTTGATGCATTACAATATGCCATGACTCCATTGTTTATATGATATATGTGAAAGTTGCTTGATGTTAACATTGATACATGTGGAAATTGATATATGCATAAATGACATGATATGTGATTTAGAGACAAGGCTCAATTTGCAATCCGATATGATACAACCTAAGGGCATAAAGGTAATCTTTATGGTGATATGTGTAACCTTGGACACTTGTGGACTTTGGATACAATTGGCATGCTATAGGGTTGTTTGAGATCACTATGTAAGGGATTGGACTACGGTTCGAGCTACAGCTTATATATGGGGAGAAAAGGTTGAATTATGTAAGGGACTCCAGAGCTACGACTCAAGGCTAAGGCCTATTTCCGATATGTAGGGCATACATGGGAATCTGTGTATCCATTGGTTGCTATGTCTAAGGGGAAAATGAAGAATACGTGTTGTGCATTTGATACATGAAATTGTTATTTGTTGATGTTAAGTATGAGTTGTATATGTTAATGATGTGTATATGACATTCAAACATGCTTACATGTTATACATGCCATTAAAGAACTTGTTGCATTGTTATAACTACCTCACTTGGCTATGTAAGCCTAACATTCGTGTGTCTCATGAATTTCAGGACCTTGAAGAAATGCGAGCTTTGATTGAGTGGTTGAAGTTGCAAGTCATTCCTATCAACCATATGTATGCTTACTTTTGCTTTGAACTCCTAGTAAGGTAGCATCAAGTTTAGACATGTTAAACTTGCTCATTTTTTTATGTGTGTAATGCTTATGTTTTGTATTTGCCTTAGAAGGCCTAAATAGTATGTTCATTGTAGTTAAAAATGGTTTAAAATGCATGTTTGGGTTAAAAATGTGAAAACTTAGTAAATGGATTCGGTTGGTCGTAAAATTTGACATACTAGTAGATTAAGTAGTTATAAACTTGCTGGTAAAATTTCACAAGGCAGAGCGTATCGATACAGGTAATGGTGTATCGATACGGCCTTGCATAATTGGCTTGATCAACATAAGTTAAAGGGGGCATCGATGCGGCATAAGGTGTATCGATACAGATTTTGGTCACTAGAATCTGGAAAAATTAAAGATATAGATACGGTTATTGGGTGTATTGATACGAAGTCAACCTGTATCGATACGGTTCCAGCTGTATCGACACGGGCTTGTTACCCTTGAATCTGGAATTTGAACATTAGGCTTAGCATACCGATACGGATCTAAGTGTATCTGTATGGTGGCGGTTAATTCTGTTAAAAGAGATAAAACACAAATTTGCCTTGATTACAAAATGGTCACTAGAAATTGTATGGTCTAATTGGATAGGTAAATGACCTTTGTTTGTAATGAGATTTCACAGGTTAATAATTGGAAGGTTAGATTTCAGATTAATAACATGAATTTCAGTTAAGGACCCTTAACTTGTAAAATTTATAATTTAGTCCCTAAGTTCGAAAAAGTTTAAAATTGACCCCAAATTGAGTAAGCTATTAATAAGTTAGTTCAATAAGTCGTAAAAGAGATTAATAAGATATTTCGAATAAGATTATGAACTTCGATTAAGTTTTTGATTTCTGAATATGCCTTCCGATAACACTTTCCGACCCGGTTCTCTACCAAGCCGGGAATGGGGTGTTACAATTCTGGTCATCAAAATTTTTCTTTTAAGGTAAAGTTCACAAATGGTCACTAAATTATAATAAACTATTTATTTTGGTCATCCAATTTTTTAAAAGTTACATAATAGTAATTAAACTTTGATATTTATTATAAAATGTCATTTAGTCATTAACTATGGTTAAAAATGTGACATGGTAGATAAGAAATATGTATAATAACACATTTAATTATTATTATTTACACATCCAATCAATTTAGTCATAGTAAACGCACGACTCTTAAATGTCTCATAAGGAAGAGAGACGAGAGTCTTTTCGCTTTGCATATTTAACACAGTTTAAATTCTGGTTTAGTTTTACTTTCGATCTCCAACTTAACAAATAGTGTGGACTAAATTGATTGAATGTGTAAAAAATGAGGTTTAAATTTATTAACTTTTTTCGAATTAGAATTAAATTGATTTAATGTATAAGTATAGAGGACTAAATGTGATATTATACAAATTTTGTTAACTACCACATCACTCCCTTCACGACATTTAACGTTATTGACAATTTTATAACAAAAATCAAAGTTCAGTAGTCATTCTATAACTTTTAAAAGTTGAATGATCAAAATGAATAATTTACTATAATTTAGTGATCATTTGTGAACTTTACTTTTTCTTTTATGAAAAAATCATAATTTTAATCTTTAACAGCACATGATGGTACTCAAACAAATGATCGTAGTAAAAGAGAGGATAATATTTATCGAAACCCGAGTTTAATCTCTTTGTGTGGACAGCTTGCCCGAAGCTGGATCACGTGATTGTCACCCGCCTGTTACTCTTCTACAAATTGTTATTCCAATCCCGTTTGTTCTCATCCCGCCTCCAAACTCGTATTCAAAAAATTTAAAAACAATTCAGAAAGTTTTCAAAGGATCCAAACAGAGGAAGCAAATGGAATCGACGGAAGGAGAAGGAAGCTCCGAGCCGGAGATGCAATTGACGGAGATAGAGACGGTCACTGCGTTCTTGGACAGCTCTGTCGTCCTCCATGTCGTCAAGGACACCATCGGTTTCATTCTCTACATGCACCAGCAAATCCCTTCGTACGTTCCTTTCTTTAATCCTCAAAGACTTGGTTAAATTTCTCGTTTTTTCGGTATGAATTTTAACGAATGGATCCTTTCTAGAGCCATCATCATTTGCTTTTAATTAATCAGTTTGTAATTGTACTATCGAAATTGGAAAAGGGCTTTTTCTTTGGGTTCCTTTAAAATATATTGATTTTAATAAGCTATGTTGTATAGGATATACAGATTACATTGTAATTTACCTTCATATCCAGCATTTTGCAGGATATCAGTCTTGAATTCGACTTATTGCATACTGAATATGAAGAGTTGGTATGTTAGCTTTGTTGGTTCATTGATTTGCTTTCTTCCTTTTTGTTAGTAAATGTATGATTTTTTGAAAATGTTTTTGTACCCTGAGAATTGTGAGTTTTAGGAGGTGGATCTTGCAAAAATTGATATAAAGGCTCGACGAAAGCACATTGGCAGAATGAGAGAGGTCAAGCGAGGGATAAAAAAGATGGAAAAGTTTATGAGTACAATTTCAAGTCTTCAAACTGCATTGCAATTGATGATAAGCGAAATCCCTAACATCCAGGAGGTTATTTTGGTCCTTGGGGCAAGTCCGATTCGGCCTCAGCATGTTTATCGGTTGTGTTTTTTGCATGCGAATCCTGCTCTGATCGGCGAGGCTAATTTCGTGAAAGGCAAAACAGCAGAAGTGATTTCAAGGAAGGTACCTAATGATGCTGTTTTTACTTCAATTATAAAGTGGCGCTTTTTTTGACCATGTAACTAGTTTATTCTGTTTAACAGGCTATTAGGGCATTGATTTCAAAAGGTGCAGGTTCCAGCACCTATCCAGGTAGTTACTTGAACCATTTGTGTTATTAATGCAAGTGAATCTGTGGAAGTTTAGTTGATGGTTCTCTGTTGTCTTTGTTATTTTAGGCCCTACTAAGTTGTTTCTGATGGTTAAAGCTCCCACCTCATTCAATTTGCCTTTGCATTTTCTTCCAAAACGTGACTTCAGATACAGTAAAAAGGTGAAGATGAAGCTGAAATTATCTATGATATCTTAAAATAAACTAATTGTTTACGTACTAGCAGTAGCTATATGCATTTTGATTTCCGCTTTTATTTTGTAAGCTGTGAGTTTAATGCATCTTTCCTCCTCAGATTGTGCCTTTCAGGTTACGGTTTAGATGTAGAACCCAAGGTTTGAAAATGGATGATGATCACAGTTCACAGTATGGCAGATCAACAGGGATAGATTCTTCAAATGATCTAATCTGGTACAGGGATTGCTGTTTTCCATTGCATTTAACTTATTTACTTTGTATCAGAGTTGCTGTCAAGTGCTGTCTGTACTTCACAATTAAGATTAAACCTTTTATTGGATTATTGGAAAACTAAGATCCTCTTCTAGGTAACAAACCTTGTTGAGAAAATATAAGCTGGGGAAAGGTTAATATATAGGCAAAGTTCAAATGGTCCAATCTTCGAAATAAGCTTTTTGAACTCTTGGTCTAAACTAAGGAGACTGGTTTTGTAATTATAGCCTGTAGTCCAAGGCCATGAACGTCGTCCTAAGAATGGTTTCTGGCTGGCTGCGAAATTTTTTCACCTTGACATGAGAATATAGTTTTTTCACAACAGATATATGTTTAGGTTATACTTTCCTAGCTCAAGCAAGCAGAAGGTGATTCCCGCATATGATTATTGGCTACCTCAGTGCCTCACCACTTTGCAAGATGTTAAGAGGATTGTCAGTGTTTGTATCAGTGTTGTCTTTCTTACATTTTTTTATACAATTTCTAAACTACCCAAACCCTTAAATCAGAGGATACTGCATTCTTAAACACGCTCGAGCCCACATTCTTCTCGATGTAGCAACAGTAACTATGCCACTGAATTAAGACAATCAACCTTTCATACATTTACAAGAAACCGTGGCAGCTGCTTGGCTTATTGAAGCTTGCATAATCTAGAAGCCAGTCTTTACACGTGGATCAACATACATTCAAATTACCTTAGAGCACTTCACTCTTTATGAATTGAAGTTGTCCTAACCTTTACTTATACCTATTTCATTATATACAGGTTTCAATGCCGGCATGCGATAAAGGGCATACCATTCAAGACCCCTGAAGAAGAATGAGAGGTTCATCTTCCCATGATGATTCTCATTCATCTTCCCATGATGAATATTGCCTTCTTGCTTAAATTGCTGGTTCTGTTTCATTAAGAGGTTTGTTATACTTTTCTATATGCATGGATGTAAGAATTCGTACATATAGATTGACAAAGCTTTCTAACCTGCAATTTGAACAACTTCAACTTGTATGCTATGTACTGTATTATTAAATCGGCTTTATTTTGTAGCTCCCAAGAATCTGCAGAGTTAGGCATTACTTGAATACAACTTTGCAAAGGCAATATGTTTTGACGTGTAGATAGCCAAAATACTTTTTTTATGTGTTAGAAAATAGACTTGTAAAATGGACATCTCATGCTGGTTTTGGATCTGATCAATTTGAATTGCATTAATCTTGGTTTTAAATTTTCGGGTTTAGTTCGTTTCGAGTTCGAGCTTTTTAAGTTTGAGTCATTTAAGTCGGAGGTTTGAGTTTTCAAGTTGAAATCATTTTGTGTTTTAAGTAGTTCTTTTTGGATTTATATCTATTTGGTTTTGGATCAAATAAGGTTTGAGTTTGAATTATTCACTTTTTTTTAATGTTCTGGTGATTATAAGTTACTATTTGTTCATACTTTTTTAACCTTTTGATTACACGTGCATATATTTTTTAACTTGAATCTCCTAGAATGAATTATTCGCTTTTTATCAATTTTTTTTGTATTGAAATTCGCTAGTTTTATTGCATGAAGATATATCTAAAATATAATGAAAGTTTATAATCTAATAAACAAAAATACTTAATTTGGACATATTCTTATAACCATTGGAACAAAAAATTAATGTCTTAAGATCATAACATGATTATACAAGAAAAATGTAAAAACTCAATTCAAATGCTTAAACAAAAAATAGATATAAACATTATCAAAGATTAATGATAAAATAAAAAATGAAGCAAAATAAAAAAAAAACAAAGGAAAGGATTGATTTCAGTGATCGGTGATTAACATTAAAATTAATATCGTTGTCGACAAAAAAAAGACGACAACATCAAAATTAAGAAAAAAGTTACGTGGCTAGGGTTACAATCTTATCAAACTTAAATATTATTTAATCGATTTGAATTATATGGCTAGGTTTTAAGTTAGAGCACATAAATTTAAGATCATGTATACTTGAAACCTCTCTCAAAGCAAAATAGGAGAAAATCATAATATACTTTAATATGACAGATGCAGAATATATCTCTAAAATTAAAAAAATAATATTGTATAAAAGAATTTTTAAGAACCCAACATGTGGTGATAAGGGAATATATATATTATCATTGGAGACTTAATTTTTTTAAAATATAAATATTATTTTAATAATTTTTAGAAAAATTAGATTTTTAATTTTTTTAAACAATTTTTATTCAAAGTAATCAATTTATGCGTTTTCGAAATTGACAGAGATCTATTGGCCCACCATAATGTTTCTGTTACAATAAGTGAGCTCAACTTAACAAGAAGAGATCAAAACCAGTCGAGCACCAAACCGAACCGAAGCCCCTAGTGAACGAGTTCTCTGTCTTCCTTTTTGTTTCCGGCAACCTCTAAACCTTAAACTCCACCTGCTTTGAATCCGTGTAAATCCATAAACCATTGCTCGAAAGTCGACACCGATCAAAACCCAGAAAAGGAAACCATGAAGTTCCTAATCGAAGACGTCACGGTCTACTTCCCCTACGACCACATTTACCCAGAACAATACTCTTACATGATCGAACTAAAACGAGCCTTAGACGCCAAAGGCCATTGCCTTCTCGAAATGCCCACCGGCACCGGCAAAACGATCACCTTACTATCTCTCATCACCAGCTACTCCTTCTCCCGGCCCCAGAGCCCGATCAAGCTCATTTACTGCACACGCACCGTCCATGAGATGGAAAAAACATTGGCCGAATTAACGCTTTTGCACAATTACCAGGTTAAACATTTGGGATCTCAAGCTAGGATCCTTGCGATCGGGCTATCCTCGAGGAAGAACTTGTGCGTTAACCCGCCGGTTGTTGCGGCGGAGAATCGGGATTCGGTGGATGCTGGGTGTAGAAAGTTGACGGCGAGTTGGGTTCGGGCTATGGCGGCGGAGAATCCCGATGTGAATACCTGTGAGTTTTTTGAGAATTACGAGAAGGCTGCTTCCGCCGCCGTGTTGCCTCCCGGGGTTTACACCCTTCAGGTATTCATTTCTTTTTAGGTGAAAAAAGAAATGATTTTTATGTTCATATAGACTGATTATGTTATCAGTGATGCAACATTTTATGATCTCTGTTTCCGGCACTGTTCTTTTTAGGAGTTGAGGGCGTTTGGGAAGGAGAAAGGATGGTGTCCGTATTTTTTGGCAAGACATATGGTACAGGTTGCGAATGTGGTTGTTTATAGTTATCAGTATTTGCTCGATCCAAAGGTGGCTGGTATTATATCCAAGGAGATGCAGAAGGAGTCTGTTGTGGTCTTTGATGAGGCTCATAATATCGACAATGTGTGTATTGAAGCGCTTAGTGTTAGCATTAGGAGACAGACACTTGAAGGAGCTACAAGGAATCTGAATAGGTTAAGCCAAGAGATTGATGGGTATGTTTTTTTCTTTGGATAATGTTTTTGGTGAAACTGACCGGTAGTGGACCAGAATGCTGTTCTAAATTCTTCAAGTAGTTCTCTGTAATGTCTTAGGAGCAACTTTCATATTAGTTCTTGAGGATTTTATCATCCCTTAATTTCTGATATGGATGTGTTTATTTAAATTGTATATCACGGTAGGAAGGTTCAAGGCCACTGATGCAAGCAGATTGCGTGCTGAATACAATCGACTTGTCGAGGGTTTGGCACTGAGAGGAAACTTACCTAGTATGTGGAAAAGAATTGATTTTTGCTAAAAATTCTCATCACTATTTCTTTTGTTTGATGATAGTTGCACAACATTAATTGTACTCTCTTCTCTTATGCCAGTCGCTGACAACTGGCTTTCAAATCCTGCCTTGCCTGATGATATTCTAAAGGAAGCCGTGCCTGGAAATATCCGTAAAGCTGAGCACTTCTTGCATGTTCTACGGAGATTGGTTCAGTATCTAAGTGGTCGACTGGATACGGAGAATGTTGAGAAAGAAAGCCCGGTTGGCTTTGTTTCCTCTATCAGTAGTCATGCTGGAATTGACCAGAAGACATTGAAGTTTTGTTATGATCGTCTGCATTCACTCATGTTGACTCTAGAAATAACTGACACAGATGATTTCTTACACATCCAAACCATATGTGACTTTGCAACTCTTGTAGGCACTTATGGTCGTGGGTTTTCAATTATCATCGAACCTTTTGATGAAAGGATGCCATCTATGCCAGATCCTATCTTGCAGGTTAGTCTTTGTTATTTTTTAGTTTTTCTGAATTAGTGATGTCAATATGTAGGCAAACTTCCATAACTCTGAAAATAACTCAAGTTTTCTCCTACAATTAACATGTCCCAGTGATATTTTCCAAGATCTCTTTTTTATTGTCGCATATTTGAGTTTGGAAGCTCCATCCAAGTTGATTTGTGTAGGAAGAAAAATGAAGATGATAATTTTTTATTGATTTTAGCTTTTGTGTATAGTATCTCTACCATCATAAGTTCATAACATCTTTTTGCCTAATGTGGTCATATACATAATTTATCTTCCATGTCAGCATTCAATATATGCCTCTGTTTCACACTGAGATCTAATTTTATGGTTTTTCTAGTGCCTGTTCCACTAATTTCTTTTTCCTTTACAATATCATTGGTATGTGATATTATTCAGTCTTTTTATTTACTATTTTTTGTGATTTGGCATTTCAGCTTAGCTGTCATGATGCTTCGCTTGCCATAAAGCCTGTGTTTGACCGATTTCAGTCTGTTGTTATTACATCTGGCACACTCAGCCCGATTGATCTGTTCCCTCGCCTTCTTGATTTTCATCCAGTTGTTAGTCGTAGCTTTAAAATGTCCTTGACAAGAGATTGCATATGTCCAATGGTTCTCACACGTGGAAGGTAGACCGATTTTTAATATTTACCCTTTTCTTATGAGAACTAAAGAAATTTGTAACATTTAAGATATTGAAGCCTTATAAATATAGTCATTACCGTCTGGCTTGTTCTTGCAGTGATCAACTTCCTGTTAGCACCAAATTTGATATGAGAAGTGATCCTGGTGTTGTGAGGAATTATGGGAAGCTCTTGTTGGAGATGGTATCTGTTGTACCTGATGGAATTGTCTGTTTTTTCGTCAGTTATTCATACATGGACGGAATTATTAACACTTGGAATGATACCGGGATTCTGAAGGTGCGGATATTTTCTCTCTCTCTTGTTATGTGCAAAGAAGTTGGGCATCTTTCACTCTCTTCTGGTCTCTGCCCTCCTTTTCTTTTTGTATTTTTGCTTGCCTCCTATATAAGCCTGGTTAACTTGCTTGTGAACAACTTTATCTTTGTACTGAAAGCATATGTATATCGTTTTCCAGATAAAATATTATAAATCCATCTCTTGTAGGATATAATGCAACATAAGCTTGTCTTCATTGAGACGCAAGATGTTGTGGAAACAACATTGGCTCTAGACAATTATCGCAGGGCTTGTGACTGTGGAAGAGGTGCAGTATTTTTTTCTGTTGCCAGGTACAATATCGATGATGAAATGTATAATTTTGAATCTTTGTTAGTGGAGCATTCAATATGTTGTTAGACCGGATCATAGGCTTACATTCATTCAATTGTGGCCATTTTAAGTTGTTTCTGTCTTTGGCGCTACCGGTTACTGGTCTGCTTCATTATTGTCTTCTTTCTAGCTGTTTATCTGGTATAAAGAGAGTTGACGTAACTTATCATATTCTGACGCGATCAACTGAATTTCTAATGGATGTTGAAGGGGGAAGGTTGCGGAAGGTATAGATTTTGATCGACATTATGGCAGACTAGTAATCATGTTTGGTGTTCCTTTCCAATATACATTGAGCAAGTGAGTAAAATCAAATCATTTAATTACCTCTCCTGTTTCCATTTTGCATATTTCTCTTTATGGGCAGGCAATCTATAGTTACAATGGTTTTGTATTTAATGAAGATATAATCAGTTAGATTTTCCATGTCTGTATGTCGATAAAGTTGGGTTTTCTTTCAGAATATTGCTGGCCAGGTTGGAGTACTTACGAGACACATTCCAGATAAAGGAAGGAGATTTTCTTACTTTTGATGCCTTGGTATGATTCTACATCTACATTTGTCCTGATAAAAAAGCTGGCATTTTTTGTTTTCCTTAACATGTTATGAAGTTGTGACAACTGTTTTCTTGATATTAAGCAGAGGCAAGCCGCTCAATGTGTGGGCCGTGTTATACGTTCAAAGGCTGATTATGGGATGATGATATTTGCCGACAAGAGGTTTATATAACTCCTACTCCTTCATCTTATTCCTGTATATTGACAGTGTCATGGAATGACAATTTTCCTACTTTCATTCTCAAGTGGCCTTCTGATTTAGTAGTTTAATTTTTAATTAATGCAGGTATAGCCGACATGACAAGCGCTCAAAATTGCCTAGTTGGATACTGTCTCATTTACAAGATGCAAACCTAAATTTGAGCACTGACATGGCTCTGCATATTGCTAGAGAGGTGTGTCCTTTGATCGTTCATACTAAATTTTGTCCACGTTGAGTTTGCTCTGATGTAGTCCATCTATGATTGAGGCTAAATCAAGGAATTAGTAATGAAATGGAGTTGTTTTGACATTTGAATTAATTGGAATTCTGTTAGAAACTTACTTTTATATGAATCATTGAAATCTTGTTTTGTTTTTTCTTTATTTATAATTGATGAGCCGAAGTATTAATATATTAAATACCAGAAATACCATATCTGATTGTTGTAATTGGTGTCCTAAGTGTTGCTTTCTTTTCCTTTGGAAGCAGTTCCTAAGAAAAATGGCTCAACCATATGATAAGACCGGTAGCAGCGATAGGAAGACTTTACTGTCCCAAAAAGATTTGGAAAAGATGGGCGACGGAAGCATGCATGAAATGTTGTATTAAAGGTTCTTCTTCATCTCTTAAATCTTTTTTTTTTCAGATTCAGAAATCTTGCAGTGGGAAAGGCTTTTGATTTCAGCAGAATAATGAAGAATAGCTGTGAAACTTTATATTATTGTGATTGCTAGCTAGTTAGTTGCTTCCTCACACCTCCATTTTTGGAGATCTTTTTGTCAATTTTATGCCAAAAACAAGACAAGGCAATAAAAATATCTAGAATTTTGAAATATGATTTCCTTTATCACGTCTTTCCCGTAAATTTTTCTCGAGTAAATGATGATTACATTTGAGTGAAGAGAAAATATGGTTTAGTTAGTACTCAACAGCGGCCAACGCCAAGGCAATGCCAGATAATATGTCGCCATATGAATGGTTGGGGCACATTCTTCTTAGGTAACAACTCACAAAGCAGTAATGCTTAATTAGTTCTTAGTGGAGTCTCCAAATTGTTGATTTTGTCTTAATTGTTGTTTTGGTATGCAAAGTGGTTTCATTATCTGTCTCTGGTCTTCTATCAGTAACACAAGTAGAAAATGATGGTATCGAAGTTCGCATTTGTTCTGAAGCTATGTCGGGTAAAGTTTACGAGGTCACTCTGTATGCTAATTGACTGGTTAGTAAAAACATTGCACCACCCATTTTTATTTGAAGTAGTAGGTTGTAGTGTTGCTGTGCCTGTGGTGGCACAGTTTTTTGATTATATTATGTTGGAGCTCACATAGGCTTCTCGACCGTGCCCCGGGTTGAGTCTTTGAGTTCCTCGGAGTGATCTCACTCCAACTGAAGGCCGTGGACCTCTTTCTTCGAGGATCCCGGGACTCCCGTCGTCTCTCTTTACCTTCGTATTGCTGGTTCTTTGTTGTTCCTTATTGAGCCTTGTTTCTATGGTCTTGTTTTTTGCGCACGGCAATGGCTTCCGTTGGCGGGCATGCTGTTTCTGTTTTTCTTTTTTCTTTTTTTTGGGGGGGGGAGAGGGGGTGAAGATTAAAACTTCATTAAAACCCATACATAGCATCGTCTACAATATCATTTGCCACACAATCCGGCACCTCGAAAGAAAAATAAAAAGGCTCAATACAAGTAAAACTCCAATGAGAAAGAGAGTGAGCTATCCTATTTGCCTCACGGCTTACATGTAACACCGAGAACTCAGGGTGCAATTTAAGGATCTGCTTTGCCTCCTCTAAGATAATGGCAGCCATGGATCGATCTTGGTCCATAAGCAGCAGCTTGTTGATCGTGCCAATGGAGTTTCTCTCAATTATCACTTTGTCCCAGCCGTTGGAAGCCGCCATCTTGATTCCTTCTGAAAAAGCATAGGCTTCGACTATCTCGGCAGTGAAGGTCCCTTGAAGAACTTGAGCATACCCGTCCACCATAAGGCCATAATGATTTCGAGCCACCACTCCAACAACTGCAGCACCAGTTTCGTGAATGAAATCTCCATCAACATTAATATTGAACACTGCTTCCGGAGGACATTTCCATCTTTTAGACCTGTTACAAGTGACATTATCCAAGGGGTGATGAAAGGCAACCACAAAATCAGTAACAAGCAACTGAGCATAGTCTACAATGACTCTAATAGGTAACAAAATGGATTGGTGAACTAATTTGTTCCTTCTATTCCATAAATTCCAGATCAAAACAACAAGGAACGTAAATTGCTCCTTGTCTAATTTCTCCAGACACAACTCTAACCACTGCTTGCAGCTATCAACAGATTGCATGGGACCAGATCATTAAGACCACAATAAACAAAGGCCTCTTTCACAGAAAGGCAATCTCTACAAGCATGAAGCAAGGATTCAGTTTCAAATGAGCATAAAGGACATAAACCAAAACCTAAGTGAGCTGCTGCAATCTTTTTCCCAATAAGGATGACATTATGACAAACCCTCCATAAGAAGATTTTGATCTTTGGCAAGGTGCGAAGTTTTTGAAAGGCCTTTCACAAAGGAGACAAATTTCTTTCCCCTTTTTTGAACCCAATTATAGCCTGTTTTAGTTGTAAAAACTCATGAGGAGTGATGATTCCAAAAGCACAAATCACCCTGAACAGGAACAATAAGACACTTGAAATTTTTTTCAGCATCAACAGAGGTGAATATACTTCTGACCTTTCTCTCATAGCATATAGCTTCATCAAGAATCATAAACTCCTCACATCTGACTGGTTGCTCAGAGCCATCAAGATAAGTTCCAGTCTCTCCACCACTGAGTCACTACCTCATTTACTTTGAAAGACTGGGGCCTGACTGTTTATGCCAATCCTCAAATGAAACTCCTCCTTAAACAGTTCTTTGGCCTTATAGATACTGCTCCAAACAAAGGAGGGTTTATCATGGTGTTTTGCTTCAAGAACAGAGCTATGAGGGAAATATTTGGCTGATAAAACTTTATAGTATAAAGATTCTTTGTTAGTCAACAGTCTCCAAACTTGCTTCCCAAGTAAAGCTAAATTGAACACCTTCAGATCCTTGAGACCTAGTCCGCCATCTTTTTTGGGTCTACAAAGTTTGTGCCAAGCAACATGGGTCCACCCCTTTTCACCTGCCTTCCTAGACCACTAAAAGGATCTCATTGTGGAAATTATAGGATCAACAATGCAATCTGGTAACAAAAATCAACCCATAACATAAGTTGGTAAGCCTGGGCAACAGCCTTAAAAAATACCTCCCTCCCTCCGTAGGATAGCAGATTTTTTGTCCACCCCTAGCTCTCTTATCCACCTTTTTAAACAAAAACCCTAAAGCCTCAGTTTTGTTCTTGCCAACTATAAGAGGTAGGCCTAAATAGATCCTCATCTCTGTTTCTGTTACCTTGTCAAGGGAAGGGTACTTGTATATTTTTAATTTTTTTTTAAAATCGGCTAAATTCTTAAATAAGGGCTTATCATTTTAGGGCTCGCGGGTTTGCTGTCTAGCATTTTAAACCAATCAAATAAGGGCCTAATTGTTTCGAGTGTGCTCAACTAAGGGTTTAATCTTTCAAAACAATCAAATACGTGTCTAATATTTTTGAATACCTTCAAATAAGGACCTAATCTTTTAGAATAATAAAAAAAGGTCTAATATTTCCGAATTTGCTCAAGTGAGGATCTAACGTTTTTGGCAACAATTTTTCTTTATTATTTCAGCATATTTGAAAGAGAAAAGGTTTGATACACAGTCCACGTAAATAAACGTTTACACGTGCTTTTTAAATTTAGGGGTTATGGGTTTAGTTTAGGGTTAAAAGTTTAGGGGTTTAAGTTGTAGGATTTAGAATTCAAGGTTAGTGTTTAGAATTTAGGGTTTAAGATTTAGGTTTTAGGGTATTAGAGTTAGGAATTTAGAATGTGTGTTTTATAAGGTAAAAACACAAGGTTGTGTAAAATTAATTTTACGCAGCCTGTGTATCAAAGTTTTACCCTATTTGAAAACGTTGTCATTATTTTAATAAATTTGAAAACCAGTGACAAATCTTGAAAATACAGTTTGGATGAGCATATTTAGAAGTTTTAAAAATTTTAGAGGTGTAAATTATTTTGTTTAATTTTTTTTGAAGAGTTTAGTTAATTTTTTTTAAAAAATATATATTAACAAGAACAAAAAGCTAGGTTTCATTACAAATAAAAATGTACAATAAATACAATTCATCAAAATCAAAAGAGAATATTTGGGCCCAAACCCACCAAGAAAATTCGTAAAGAAAAAAATTATAATATGTAAAAATAAATGGCAATGAAGAAAAATAATAAAACCTTATCTTAAGTATGTTTTTCATCTTCCATTTCTTCCGTAGAAGAAAACTAATATTGCAGATTGCTCTGTTAATCCTGTTAATTACATCAATAAATTATTACAAAAGAAGATTTAATTGTACTAGATTATCAACATTCTTTGATCAGCAAGAACGTCGTGTCAAACGTCTCATAAATACCAAACTGTCATGAAAATAGACGAAAATCATTTCATAAAACATAAAAATTTTATCATAGAGACAAACGAACAAACAAAACAAGAATAAAAAATATAAAACACATGAGATCCTGATTAGAAACTAAAGATAAAAGAAAAGAAAGTAAAAGTCAGACAACATCGACAAGAACACTTGGAAGAAAAAATGATAAAAAATTCAAATATTTTTTAAAATAGTTAAATTTAAATTTTAAATTTTATAAAGAATTAAATGTTGATTTTTAAAAATTCGAGAGCTCTACTAACCCGAATAAAAATCTTTTGTTCTTTTTTAATGTCTCTCTATGCTCTAACATTAAAAAAACTAAACCATACACTCTAACCATAATTCCTCACCCGCAAACCCTAAAAACTAACACATAACCCTACCTCTAAACCCTAATCCTAAATTTCAACTATAAACCTTAAATCTATTTTTTAATATTAGAACATAAAAAGACTAAACAAGTGCATGGAATTTCTATTCCACTAACCCCTGTTACAGTTCGCCCATGATAAAAACGATATGCCTTTATTCTAACAATTTTGAAAGTTTAGGCAGGGTAATATTCTACCACTGAACCACTGGTGCATTTGCTCGACAGTGAGTGACATAAAACTTTTTATTGAAGATTTGCTCTTCATTCCCCAAATATTCAAAATATTTCCTTCCAGGTTTTTAAGCCTTTGAATTTTGAGTAGATGCAAAAATGAATTCAAATATAATCATTTAATCCTTGAAATGAAAGCTATAAGATCCAGCATTCATGCCCAAATGCATGTGAGAAGAAGTCACACATTCTTCGAATACCAAAGATAGTCATTTATATATGTGAGTTTTTTGATGAACTGTTTCGGTTGATTTCGTTCTCTCTTTTTTTATATACTCATGTTTGTTTTATAGTTAATGATTGAGATTTTCAACTATCCTTTTAATAATATCGTTTTTAAAGTTTAAACTTAAATTTTCAACTATTCTATTTTAAATCATGTCTCAAATATTTTTTTGAATAAATAATTTTTTGTATTCATCTAAAAGAATCTCCAAACAACACCAATCAAGTCACCACAAATTTAAAAACCAAACTATACAGAACCTTAACCCATGACTAAATTAGTCCCCATTCTTAAGAAAGAATTAGAATTTACAAACTTTGACGAACTCTGTAAACGCATCCGAGTATCTTTCCTAATGAGCTCCACAATATTTATAGCATGTCTCGGCTTCCTTATCCATCTTTTTTCTTATTTCAATTTAAATATATGAAATATGGAAAAGTCAGTTTTACGGATTAAGTTTAAATATTATTATCTTCTTCTTCTTCTTCTTCTTCAGTTTTTTAATTAAATAATATTTTGTCCTAATGGATCTGAGTTGGATTTTTTAGATTCAAACACTGTTTAATGCGGTTTACTTATGATTTTTTGTGTGGTTTTGTCGATGTTAAGAATTAGCGGCGGAAAGAATTATTTTTTCATAGATTGTTCTAATCAAAATGATTGATTGTTGGATTTCATTTAAAAGACTGTATAAGTTTTTTTAAAAAGTGATACGTTATGCTTTTCTATGTTTTTTACACCCTCTAAATTTTTTTTCACATTGAGTTTTCAATAGTTGCGGTGTGATTCTTGTCGCGACTATTTTTATACCGAACGTGTGAAAATAGCCTGGTGATAATTTTTTTAAATCAGGGTTTTTGTCCATTTTAATTCATTTAATCTTGAAAACCAGGGTTTTATATTCTAAATCAAAATTTCCTTTTATTTATTCTTGAAAATCAATTTGGAGTCGCCACCGGTCACTTTGGGAGACCGGACACCATAAAAACAACTAGAGATTTATTTCTTTAAAATTAGAGTTCGGGAGTCGATTATGTGTGGGGAAGGATTAGCACCCCCACAAACGCCCGTTATCGGTACCTTGTTAATTTAACGTGGCATTTTGGTATTTCGAAAAATAAATTGAATTTAATTAAATCCTTAATCGTTAACTGAATTTTATTCCAAATAGAGATATCCTTTTGTAAGAAAATGCATTTTTAGGCGAATATAAGTTTTGAAACATCCAGTTACCTTAGGATACTTCAATTTATATTCTAAAATGTATCTCAACACAAAAGGTTTTTAATGCATGTCCATTTAATTTCTCGTCAATTTTAAATTCTAACTTAATTAGGGCTCCAATTGATTAATATAAGAATTTATGAATATTATCGAATTTAGGGGTTTATATGATAACAGCCAAATGCTTGGGCACTATCCATATTAAGCCCTAAATCAATGATATTCCTAATTATTTAATGACTCTAACTATTTAAACCTAATCCTAATTTAATTTTAGTTTAATTAACCATGTGTGATTACAAGTTTTAAGTCTCAATGAAATATTAAATCTTCTACTAAAAAGTCTCATTGATTAACATCTCATTACAATGAGACACTAATCAACTTTGGACTTTAAAGTTTCCATTTAATAATCATTTATTTTATAAAATTATCTCACCTAGTTGAATTATTTAAATTAATTAAAGAACCTAAATGTAAAGGCTCTAATTATTTAAACTAAGTGAATTAGTCATCCAAACAAATATTCTATATGCTCATTTAAATATTCAAACATACATATAATTTAAACAATAATTAGATCAAAGGCAATTGAGATCATGGACCAAATTGCATTATATTGCAAACTAGAGAGCTTAATTACAAACGTTTAGTGATTGAATTGAAACAAATACAAAACTTAACGCCCAAAAAATGAAAAGAAGGGCGCGGGTCATCCAACCCGACCCGGCCAAAGAGCGCGGTTCCCCTTTGATCCAGCTCTTAAACGACGCCGTATGGGCTTGCTTATAAATGTCCTTTCCGAGTTCAACTCGGTCACTTTCCCCTTTCTCCACTCATTCTCCAACTCGACCCTCACTCAAATCCTCTGAAATAAACACAAATTTTCCAGATTTTTCCCTAAAACGGATCAAACACCATGGTTTTCATTTGGTGTTCATCACCGTTCTTCAAGAACGTGATGAACTCCAAGAGTTCCGGCCATAAACCGCCACGTGTGCCACCGCTTGATCCTTAATCGCTGTCCTCAACCACTCTCGGCCGTTCGTCGCCAGCCAGGGTTCAAACCTCGGCTGCCGCAGGCGACGCTGGCCGCCACTCCAGCAATTTCCGGCCGCCTCACCTCTACCGTACCGAAGCCTCATTTTCCAAAAAAAACCATTTTTGAGTTCAAAATCCCTAAAACTACCATATTTGATAGGATCCTCGCCTTCCCCAGCCTAGATCTACCTTCCCGGCCTCTTCAACTCCTCTAAAACCAAACTCCACCGACAACCACATATATGCTTCTGATCTCCCTTTATTTACTGTTTTTTGTTTCAACTTTGTATGTACATAAACTAATCTTTTCTTTTATTTTTGCAGGAGTTGGTGAGAAAGAATATACCTTCGAAGTGACGGTGGTTATGGCGACTCTGACGTCTTTTATGACGTCATTTTGAATTTTCAGTGGCTTTTCCCCTTCTCGGCGTCGCCTTAGCTCTCAGATAACCCTTCGAATTTCAGCGTTTCAACTCCAGAGCAGGTAAAATTCTTGAAAACACCATTTCTTTATCTCTGTATTTATTATATCTATTATTATATTTATTTAATCATTGGCCATTAATTTTTCGATTTTTCTCTCTCTCCCTATTTATAGGGGTGTCAATTGATGATGTAACACAAACACAGATCCAAGTGAAGCAAGATGGACCAATGACCAACTACCACGTGTTTATTGTTTGAGTGGGAAATGGACTTCAATTCCAAATTTGTGTTTCTTTGGTGCAATCTGATGTAATTTGGGCGGGAAACACTTGACAATTGGGCCTTTGAGTTATACTTGGGCTTTTAGGATTGTAAAATGGACATTGTTTATGTATGAACATTATATATTTTTGGGTTTATATATTTATTTATTTATAACTATTTAGGCTTTTTTTTATAGAAACATAGTATATACACGTATCCCTAGACAAAATTAGGGTATTACAGCTGTTCCTCTTTGCTCATTGCTGTGGAACAGGAATAGGGCAAAGACTGAAAAGACACGAATTTTGTTCGAACTTGTCAGCTGTTACTCTGAACTGCAAGGTCTTGTTCTCACGAACTTTCTTTCATTCTTTCCCTCTAGAAGCTTGAACAAGTTCTTCTCATTTGAGACCTCTCAATCCTTTTGTCAAGGGTAACCGTAGGGTCTGAACTAGCTCTTCTCATTAAGAACTCTATCTTCGCTGGGCAAAATCTTATCATTAGAAATTCTATCTTCGCTGGGAAAACTATTCTCATTAGGAATTCTATCTTTGCTGGACAAACTCTTCACATTAGGAGTTCTTTTTTCGCTGGTGAACTCTTCACATTAGGAGTTCTATCTTCGCTAGGCAAACTCTTCACCTTAAGAGTTCTATCTTCGCTTGGCGAACTCTTCTCATTAGAAATTCTGTCTTCGCTGGGTGAACTCTTCACATTAGGAGTTCTATCTTCGCCGGGCAAACTCTTCTCATTAGGAATTCTATCTTCGCTAGGCGAACTCTTCACATTAGAAGTTATGTACTCTTTGCTGGCAAACTCTTCTTATTAGGAGCTCTTCATTCTTTGCTAAGCGAACTCTTCACATTAAGAGCTCTGTCTTTGCTGGCTAACTATTCTTATTAGGAGCTCTATACTCTTTGCTAGGAATTTTGGTTCACCTCATCCTCCGGGGAAGATTTGAACCTGCAAAATGAAATATCATCAATTAATAAAATTTTAACTTGAAGTAATGTGAAATATATTCAATTTTTAGCTTAGAGTGCTAAGATATTTAGAGTCGCTGCTTTTCTGCCTAAAGTGTTTTGATCTTTCGGTTTGAGGCTCGCATGAGCTCTTTTGTTTATTTTCTTTTGTTGATCAATCTTCGTATATGTGACTTTAATGAGAAATGTTAAAACTTTTGACCAATTAAACTGTTAATCCTCTTCATTTGGGCCCGAAGTTGGTCTATCTTGCTCTACAACTTGGTAGCTTGAACTTCTTTTTTTCTTTGAAACTAATAGTTCAAAAGTTGATATCTTTTTCGACACTATGCCATACTATCTTACTGTGATGTCATCCAAAAAGTTCTCATCATTTCTATAGGTGTCGGTCTGAAGGACTTAACATCATGCCCAAAGAACTTATTGATGACCCGAAGGATTTAGAATTGTTACACTTCTTTTCCTGTGCAAACAATCAAGCATCTTTGCAGAGATCCGCTTCTTCAAACGGATTGAAATCTTTGCTGAGATCCGTCTTTTCAGACGGATTGGTATCTTTGCTGAGATCCTTCTCTTCAAACGGATTGAAATCTTTGCTGTGATCCGCCTCTTCAAACGGATTTGTATCTTTGCTTCACAAAAATGTGATTAAAATCTTTGTTGGATCTACTTCTTCAATCTTAAAGTTGTAAATTGAAATCCAGCTTGTTCTTTGCCAATTCTTTAAATTCCTGCCAAAACATGCAAAAAATGCTCCGAATGTATGAGTTAGCATGCTCCTATCTTATGGGTGTCTGACTACATATGATGCATGAATGATATCAATTGAGGACCACTTGGGTGAACTTTCATCTTCAGGGAAGCTCAAAATTTCTTTGCTCCATTTTTCAAACACTTATTTTGCTGCCAAAGTAACTCATCTCACACTCAGGTTCAATCTTCATGATCTCTTCATATTTTGCTCTAAAGTACCTTTAGGTCTTCACTTTAGATGGCTTTTCTCAAAGCGTCCTTTTGGGTTTTTACTTTGGTTTTTTCTTCTTTTTCTCAAGGTTCCCTTTTAGGTTTTCACCACGTTTTTTTTTTCTTTTTTTCCCCTTTTTTTCTTTTTTCTCTTTTCTTTTTTAGAAACCTTGACCAGGCCGACCAAACTATTTATGTTTACATAGCATTGAAACCACCTAAAGAGCTGATAATAAAAAGGTCTGAAACAAGCCTACTCTTAATTAGCATTAAATTTTTTCCAAGTACAAAAGCCTCTACAAAATAATGAATCAAATTTTCTTTCTCAATAGAAGAACATGGAGCTGCGAATATTTTCATTCAATCTGGGAGGTTGAAGAACGACAAGGGCTCCAGGTGCAGTAATATCATCATGGCTCGACAATGTCTCGAAAACATCTTCATAAATTGTCCCAACTAAGATACTCAAGATAAACGTAGCAAATAGAAGCAACGACAGAGACAACAATGGCGCTCATTTGATACAAAGAATGGATAAGTTCTTGCAAGCCATTTGCCGAAAAGTCAACCTGATCCAAGAATACATGATAATGTGTTGGCTCTGTGGATCCAATCATACTAGCATGAGCAGAGAGATAAAAATCATTGTTCTTCGAGTGGCAGACTTTATTGTCAATATTAGTTTCAGGTTGCACATGGTATGAAGGCCCATTTCTATGTACTTGTTGGCGTGGGATTCAACACTATCTTCACTTTATACTCCATTCTTCACTATCCACGACTCATGGTTCCCAAAAGATACCATCACCTTTGGAACAAAACACATCATCCTATAATGTTCTTTGTATTATTGCCCCGCTCTTGAATTCAACTGTCATCTTTGCTCACTTTCACATTCACAAGGTTCTCTTATCTTGCAATGTCCTAGAAAATGATTCTTATTCTCTCTCTGCCCCAGAGTTTATATCGCTTTCTTGTAGCTTTGTCTAAATACTCTGGACACTTAGAGTTGTATCTTTTCCTCGTCATATTTTTCATCATTAACCAAGTACCGAGGTCACCTCCTGTTCTGCCTGCACTTAAAGGATTAGTACATCATAATAATACCCACACAGTCCTTTGTTTTTCTTATATCCAATCGATTTATATGCAAGATTCTTGTCGAAACGATAGGTGAAAGGCTCAAAATATTATTTTACTAAAGTGGAACAATTTGATAAGTCATGGAAAACATGATAAATTCAATGCAATGCCCCAGGTATCCACTGTATGAAGGAAGGGGGCCTTTCAACCGAAATGGAGCCTCCAACCACGAATTTCCTCAAAATTGTAAATTCTGAGAAGGTTTCTTGCCGAATACCTAATCGCAAAATATCTGAACCACTTTTTGCGAGTTTTCAACCAAGATCCTCATTTGGCTTCAAGACACTGGATTTTTACCTTGAACCCCAATTTTCTTTTGATTTTTCTTTTTTGATTCTTTTTAATTTTCTTTTTCTTTTTTGATTTGATATTTAAGGCACCCTTTTGGGTTTTCACCATAGATATTTTCATTTTACGAAGCGCCCTTTTTGGGTTTTCACTCCTCTTTTTTATTTTCCTTTTTTCGATCTCTTTTTAATTCTTCTAGCGTAACACTTCTTGACCGAGTCTGAGTCCATTAGATTATTTAACCTATCTCTGATCAACACTATTGAAATATACGCTCATTCAGAAAAAGGTCTCCTTGATGTATAACCCTTTCCAATTAGGCATCCATTTCCCATGGAAATCTTTATGAACTGGCAAGATCTTTTCAAGCACTAGATCTCCTTCTCGGAATTCTTTTGGACAAAATTTCATTGTTGTGAGCTCGCATTGTTCTTTCTTGTTTCATCTAACCATGCCAAATTACTTTTAGTATTCTATCTTAAATGAGATTCAACTGACCTTATCGAGCTTATACTTATTTTGCATCATCCAATCTCACATTTGTCAATACCTGATGACAGAATATGAACTTCAATTAGTCATACCGCTTCCATCCATAGACCAAAGAATACAATGTTGCCCCTGTTGAAGTGCACACTAGGATCAATATGCATATAAGACTATCAATAATTTCTCATGTCCATTTTCAAGTCTTTGATATAATCTTTTGATGTTTATGTTTGTCGACTCTACTGCTCTATTAATTTTTAAGCGATAAATTGCATGATCATGGTATTTTACCCTGAACTACTCACAACTTTTGATATTATATTGTTGTTCAAATTAGAGGCACCATTAATGATGATTCTCTCTGGCAAACCATGTTGACAAATATTTTTATTCAAGAGCTTGCAAACCGTTCTTCTTGTAATACCAGCATAGAAAACAGCTTCTATCCACTTGGTAAAGTAATCAATTGCGACCAGGATATCATGGTGTCTTTGGAGGTTTTTGAATAAATCTGCCTTATACAACAAAATGCATTATATGCTCTCTCAAGCATAATCTTCCAGGGTTTGTTTCCTTTTACCATCTGTTATGCACATCATATCCTCATCTGGGAGATTAAAGTTCAAGGACTCGTGATCATCTAAAGCACGTCTCACCAAGAAACCCGTCATTACTCTCTAGCAAATATTAATCGCTAATAATAACATCTACCAACGAGCCATTCTTTAGTCAACACTAGCATTTCCATCAAGAATTTCAAAGGATCAATTCAGAATGATATGAGGGATATTTTATGAGCCTTCAAACTTTCCAAACCAAAGGTCAACAAAGCTTTTGAACTGGTGGGTACTGCAGTTTGTAATCGGTGAATCCTTGCTTAGAGAATAAATGGCTCATTCCTTCTTGTTTCATCATGTTGGCCTTGCGCACATCATTGAGTTTTCATAGACCATTAAAGGATCAACGATATGGAACATGGTGCTATCAAAATTATGCACTTTGATAAATGTTTCTCGATATTTCTAGGGCTTTCTGGAATTCTTCGTCTCATACTCTTGGAGCAGTCTTTGTCAGCAATCTAAACACTGGATCATATTTTGTCTGTCCGTCACGATGGATAATTCAACCACTTCAAGTTTTTTTTTCCTGTTTTTTATATTTTTTTCTTTTTCACTTTTTTCTTTCTTTTCTTTTGCTTTCTTCTTCTTTTTTGCTTTACTTGCTTTCTTTTTTTTTCTTTTTTTTTGCTCGGGGGAGAAGATTTTGAATGGTCTTCACTTTGTCAGGATCAATTTCAGTTCTACTTTTGCTGACCTACGAGTTTCCCAAATGTGGCCTCCAAAAATATGCTTTGAAAAATTGGACCTCAACCGATACCTCATCAATCCTTGGAGAATCATTCTTGAATTTTGCACCCACCTTTATTTCAGTTACCATTGCCTTCTGATGTGTTGCCTCAAGCTTTTAATCCAAACAGCATTAGTTTGTGTTGAAATGAGTCTCACATGATTGTAAAAGTTGTTTTCTCTACCTCACTCGGATCAGAAGAAGATTGTCTTTTTGGCCCACTTTAACAATGTCTCAGCCATCTTGAGGAATTCGCCATCAAATTGCTTCTGCAATATTTTTGGACTCATTCTTCTAGGTTCTTGCTGAACAGTCTTGCGTTCAAGCCTTCTAAGTAACTTGTGCATTACATTGTCTGTATCTAACCTCTGGTATATCCTGGTATAACCATGCGAAGATGTCTTTGAATTCTTGCAACAATTTAATCAAATCACATTTGGTTTTTTTTGCTGAGGAAGTTGAACGGATCTTTATTTCTCGATTTTGTTTCTGGTCCCCGAATTCATAATCTCAATCTTTTACTTGTAAGACAAAATATTTTTTTTTCATTTTTGATCAGCCTTGACAATTCCTCAGGGACAACAATTTCCTCTTCATTTTCACATTCATTTACCTCTGCCAATCATATGGACTGCTTTATTTTGGAATCAGGGTCTGAATCATTCATATAGTGAGTAGTAGGGACCCTGCAAAGAAATTAGGCATATGTACATATGCTTGAAGATAGTGAATATTTTAGGATGCGTGTTTTCATTTAAGAAAAATTATATAAGAAACAAGCATAAAAAACAAATAAACTGATTAACCTCCCTTACAAATGACCCCCAATGCTCGTGGGCAAAAGCAATTGGTATGGTTTAGGGTTTTATTCTATAACGGTCCTAAAAGTGCAAACAGATATCCTATTGTCAAACTGTCAATCTTTATTCAAGGAAGACTCAAGTGAATTTCAGCATCGACAATTCTTCAATTTTCCTTTGCCAGCACAAGGACATACCCTTTCTTGCTTATGTTCCGATGTCTTCATCGAATCTTGAATCAAGATCATCCTATCTATGAGTCTTTTTTTCTTCAATCAATTGCCTGCTCTTTTTATAGAATGTTTATTCATCAGCATGTGGGAATTATCAACTTCTTTTTCAGCGTCTAGATGAACTTTGCTTTTTAGAATGTCGGTTGGATGTGTTGAAGCTTTTAACGGGCTTGTTTGTTTGAGGTTTCTTCTTTGATGACTGATATTTTCGATTAGTTTCACCTTACTCTTTCTTCTTTCACTTTTCTTGGCACCTTTCTGCATTCCAATTGCATTGGCTCAATCAGGTGATTATCTCTTGGGTTACAAATCTTAATGGACCGACCTTTAGTGTCGACCTCCAAAATCTCTTGGTTCAGAAAGTTTTGAACTTGTCGCTTGAAAATGTAACATTCTTCAATATCATGATCATGAATTCCATTATGATACTCATAATGATTCCTGATGTTGTAACAACTTGGATGATGAGGCTTTGAAGGTTTCTCATGATGCAGTGAAGCTTCGAGCAATTTGAAATACATCTCTCGATAGGAAACATGAATGAGATCCAGTTTGGTTTTCAATTTTCCACTGATAAAAGCATCTCGAGCATCTAACCTTGGAGTATTCTTCAGTAAAGGAAACGTTGGAGGGGTAAATGTGAAAGAATTGCTCTGACTCTTGTATATCCTAAACTGTAGCAAATTACCCACAAAACCTTGCCTTGGTTTCTGCCCTTTCTCTTTCATCTCAATTCTTTTAGCAAATGATGGTCTTTTGTAACATGGAGATTCTCCGTTCATAAATGCTCAATTTTGATGAGATTACTAAGCTTGTTTCAAATTCATACTATGAAAAGACTTACAAAACTTTGGAGCATTATCATCAAAAGGTGATTCTGCTCAAGATAGGGAAATGAATCTGAATATGACATTAAGATAGGGTCAATCATCTTCCTTTTTTTATTAAACTCTTCATCCTCTCTAATTTGAGTTTTTGTGTCTCTCGCTCATCTTGTGGTCAATTCCTCTATGAGAAAAATCTCGATCTTCAGCTAAATCCTTGGCTTTCAATATTTCAGAGAAAGATTCTGCGATCCATCAACTTTTCTAAAATCTCCAGGTCCTTTA
Organism: Hibiscus mutabilis; assembly: GCA_019671005.1. Classification (NCBI taxonomy): domain Eukaryota; kingdom Viridiplantae; phylum Streptophyta; class Magnoliopsida; order Malvales; family Malvaceae; genus Hibiscus; species Hibiscus mutabilis. Next base: position 11,720,919 of record CM033716.1, read on the forward strand.
ACTTTCACTAAACCATTGATCAATAAGTTTTTGGCAGAAACTTCAGAATTTGGCTTTATTCAGTCCTTCCATGTCATCTCTTTGGAATATCTTCATCTCAAGCATTTTCAAAACCCACAAGTGCATCAAAGTAAAGCACTTCATTATTTCTTTCAGACCTACTGGATTTCTCGCAGATGCACCGACTATATTGATCTGAACTTGCTCTTTTTTCCTTCTTTTGTTTTTGACCATTTTTGTCTTTTTTTGGTCTTTGACTTTTCTTTTTTTGACTTTTTTTTGTAGAAAAAAATTATTTCAGGTTGGACCCTCATGTGAGATGTGATACCTGCTTGCTTATAAATACCAATACTTTCATCTGAAATATTCTTTTTCTAGCTCCTTGGTTTTAAGAAAAGTGGTTACTCGAATTACAAATTGGTTCTGGGACTGATCAATCATTTGCTCAATACTAACCAAGCAGTCCTCAATAACCCTCTGAGATTGCTTAATCCCAACAAACCCAGGTTTCTCAGAATATTGATTTTCTGTTAATGCAGTGCTATTTTAAAAAAATAATGATCCTAAAAATGAAATGTTAAAAATGCAATGTTAAATGTAAATATTTTAAATGCAATGTTACTTGAAAAAAATGCAATGCAATAGGTAAGTTATGTAATGCATGAATGCACGAGGTATCATTTTCAAAGACTAGTCTTTAGAGCAACATTCATTAGCCAAAAGGTCGAATACAAGAAATAGACAATTTGATTACAGAAAATAGCTAGCCTCCATCCCTAGGTTAATCACTTCGTTTCGCTTTTGAGTCAGCGACTGTCCTAGCTTGGTGTTGATGTCAAGGTGTTGTTACAGGTTCATGGCTTCAATGGATAAAATATACACGAATTGGGCGACTCTCCACGCATGGCTTCTGAACTTGATCATTTTATGATTCTGCCTTTGGATAATATGGATAGGTACTTCAAGCTCGCCTTTCATTACCTTATTCTTCATTCATAGTGCCCATTCTGAAACTTTCAAACTAATCTTTCAAATGTTGTACGACACTTTTCAATTATGTTATCTTCTTTTCCAGCTCATTATCTTCTAGTTAAAGATTGACTTTTCCTCCTTATTATACCCTTTCGATAGCTTTCTCCAACTGTAAAACTTGTGATGAAAATTTTGAATTTAAAGCTTGCTCTTCCTCTAATACCTGTTTGATTCGGCTCTTTGAATCCGTCAATTTTTGAATCTCCTCTTTCGTTGCCTTTTTATCCTCTTCACACAACTTCTTGTAACTGCTTGCATCCTGACACATCTTTTCTTTAGATATTGCCCCTTTCTTGGACCGAGTCTTCTCTGACCGGGTCCACACTATCGTATTTTCTTTTTCTTGTTTATCAAACCCATTGGCCATTAAGAACACTACCTAACTTGACTAATCCTCAAATCGATACCTCTAATGAATGCAAAAATGATGCCAGGTAAAAAACCAACAAAACAAAATAAACAAAAAAGAAATAGTGTCAGTTTTGTGAATTAATATGGAAAACAAATAAACAAATTATTAACACAGAAAAGCACGTAATATTTAGCAAGGAAAATAACAAGAGAAATGCATTTAAACCGACATGCGAAGATGTCTTTGAATTCTTGCAACAATTTAATCAAATCACATTTGGTTTTTTTTGCTGAGGAAGTTGAACGGATCTTTATTTCTCGATTTTGTTTCTGGTCCCCGAATTCATAATCTCAATCTTTTACTTGTAAGACAAAATATTTTTTTTTCATTTTTGATCAGCCTTGACAATTCCTCAGGGACAACAATTTCCTCTTCATTTTCACATTCATTTACCTCTGCCAATCATATGGACTGCTTTATTTTGGAATCAGGGTCTGAATCATTCATATAGTGAGTAGTAGGGACCCTGCAAAGAAATTAGGCATATGTACATATGCTTGAAGATAGTGAATATTTTAGGATGCGTGTTTTCATTTAAGAAAAATTATATAAGAAACAAGCATAAAAAACAAATAAACTGATTAAACCTTACACAAATGACCCCAATGCTCGTGGGCAAAAGCAATTGGTATGGTTTAGGGTTTTATTCTATAACGGTCCTAAAAGTGCAAACAGATATCCTATTGTCAAACTGTCAATCTTTATTCAAGGAAGACTCAAGTGAATTTCAGCATCGACAATTCTTCAATTTTCCTTTGCCAGCACAAGGACATACCCTTTCTTGCTTATGTTCCGATGTCTTCATCGAATCTTGAATCAAGATCATCCTATCTATGAGTCTTTTTTTCTTCAATCAATTGCCTGCTCTTTTTATAGAATGTTTATTCATCAGCATGTGGGAATTATCAACTTCTTTTGGTCAGCGTCTAGATGAACTTTGCTTTTTAGAATGTCGGTTGGATGTGTTGAAGCTTTTAACGGGCTTGTTTGTTTGAGGTTTCTTCTTTGATGACTGATATTTTCGATTAGTTTCACCTTACTCTTTCTTCTTTCACTTTTCTTGGCACCTTTCTGCATTCCAATTGCATTGGCTCAATCAGGTGATTATCTCTTGGGTTACAAATCTTAATGGACCGACCTTTAGTGTCGACCTCCAAAATCTCTTGGTTTGAAAGTTTTGAACTTGTCGCTTGAAAATGTAACATTCTTCAATATCATGATCATGAATTCCATTATGATACTCATAATGATTCCTGATGTTGTAACAACTTGGATGATGAGGCTTTGAAGGTTTCTCATGATGCAGTGAAGCTTCGAGCAATTTGAAATACATCTCTCGATAGGAAACATGAATGAGATCCAGTTTGGTTTTCAATTTTCCACTGATAAAAGCATCTCGAGCATCTAACCTTGGAGTATTCTTCAGTAAAGGAAACGTTGGAGGGGTAAATGTGAAAGAATTGCTCTGACTCTTGTATATCCTAAACTGTAGCAAATTACCCACAAAACCTTGCCTTGGTTTCTGCCCTTTCTCTTTCATCTCAATTCTTTTAGCAAATGATGGTCTTTTGTAACATGGAGATTCTCCGTTCATAAATGCTCAATTTTGATGAGATTACTAAGCTTGTTTCAAATTCATACTATGAAAAGACTTACAAAACTTTGGAGCATTATCATCAAAAGGTGATTCTGCTCAAGATAGGGAAATGAATCTGAATATGACATTAAGATAGGGTCAATCATCTTCCTTTTTTTATTAAACTCTTCATCCTCTCTAATTTGAGTTTTTGTGCTCTCTGCTCATCTTGTGGTCAATTCCTCTATGAGAAAAATCTCGATCTTCAGCTAAATCCCTGGCTTTCAATATTTCAGAGAAAGATTCTGCGATCCATCAACTTTTCTAAAATCTCCAGGTCCTTTAACTTTCACTAAACCATTGATCAATAAGTTTTTGGCAGAAACTTCAGAATTTGGCTTTATTCAGTCCTTCCATGTCTGTCTACTGGAATATCTTCATCTCAGCATTTTCAAAACCCACAAGTGCATCAAAGTAAAGCACTTCATTATTTCTTTCAGACTTACTGGATTTCTCGCAGATGCACCGACTATATTGATCTGAACTTGCTCTTTTTTCCTTCTTTTGTTTTTGACCATTTTTGTCTTTTTTTGGTCTTTGACTTTTCTTTTTTTGACTTTTTTTTTGTAGAAAAAAATTATTTCAGGTTGGACCCTCATGTGAGATGTGATACCTGCTTGCTTATAAATACCAATACTTTCATCTGAAATATTCTTTTTCTAGCTCCTTGGTTTTAAGAAAAGTGGTTACTCGAATTACAAATTGGTTCTGGGACTGATCAATCATTTGCTCAATACTAACCAAGCAGTCCTCAATAACCCTCTGAGATTGCTTAATCCCAACAAACCCAGGTTTCTCAGAATATTGATTTTCTGTTAATGCAGTGCTATTTTAAAAAAATAATGATCCTAAAAATGAAATGTTAAAAATGCAATGTTAAATGTAAATATTTTAAATGCAATGTTACTTGAAAAAAATGCAATGCAATAGGTAAGTTATGTAATGCATGAATGCACGAGGTATCATTTTCAAGGACTAGTCTTTAGAGCAACATTCATTAGCCAAAAGGTCGAATACAAGAAATAGACAATTTGATTACAGAAAATAGCTAGCCTTCATCCCTAGGTTAATCACTTCGTTTCGCTTTTGAGTCAGCGACTGTCCTAGCTTGGTGTTGATGTCAAGGTGTTGTTACAGGTTCATGGCTTCAATGGATAAAATATACACGAATTGGGCGACTCTCCACGCATGGCTTCTGAACTTGATCATTTTATGATTCTGCCTTTGGATAATATGGATAGGTACTTCAAGCTCGCCTTTCATTACCTTATTCTTCATTCATAGTGCCCATTCTGAAACTTTCAAACTAATCTTTCAAATGTTGTACGACACTTTTCAATTATGTTATCTTCTTTTCCAGCTCATTATCTTCTAGTTAAAGATTGACTTTTCCTCCTTATTATACCCTTTCGATAGCTTTCTCCAACTGTAAAACTTGTGATGAAAATTTTGAATTTAAAGCTTGCTCTTCCTCTAATACCTGTTTGATTCGGCTCTTTGAATCCGTCAATTTTTGAATCTCCTCTTTCGTTGCCTTTTTATCCTCTTCACACAACTTCTTGTAACTGCTTGCATCCTGACACATCTTTTCTTTAGATATTGCCCCTTTCTTGGACCGAGTCTTCTCTGACCGGGTCCACACTATCGTATTTTCTTTTTCTTGTTTATCAAACCCATTGGCCATTAAGAACACTACCTAACTTGACTAATCCTCAAATCGATACCTCTAATGAATGCAAAAATGATGCCAGGTAAAAAACCAACAAAACAAAATAAACAAAAAAGAAATAGTGTCAGTTTTGTGAATTAATATGGAAAACAAATAAACAAATTATTAACACAGAAAAGCACGTAATATTTAGCAAGGAAAATAACAAGAGAAATGCATTTAAACCGACATGCGAAGATGTCTTTGAATTCTTGCAACAATTTAATCAAATCACATTTGTTTTTTTTTTTGAGGAAGTTGAACGGATCTTTATTTTCGATTTTGTTTCGGTCCCCGAATTCATAATCTCAATCTTTTACTTGTAAGACAAAATATTTTTTTCATTTTTGATCAGCCTTGACAATTCCTCGGGACAACAATTTCCTCTTCATTTTCACATTCATTTACCTCCGCCAATCATATGGATCGCTTTATTTTGGAATCGTGGTCCAATCATTCATATAGTGAGTAGTAGGACCCCAAGAAAGAAATTAGGCATATGTACATATGCTTGAAGATAGTGAATATTTTAGGATGCGTGTTTTCATTTAAGAAAAATTATATAAGAAACAAGCAAAAAAAAACAAATAAACTGATTAACCTCCCTTACAAATGACCCCAATGCTCGTGGGCAAAAGCAATTGGTATGGTTTAGGGTTTTATTCTATAACGGTCCTAAAAGTGCAAACAGATATCCTATTGTCAAACTGTCAATCTTTATTCAAGGAAGACTCAAGTGAATTTCAGCATCGACAATTCTTCAATTTTCCTTTGCCAAAGACAAGGACATACCCTTTCTTGCTTATGTTCCGATGTCTTCATCGAATCTTGAATCAAGATCATCCTATCTATGAGTCTTTTTTTCTTCAATCAATTGCCTGCTCTTTTTATAGAATGTTTATTCATCAGCATGTGGGAATTATCAACTTCTTTTGGTCAGCGTCTAGATGAACTTTGCTTTTTAGAATGTCGGTTGGATGTGTTGAAGCTTTTAACGGGCTTGTTTGTTTGAGGTTTCTTCTTTGATGACTGATATTTTCGATTAGTTTCACCTTACTCTTTCTTCTTTCACTTTTCTTGGCACCTTTCTGCATTCCAATTGCATTGGCTCAATCAGGTGATTATCTCTTGGGTTACAAATCTTAATGGACCGACCTTTAGTGTCGACCTCCAAAATCTCTTGGTTCAGAAAGTTTTGAACTTGTCGCTTGAAAATGTAACATTCTTCAATATCATGATCATGAATTCCATTATGATACTCATAATGATTCCTGATGTTGTAACAACTTGGATGATGAGGCTTTGAAGGTTTCTCATGATGCAGTGAAGCTTCGAGCAATTTGAAATACATCTCTCGATAGGAAACATGAATGAGATCCAGTTTGGTTTTCAATTTTCCACTGATAAAAGCATCTCGAGCATCTAACCTTGGAGTATTCTTCAGTAAAGGAAACGTTGGAGGGTAAATGTGAAAGAATTGCTCGACTCTTGTATATCCTAAATCAGAGCAAATTACCCACAAAACCTTGCCTTGGTTTCTCGCCCTTTCTCTTTCATCTCAATTCTTTTAGCAAATGATGGTCTTTTTGTAACATGGAGATTCTCCGTTCATAAATGCTCAATTTTGATGAGATTACTAAGCTTGTTTCAAATTCATACTATGAAAAGACTTACAAAACTTTGGAGCATTATCATCAAAAGGTGATTCTCGCTTTCAAGATAGGGAAATGAATCTGAATATGACATTAAGATAGGGTCAATCATCTTCCTTTTTTATTAAACTCTTCATCCTCTCTAATTTGAGTTTTTGTGCTCTCTGCTCATCTTGTGGTCAATTCCTCTATGAGAAAAATCTCGATCTTCAGCTAAATCCTCGGCTTTCAATATTTGAGAGAAAGATTTCTGCGATCCATCAACTTTTCTAAAATCTCCGTGTCCTTTAACTTTCACTAAACCATTGATCAATAAGTTTTTGGCGAAACTTTAATTTGGCTTTATTCAGTCCTTCCTTCCATGTCTCTCATGGAATATCTTCATCTCAAAGCATTTTCAAAACCCACAGGTGCATCAAAGTAAAGCACTTCATTATTTCTTTCGGACTTCTTTGGATTTTCGCGGATGCACCGACTATATTGATCTGAACTTGCTCTTTTTTTCCTTCTTTTGTTTTTGACCATTTTTGTTTTTTTGGTCTTTGACTTTTTTTTTTTGACTTTTTTTGTAGAAAAAAATTATTTGAGTTGGACCCTCATGTGAGATGTGATACCGCTTGCTTATAAATACCAATACTTTCATCCGAAATATTCTTTTTCTAGCTCCTTGGTTTTAAGAAAAGTGGTTACTCGAATTACAAATTGGTTCTGGGGGTGATCAATCATTTGCTCAATACTAACCAAGCAGTCCTCAATAACCCTCTCGAGATTGCTTAATCCCAACAAACCTGTGTTTCTCGAATATTGATTTTTTCATTAATGCAAGTGCTATTTTAAAAAAATAATGATCCTAAAAATGAAATGTTAAAAATGCAATGTTAAATGTAAATATTTTAAATGCAATGTTACTTGAAAAAATGCAATGCAATAGGTAAGTTATGTAATGCATGAATGCACGAGGTATCATTTTCAAGGACTAGTCTTTAGAGCAACATTCATTAGCCAAAAGGTCGAATACAAGAAATAGACAATTTGATTACAGAAAATAGCTAGCCTTCATCCCTAGGTTAATCACTTGTTTCGCTTTTGAGTGATATTGTCCTAGCTTGGTGTTGATGTCAAGGTGTTGTTACAGTTCATGGCTTCAATGGATAAAATATACACAATTGGGCGACTCTCACGCATGGCTTCGAACTTGATCATTTTATGATTACGCTTTGGATAATATGGATAGGTACTTCAAGCTCGCCTTTCATTACCTTATTCTTCATTCATAGTGCCCATTTCTGAAACTTTCAAACTAATCTTTCAAATGTTGTACGACACTTTTCAATTATGTTATCTTCTTTTCCAGCTCATTTATCTTCTAGTTAAAGATTGACTTTTCCTCCTTATTATACCCTTTCGATAGCTTTCTCCAACTGTAAAACTTGTGATGAAAATTTTGAATTTAAAGCTTGCTCTTCCTCTAATACCTGTTTGATTCGGCTCTTTGAATCCGTCAATTTTTGAATCTCCTCTTTCGTTGCCTTTTTATCCTCTTCACACAACTTCTTGTAACTGCTTGCATCCTGACACATCTTTTCTTTAGATATTGCCCCTTTCTTGGACCGAGTCTTCTCTGACCGGGTCCACACTATCGTATTTTCTTTTTCTTGTTTATCAAACCCATTGGCCATTAAGAACACTACCTAACTTGACTAATCCTCAAATCGATACCTCTAATGAATGCAAAAATGATGCCGGGTAAAAAACCAACAAAACAAAATAAAAAAAAGAAATAGTGTCGGTTTTGTGAATTAATATGGAAAACAAATAAACAAATTATTAACACAGAAAAGCACGTAATATTTAGCAAGGAAAATAACAAGAGAAATGCATTTAAACCGACATGCGAAGATGTCTTTGAATTCTTGCAACAATTTAATCAAATCACATTTGGTTTTTTTTGTTGAGGAAGTTGAACGGATCTTTATTTCTCGATTTTGTTTCTGGTCCCCGAATTCATAATCTCAATCTTTTACTTGTAAGACAAAATATTTTTTTTTCATTTTTGATCAGCCTTGACAATTCCTCAGGGACAACAATTTCCTCTTCATTTTCACATTCATTTACCTCTGCCAATCATATGGACTGCTTTATTTTGGAATCAGGGTCTGAATCATTCATATAGTGAGTAGTAGGGACCCTGCAAAGAAATTAGGCATATGTACATATGCTTGAAGATAGTGAATATTTTAGGATGCGTGTTTTCATTTAAGAAAAATTATATAAGAAACAAGCATAAAAAACAAATAAACTGATTAACCTCCCTTACAAATGACCCCCAATGCTCGTGGGCAAAAGCAATTGGTATGGTTTAGGGTTTTATTCTATAACGGTCCTAAAAGTGCAAACAGATATCCTATTGTCAAACTGTCAATCTTTATTCAAGGAAGACTCAAGTGAATTTCAGCATCGACAATTCTTCAATTTTCCTTTGCCAGCACAAGGACATACCCTTTCTTGCTTATGTTCCGATGTCTTCATCGAATCTTGAATCAAGATCATCCTATCTATGAGTCTTTTTTTCTTCAATCAATTGCCTGCTCTTTTTATAGAATGTTTATTCATCAGCATGTGGGAATTATCAACTTCTTTTGGTCAGCGTCTAGATGAACTTTGCTTTTTAGAATGTCGGTTGGATGTGTTGAAGCTTTTAACGGGCTTGTTTGTTTGAGGTTTCTTCTTTGATGGTGATATTTTCGATTAGTTTCACCTTACTCTTTCTTCTTTCACTTTTCTTGGCACCTTTCGCATTCCAATTGCATTGGCTCAATCAGGTGATTATCTCTTGGGTTACAAATCTTAATGGACCGACCTTTAGTGTCGACCTCCAAAATCTCTTGGTTGAAAGTTTTGAACTTGTCGCTTGAAAATGTAACATTCTTCAATATCATGATCATGAATTCCATTATGATACTCATAATGATTCCCGATGTTGTAACAACTTGGATGATGAGGCTTTGAAGGTTTCTCATGATGCAGTGAAGCTTCGAGCAATTTGAAATACATCTCTCGATAGGAAACATGAATGAGATCCAGTTTGGTTTTCAATTTTCCACTGATAAAAGCATCTCGAGCATCTAACCTTGGAGTATTCTTCAGTAAAGGAAACGTTGGAGGGGTAAATGTGAAAGAATTGCTCTGACTCTTGTATATCCTAAACTGTAGCAAATTACCCACAAAACCTTGCCTTGGTTTCTGCCCTTTCTCTTTCATCTCAATTCTTTTAGCAAATGATGGTCTTTTGTAACATGGAGATTCTCCGTTCATAAATGCTCAATTTTGATGAGATTACTAAGCTTGTTTCAAATTCATACTATGAAAAGACTTACAAAACTTTGGAGCATTATCATCAAAAGGTGATTCTGCTCAAGATAGGGAAATGAATCTGAATATGACATTAAGATAGGGTCAATCATCTTCCTTTTTTTATTAAACTCTTCATCCTCTCTAATTTGAGTTTTTGTGCTCTCTGCTCATCTTGTGGTCAATTCCTCTATGAGAAAAATCTCGATCTTCAGCTAAATCCCTGGCTTTCAATATTTCAGAGAAAGATTCTGCGATCCATCAACTTTTCTAAAATCTCCAGGTCCTTTAACTTTCACTAAACCATTGATCAATAAGTTTTTGGCAGAAACTTCAGAATTTGGCTTTATTCGGTCCTTCCATGTCTGTCTATTGGAATATCTTCATCTCAAAGCATTTTCAAAACCCACCGGTGCATCAAAGTAAAGCACTTCATTATTTCTTTTCGGACTTATTGGATTTTCGCAGAGATGCACCGACTATATTGATCTGAACTTGCTCTTTTTCCTTCTTTTGTTTTGACCATTTTTGTCTTTTTTTGGTCTTTGACTTTTCTTTTTTTGACTTTTTTTTTGTAGAAAAAAATTATTTCAGGTTGGACCCTCATGTGAGATGTGATACCTGCTTGCTTATAAATACCAATACTTTCATCTGAAATATTCTTTTTCTAGCTCCTTGGTTTTAAGAAAAGTGGTTACTCGAATTACAAATTGGTTCTGGGAGTGATCAATCATTTGCTCAATACTAACCAAGCAGTCCTCAATAACCCTCTGAGATTGCTTAATCCCAACAAACCCAGGTTTCTCAGAATATTGATTTTCTGTTAATGCAGTGCTATTTTAAAAAAATAATGATCCTAAAAATGAAATGTTAAAAATGCAATGTTAAATGTAAATATTTTAAATGCAATGTTACTTGAAAAAAATGCAATGCAATAGGTAAGTTATGTAATGCATGAATGCACGAGGTATCATTTTCAAGGACTAGTCTTTAGAGCAACATTCATTAGCCAAAAGGTCGAATACAAGAAATAGACAATTTGATTACAGAAAATAGCTAGCCTTCATCCCTAGGTTAATCACTTGTTTCGCTTTTTAGTCATTTGTCTAGCTTGGTGTTGATGTCAAGGTGTTGTTACTGAGTTCATGGCTTCAATGGATAAAATATACACGAATTGGCGACTCTCACGCATGGCTTTCGAACTTGATCATTTTATGATTCTCGCCTTTGGATAATATGGATAGGTACTTCAAGCTCGCCTTTCATTACCTTATTCTTCATTCATAGTGCCCATTCTGAAACTTTCAAACTAATCTTTCAAATGTTGTACGACACTTTTCAATTATGTTATCTTCTTTTCCACTCTTTATCTTCTAGTTAAAGATTGACTTTTCCTCCTTATTATACCCTTTCGATAGCTTTTCTCAAATCAGTAAAACTTGTGATGAAAATTTTGAATTTAAAGCTTGCTCTTCCTCTAATACTGTTTGATTCGGCTCTTTGAATCCGTCAATTTTGAATCTCCTCTTTCGTTGCCTTTTTATCCTCTTCACACACTTCTTCTTAATCGCTTGCATCATCGACACATCTTTTCTTTAGATATTGCCCTTTCTTGGACCGAGTCTTCTCTGACCGGGTCCACACTATCGTATTTTCTTTTTCTTGTTTATCAAACCCATTGGCCATTAAGAACACTACCTAACTTGACTAATCCTCAAATCGATACCTCTAATGAATGCAAAAATGATGCCAGGTAAAAAAACAACAAAACAAAATAAACAAAAAAGAAATAGTGTCAGTTTTGTGAATTAATATGGAAAACAAATAAACAAATTATTAACACAGAAAAGCACGTAATATTTAGCAAGGAAAATAACAAGAGAAATGCATTTAAACCGACAACACCTGTCCTAGGTCCCTGTCTGGCTCTAGCGGGGTGATTTTCTAGATAACAAAATGTGGGTTATGTTCTAGATTTTAGGTTCATGAACTATCGTTACTATCTACTGCGACAACAAGACATCGATTCGGTTGTATAGGTCCCTTATAACGAAGGCGTGGGCCTCACGGTGCATAAGGTTAGTATACCGAAAGAAGACAAAATTCTGAACTCGAAGGTGGAGAGCCTCACGTCGGATCATGTCTTTCTCCCACTTAAGGGTGAAAAGCCCGAGTAAAGGGCTTATGCATGAATGACATATATATCATACACAAAAGCTACCTCCATTCTTCCTGAAAATTCATCCAACTATTCTTAGAAAAAAATAAATTCAAATTATTGTTCGAAATGCCAAAATGCCACATGAAATTAATTAATTAGGTCTGACTCTAAAAAAACATTCCCCAGCAGAGTCGCCAAGCTGTCGCGACTATTTTTAAACCGAATGTGTGAAAATAGCCTGGCGATTAGTTCTTTTTGAAATCAGGGTTTTTGTCCATTTTAATTTGTTTAATCTTGAAAATCAGGGTTTTATATTTTAAATTGAATTTTCCTTTTATTTATTCTTGAAAATCAATTTAGAGTCGTCACCGGTCACTTTGGTAGACCGGACACTATAAAAACAACCAAACATTCATTTTTTTAAAATTAGGGTTCGGGAGTCGGCTACGTGTGGGGAAGGTTTAGCACCCCCACAAACGCCCGTTATTGGTATCTTGTTAATTTCACGTGGCATTTTGGTATTTCGAACAATAATTTGAATTTAATTAAATCCTTAATCGTTAACTGAATTTTATTCCAAATGGAGATATCATTTTGTAAGAAAATACATTTTTAGGCGAATATAAGTTTTGAAACATCTAGTTACCTTAGGATACTTCAATTTATATTCAAAAATGTATCTCAACACAAAAGGTTTTTAATGCATGTCCATTTATTTTCTCGTTAATTTTAAATTCTAACTTAATTAGGGCTTTAATCGATTAATTTAAGAATCTATGAATATTATCAAATTTAGGGGTTTATGTGATAACACCAAAATGCTTGGGCACTATCCATATTAAGCCCTAAATCAATGATATTCCTAATTATTTAATGAGTCTAACTATTTAAACCTAAACCTAATCCTAATTTAATTTTAGTTTAATTAACTATATGCGATTACAAGCTCTAAGTTTAAATAAAATATTAAATGTTCTACTAAAAAGCCCCATTGATTAACATCTCATTACAATGAGACACTAATCAACTTTGGACTTTAAAGTTTCCATTTAATAATCATTTATTTTCTAAAATTATCTCACCTAGTTGAATTATTTAAATTAATTAAAAAACCTAAATGTAAAGGCTCTAATTATTTAAACTAAGTGAATTAGTCATCTAAACAAATATTCTATATGCTCATTTAAATATTTAAACATACATATAATTTAAACAATAATTAGATCAAAGGCAATTGAGATCAGGGACCAAATTGCATTATATTGCAAACTAGACAAATTAATTACAAATGTTTAGTGACTGAATTGAAACAAATACAACTTAATGCCCAAAACATGAAAAATGAAAAGAAGGGCGCGGGTCATCCAACCCGACTCGGCCAAAGAGCACGGATCCCCATTGACCTGGCTCCTAAACGACGCCGTATGGGCTTGCTTATAAAGGCCATTTTCGAGTTCAACTCGGTCACTTTCCTTTTTTTCCGCTCACTCTCCAACTCGGCCCTCACTCAAATCATCTGAAATAAACACAAAATTTCCAATTTTTTTTTCTTAAAAACAGATCAAACACCATGGTTTTCATTTGGTGTTCATCACCGTTCTTCAAGAACGTGATGTCCTCCAAGAGTTCCGGCCATAAACTGCCACGTGTGCCACCGCTTGATCCTTAATTGCCCTCCTCGGCCGTTCGCCGACAGCCAGGGTTCGAACCTCGGCCGCTACTCCGACGATTTTTGGCCGTCACACCTCTGTCGTACCTAAACCCTATTTTCCAAAAATATCATTTTTGAGTTCAAAATCCCTAAAACTATCACTTCCGATAGGATTCCCACTTTTCCCACCCTAGATCTACCCTCCCGGCCTTTCAACTCCTCTGAAACCAAACTCCACCGGCAGCCACATATATACTTCCGATCTCCCTTTATTTACTGTTTTTTTTTTGTTTCAACTTTGTATGTACATAAACTAATCTTTTCTTCTATTTTTGCAGGAGTTGGCGAGAAAGAATATACCTTCGAAATGATGGTAGTTATGGCAGCTCTAACATTTTTTTCGACGTCCTTTCGAATTTCTGATGACTTTTCCCTTTCCCGGTGTCGCCTTGGCTCTCGGATAATCCTTCGAATTTTGGCGTTTCAACTCCAGAGCAGGTAAAATTCCCGAAAACCCCATTTTCTCTCTCTCTGTATTTATTATATTTATTATTATATTTCTTTAATCATTGGTCATTAATTCTTTGACTTTTCTCTCTCTCCCTATTTATAGGGGTGTCAGTTGATGACGTCATACAAACACAGATCCATGTGAAGCAAGACGGACCAATGACCAACTGCCACGTGTTTATTGTTTGAGCGAGAAATGGACTTCAATTCCAAATTTGTGTTTCTTTGGTGCAATCTGATGTAATTTGGGCGGAAAACACTTGACAGTTGGGCTTTGAGTTATACTTGGACTTTTAGGATTGTAAAATGGGCATTGTTTATGTATGGACATTATATATTTTTTGAGTTTATATATTTATTTATTTATAACTGTTTGGGCTTTTTTTTTTTATAGAAACATAGTATATATTCATATACCCGGATAAAATTAGGATATTACAATTCTAATATATTGTTAGTGGAAAAAACAAGGCAATGATTTCAATAATCAATTTATAATCATCCAATAGTCTAAAAAGATGTAAAGTTACTAAATTTTACATAAAATCTTACATATATACATACGGGATAAGATAAAATTGCATGATGTAAAACTCATTTAATTTTACACTAATTTACGATCATTGGATGAATATAATGGATGGATGAGATCAAATACTCTTATTTTTTTCTTCTCTTAAAAATCTCTTTATTTTAAACTTTTAGTCTCACACATAGATTAGTGTAAAACTAAATAAATTTTACCTCATGTAACTTGATCCTAACCATAACCATATATATAATAATAAATTAAAATTGGTTTCTATTCGAACCGAGCGGGCAGCAAAAAAAAAGTTTGTTTCGTTGGATAAAACGATTGTAAATTTCAAAATCTAAATCAAACTGACTAACCGACCCTTAAAATCGAGTTAAAATCAAAACCGATCGAACCGAATTAGATCGATCCGTTGGGTCAGTTTTCACAAAATTTTATTCACCCCTGTTTCAGGACGAGGATTGCAGCAGAGTGGTGGAATAAGAATTGCATTGAAAGTGAACCCATTGGTTTCCTGCTTTTACTTCCATATTTTTATATTTTAACCAAACAGAATTCTCTTTCTTTCTTTCTTTCTTGTTTGTTTGTTGGTTGCCATTTTTTTTTATATAATTATGGATAAATCCTCCTTATCTTCAGGCACGGCATTCAAAATTTGTTTCCAGAAAATGACACCATTTCTATCCAGAAGAGGCAAATTAACAGAGAAACTGGCTTCTGCTTTGATTCTAAATTTTGAAATGCAAAAAACTAATGATTTTCTCTTATGATGTAGAAACAGAAAAACAGCTAGCAGCAACCAACTATTCACTAATCTTAATTCTTAAAGGCTAAGCTAGGGAACAGCAAGATATGGAAACTAAATCATCCCCAACAATCAACACGATTCCATTAACCATAAAAAAGCAACCTACTTCCATGGATTAGGTTTAGACCTCCTAACTTGCACCCACAGCGTTCTTGGCGACGGCGTCGTCGTTGCTTTTACCGCGGTAATCGTCGGCGGGATCGCGATCGGGGTCGGTCTTGTCCATGGCGGCACGAGCCTTGTCCAGTAGAGGCTTAAACGCCATCTCTATGGCCATCCACCCAAAAGCTAGCGCCCCTACAACAACCGCCGCTTGCTTAACAGGCGAAGATTTCCCCATTTTCGGCTCTGCTCCGATTGTTTTGAACTGTATAGGGTTTAATTTGCAGGCACCCATATATATAACATTTCGCACAATTGGATGACGGAAGGAAAGGGGGACTGGGCTAAGCAACCATGTGGGTCCCCATCAAACAAAACGATGTTTGTTATAGACGGTCGTGATTCAAAATTAAAAAGGCATCCTCTAGAAATAAAAGGGTAAACTACCCAGATAGTCAGCAAACTATCACTTAATTCTTATTTTGACCACCAAGCTAAAAAAGTTTCAATTAGACCATTAAACTATCAAGTTGGCTTCAATCAAACCATCAGCCGTCGACATTCAACTGGTGCTGATGTGGCAATTAAATAAAATATATATAATTACACATTTTAGTCATTCATATAATTAAATTTGTGTGTCGTGATAATAATATGTTTAATTGAGTAACTTCAAATTTGTGCGTAATTGCAATAATTTATTATTGTACTAATGTTCACAAATTCATCTATAGTTTTACTAGGATAAACCTTGACTTTGGAAGTTACACTTGTGCCAAATTAGTTGGTTTGAAATTTTGTAACTTACTACCCAAAAATACTCTAAATATATTAAAATTAAAAATAACTCTTTTGAACTTTGGGGGTGATCTCAGTAGAAAATAAATATGATGTTGTTCATTTTGAAAGATTCGAGTTTGAGTAGATGTATGTACATTATCAAAGGATTGAGAAAGTATTTGTTCATACTACCTTATAATCACCTTAAGCAATGATGAAACTATGTTAAAGGTGGGAGGAACAATTGTCCCCCAACTTTGATGATTTAACTACATTTTAAACCATTTCAATTAAGTCATTGTTTCTCACAAAATTATTTGATATAATTTATTTTTAGGACATTATCAGTTTTAAAATTAATTAAATTAAGCATTGACCTCAAATTATTTTAATTTAATTATTTTTAAGACCTTTTAATTTTAAAATTAGTGAAACTAAATCGTATCACTTTTAATATTTTATAGTTTAATTACGGTTTAAGATCCGATCGTTCCAAAATTAAACATTATGTCTTAGACCTTAATCAACTCTCCTATCCAACACTAATCCCAGCATTGGTATTCAAGTTGGATAATTTGCACCATTGATATTGTATTTGTACATGCACAAGAGACATGACTAGGCGACGATTTTCGGACAGGGAGAAAAAAAAGAAGAAAGAGCTCGAACTAATTATTTAGGATCTGGTCTCACTCAAAACCATTTACATGAAACTGAAATTAACAATTTTCACATGGCTGAAGTCCCTGCCTTTCCTATCTTTCACCGTCACTAAACAAGGGAGCCGAGCTCCATCTTTGTTCACTCTCCGGCTGCAACAACCGCCGCTCCTTCCACCTGTTCATCAATTACATCCTTTGTCATATGAACAAGCAAAACCCTGAGAGATCAATGAAACAAAGAGCAAAATCCCAAGTTTTATCATGTGAACCTTGAATGTTGCGCCCCAAATCTCTTCTTCTGGTGCAGGGATAGCAACGATCTTGTTTTTCGGATTCTCATAGCTGGTTAACCCGCCTACTGCAGTTGAGAAGAAGCATCCTGCATGAAACCATTGGAAATCAATTCAATCAAACTCTCCCAACACTTTAAACAATCAAAATTAGTTTGCAAAGGACGATACCCTCTGGGAAAGAAGCAATCGACTTGCCACAAGCAGTCTTAAGCATATCTGCATCATCCGAAAATGCCACAAATCCATCAGCTGTAATCCCCCAGTATAGAGGAACCCTTCCGGCCTGATCCTGCTAGACAAATAGATTGCCAGTAAACTGCAAGCAAGCTTTCTTCTTCATTTTAGAGAACAATAACCAAAATTAACTTACGGATGCAACGAACAACGTGGATGTGGACTTGTCGAATACCACAAAGGAGAAATTGCCGGCGAGATGACCGACCACATGGCTGGGAGGGTAAGGAGCTCGGTCGCGCAACGCCTTGTAAGCTTCAATCACCAGCATCACCTCGTCGGCAGACTTGGCTAGCCCATACTCTTGTCTCAGGCTACCTAAGTTATCCAGCAAGCCTTGAAACAAGCAGAATATATCATCTTTCACCCCGAATGATCTGCACCCATCATTTAGATCAGGTTAAAAGAAAACACACAGGTATTTGAAACGTGGCAAGCATGCAAATCCCAGATTTATCTTTCAGGTTTTTGAAACTTAAATGAACCATATCTGATTATTGGACAAACAGATGTAACTGTTGAGGTGTGTTTACCTTGGTTGTAGCAAATACTCGTTCTTGCGAGAGTAAGCCAATTTAACCTCATCACCTATTTGTATGGAAACCGACGAGGGGTTGGAGTTGGTGTAACGTTTCATCAACGTCGATGCCGAGGTTCTCGGTGACGGGCTCCGGTCTCCGGCAACCACCAGCTCGTTCGGTGGAGTTACAATTTCACTGCTGAAAACGCCTAACATGGTTGGTTATCTCTATCTCTCTATAGTTTAGCCAATGGAAATAGCAATTAATGTCACACTAGGCCATTTTATAAGCAAAATAGACAAGGCCAAAACTGCCACTTCAGGATATATATATTATTGTCGTCGATGTCTCCCAAGACCGTGAGAGTATTGGGCAGCAAAAATCAAGGCAAATAGTAGTCCAGTGACGCAGGCAACTTTATAGCATTATTGGAAGCATGGATGGACCGTGGAGTAGGAGAGGGCGGTCGTCTCTCTTAAAAATTTAAAATTTGTATATAATTTAATTTTTTTTGTAAATTTTTTATTGAAAATTTATTTTTGTTTCTTTAAAATTTTATAAGTTCGCCTCCTACCATAAAGTTTTGTGTCTGACCCTTATTGGAAGCTGTAAGTTGTGATCTAATTTAATTACAGGTCCTATTCATTGGTGTTGTTGTTCCTTAAAGCAGGGAATCATGGGTGAATGTATTTTTCATGATCTAATTGTTAATTGCTGGGTCCAATTCAAATCAATGGAAGTGTAAGCAATTGGGGTGGGAAAGGGAAAGAGATAGCGACACCCATTAGAATCTATCAGCCGGCTCTAGTTCGTAGATTAATTCTTCAACCATATACATTAATAAATGATTCTTGATTTGATAATTAATATATACATATTAACATCCATACATATATCTGTTCTGTTGGTCTTATATGTATGTTTTTCCCTAATAGCGTATTAAAAATGGTGTTAATTAGAATCTAATGACTAGCTTTAGTGAAAAGAGTGATATATTTTAGGAGTTTTGAGATTGAATAAATATATCTGTAAGGACTAAGGAGTGTGTAAGCAGTGACAGAATTTGGTGGAAAAATTTGAGGTTGAATTAAAATTTTAATAATTTTAAGAGGTTTAACAAGAAATTTTAAAAATTATGGGAGGAAATTTAATTAAAAATATTTTAAATATTTGAAATTTTAAAATTTTTGACATGTCAATTTTATTTTATTTTTTAAAAAACTTAATGTATCAAATTTTAATTTTCTAAATTTTTCCTTCCGTCACCGGGTGTATAAATTTCATTAAGAATTAAATACATAACAAATATTACATTACTTTATCTTAGGCTTCGAAACATATTTATTTATGAACCTGTTACTGTGGAAAGGTAAGGTTAATGGGTTTCAGTATAGGATCCACGTAGATATTACTATACAAAGCAATTATTTTTTGTTTAATTATGCATGGACATGTCTACATACGCATATAAATCAACATCATATTGAACGGTCATGAAAATCATATTGTTAAATTAAAAAGAAAAACAACGAATTTGGATTTCTAAACCAGATTCCTGCTTTACTTTCATAGAAAATCATCGTATAATCTTATGGTTTAAATGATAAATTGTCTTTTTATAGGCGACATGAAACAAAGGTTGTTATTATAGTGATTTCAGACTATTTATTCTTTTTGATTTAAATAAAAAGTCACAATAAATAATAATTAGACGATTTATTTGTGTGCGGAACCTCTCTTTTATCGGACCTTTCTTGGTCTATTTAAGGAGAGACTTCTAATGACTTTTAATGACAAGTGTTATGTCTAGACCTAATGCATTGATGTCTATTAACTTGTTAGAAGGTCTTTTATGCGGATGACTCTTACTAGAGAAGGATTATGGAAAATTTCTATTTTGAAAGAAGATGAGATGATCGAAAGACCTCTATCATAAAAGAGTAAGTTTCGGAGAATACAAGATACAACATTTTGTAAACTATATATTTTTGCTAATATCTAAACTTTTCAAAAAATTCATACTAAAACTAGATTGCAATTGTTTAAATAATTTCAAACATTATCTCCATTAAATAATACTCTTTTTATCCAATAAATTTGTCACTTTTGTGTTTTAAAATAATCTCACCTGAATTATCACATTGAAAAAAAATCAACAACTATTTAAACCCATATTTCCTTTTCTACCCTTTATTTTATTTTTTAAAAAATAAAATTTAACCTTTTCAGGGATAAAATTATCATTTAAATTTTTTTACATCATATCTCTCATAAAAAAAATTTCTTTCTAAAATTATATGAAAAATCAATATATGATCATTTAACCATGATGAAAGGCGTAACGAATATACTAAAAACATGTAAAGTATTATTATCACATCAACCTTGACAATACATGATGTTTTCTAATTAAATGAAATATTAAATTTAATATTAAATTGTAAAAGTTAAATTTAATATTAAATAAAAATAAATCTGATTTTTTTCCCTTTTTAATCATGTTTCTCTGCTTTCAAACCCAAAACTCAAGCAGAACAAACACCGATGATTGAAGGAATATTAAGGGTTCGTTTGACAATGTTTTTCCGACAGGCGTTTGACGGTTAAAAGGGCACTCCAAGCGCTTCAAATAGGCGTTTTTCTGCCTGATTTAGTTCAAAACGAGCATTTCGTAAAAATTAGATTTTTTTTATTTTTCTCTAAACAGACGTTGAAAATCCCACGCCGAACGATGCCTAAGTTGAGCTTAGTTGAGTTATTAGAGATTTGTTGAGTTTAAAAAGGATCCTTATTAAGGAATATTAGGGGACCAATTGTGCAAATAACTCATTTAAAGAAGAATGGGTTGCACACTTGCACCTAAGTAATTCCATTGCTTACTTGACGTGGGAAATTGGGACAACAGTTGAACCAATTCAGCTTATGTTGTCACCCTCTCTCTTGCCTTCTTCATTTAATTTGTTCTCTCATCTTTAAGTTTGAATCATGGGCAATGAGAAGTCTTTCTAGCTCAAATTAATCCTTTAAGACATTTCACGGTAAAAATTATCATCTTTTCAAGAACTTCGCAAAAAATTAAATTTCATCAAGTTTAGAAATGTAGTAGCTAAAAAAGTAGAAGAGATGAGGAAATTGAAGGTACACTTACAGTTACTCAACTGAGGTTTTATGCGTCTTGGTATATCACCTTGAAATGCACCAATATTATTCCTAAAGAAAGAAAGATGTGTCAATGAGTTGTATATTGATTACTAATCATTGAATAAGGTGACAGTGAAAAATAAGTACTCATCAACAATGACAAATAATTTGTTCGATCAAATAATAATGTCTTCAGTATTTTCAAAGACCGGCTTATAAGCTAACGTTTTGAATAAGTACTAATGGCTAAGTTGATGCACATGCATGATTGATATGATAGTAATACTTTGAAAACTCAATGAAAATACTTTGAGGATAATTTAAATTTTAGATCATTACTTGGAACGTATATTAGAATTACTTTTCTTTTTTACAAATTATTGAACTCATGTTTTTGACACAACAATTATTCATCTCATTAATTGGTAACTGTATCATAAAATTTATCCCTCCTTTATATAATATATTTATAAGTATTAGTTAAATATATAAAAACTGCATTTATTATGGAAAAAAGTATGAAATGCCTATCATTCGAACTCCTACAACATATGTGACATTATTTCAACTACCACAATTTTTTAAAAAATAATAATAATATATGAAATTTAATTTTGTACAACACAAGTTTAGACTAAAAATACTAAAATTTGTTGTAAACGATCGAAAACAACACAAATAACATGGAAAATAATATTTCAATTGTTGTAACAAATAAAAAAATATAAAAAGAATTAAAAAGAAAATAATGAAAAAACAAGCTTTAGAAAATAAGAACAAATATCAATAGAATCTAAATAACATACAATACTAGGAAAATAAAATTAAAAGAAGTGATAAAATAACATACCTTAAATTTGAATATGGTCCAAATTAATATTTTTAAAAAATATTTATATATTTGATCTAATCAATCTCAAACTCAATTATATATATATATATATATATTGAACTTGTAACGACCCAAATTTTAGAATTCGAGGGTCGAGTCGACCCGAAGAATGAGCTTCACGTTGGGCTTAGAGTTTGGGCCAAGAGTTGGGCTTTCGAGAGCCTTTTGAGGCTTGCTTGTTGATGAGCTTGAGGTTTTGGGCATATGAGTGTTTAGGAGTTTGGAGAAAGGGTAAAGTTGCCATTTTTGAAGGATGAAGAGGGGTTTTAATTTCTCTACAGAAAGCAATGGTGATGAGCTCACCTTGTCTTCTTCTTTTTCTTTCATCACTCATTTGCTCATTTCTTTCCCAAGAACCCAAAGTTAAAGTTCAAAATTTTATGGTTTTGATTTGGATTCTCAGATTTTAGCTTGAGGGAGTTGCAATCCACGTCAAGGGATTTATCCACAAAGTAAAAATGGTTGGTTTTGGCGGAGGTTGAAGAATAGATGTTTGGTGGGAGTTGAAGAGGGAGAATGAGATTTGAGGATTTAACTCTCTTTCTTGTTGAAGAAATATTCTTTTAGCATATCTCAAGTTTCCAGCAATGTTGTAACCCGCTTTACAACATTTTCTTGTAGTGAAAGTGTTGAGATAATCAATCAATGGTGGAAGGCCAAGAGGGGGTGAATTGGCAATTAAAAATTTGAAGGTAAGCAAATGGAAAATGAAAAATTGATGACACAAGAATTTATAGCGGTTCAAGTTTCTAACAAGCTCTACATCCACTACCTTAGCTCTCCACTAAGGATTTTAACACAATACACTATGAATTCTTCCTCTTTTCTAGGATTAGGAGGAAATTGTTACAAACGATCAAAGCTTTCTACCCAAAGTTTGATCAAGATTAACTCTTTTACAAGAAAGGACGGCAAATGAACAAATACCTCTCAAAGGTGAATAATTTGCCCTGATTACAATCTTACTCAACCCAAAACTGAAATAAAATAAATATAATTTGATCACTCAAGTGGGTTACAATGGATTTGACTCTAATAAGCTCAAAGGGTTAGATTTTTGCTTGAATGCTCGAATGTTGTTCAATTGGTTCATTAGTTGTTGTAGCAGCTTTGGAGACTTAAATTTATACCCTATCATTGATTTCTAACCGTTTGGGTGGTTGAGGTCATCAATAGAGCCGTTGGGGACCATTTTTCCCGTAATAAATGCTATTAGGTGACCAACCGTATCGGTACACGAAGAGTCGTATCGGTACATGTCAAAAGAAGAAGGAGTCATTGTGCAATAGAGTATCGATACGCTTCAAGGCATATTGAAATGGATAAAGAGTAAAAACAAGGGCGTATCGATACGATATAGCTGTATCGGTACAGTTTTGGCTCACTGGAATCTGAGATGAAAGTTTGACAAAAATTGCATCGGTACGCCTATAGGGCGTATCGATACGGGTTAACTAATTTTTAAAGTTCTCTGATTCCATTAACTGACAAGACAACGGTCATTTAATAAATGCAAAGATTTGAAAATCTTAAACCTCGTATCAATACGGTGGAGATCGTATCGGTACGCTTAAGCAAGAGCTTAAACCCAGATGAATGTCGTATCGAAACAGACATAGTTGTATCGATACGCATAACCTAAAATGCAAGCCCAGATGAAGGCCGTATCAAAATGGTTTGCAAAATTAAAATTCCAGTAGTGACAAGCCGTATCGAAACACCTAAGGTGTATCGATACGTCTGGACGTATTTGTTGAATTTGGCTTTGAAATACTTAGAAATATTTTGGGTTTTAAGTCTTAGACTTAGAAAAAAATTTCCTTGTCATTTTGTGAGACTTTGAATACTTAAAAATTTATTTTCTTTTACAATTTGGTCCTTAAACAATTTGTTATATCAAAATCGAATATAGGTTTTACAATCTTCCCCTTTTTGATATAACAAAACCAAGGTAAATTTCTAAGTAGTTTTGAAAAATATACTCCCCTTTACTTTAAGATAGTTTTGAAAAACTTAAAAAATGCCCTTTCTTTTACTCTTTCTTTTACTTCTCCTTTTTTTGTTAGATCAAAATCAATAGGGTATAAATGAAAGAAGATATAAACAATAAAGGTACTCCAAGCATAAAAGGAAACAACATAATTATCATTAAAAGATCAAAGCATAATTCAAATCAACATAATCAAATCCAACTTAAATCCTAAAAATATAAGCTAAAGGAAATAAAATCAAGGCATAGGAGTTCAAAAACATAAAGACATAGGTGCATAAAACTAATCCTAATATGATATGGCCTGAGATGCAATATGCCTGAGAATCATCTCCATTGTCTTCTTCTTCATCTTCTTCATCTTCATTATTGGCATTGGTTCCATGAGATTGTCGTCATTTGCCATGAAAAGCGGTAAGGGATATGTCCATAGAAGCTTGGCGATTCTCAATGGCAAGAACTCACTCCTCAAAAGAAATGAAACGAGTGTCGATAGTTGCAAATCCAGAAGTCATGGTAGTATCCAAAGATGCAATATTAGTGCCCAAAGTAGTAAATTGCTCGGTGAGGAAGGCTATGAGAGCATCATTGGAGGTTGAGCAACCAGAGCTTGAGGAACCACTTGAGGGGCCACTGGAGCGGGTTGAGCCCCTTGAGAAAGATCGGCAATACGAACACATTCTCCATTATGATATGTGAACTTTGTGCGGTTGAAAGAACGCTCACCAATTGTCTTGGTGAGAGGTTCGGGAAGATCATGAGTGCAATCGATCTCCAACTTATGGAACAAGTAGCTCAAGGCGGTGGCATGTGTGAAGGATGAAACATGGGTTGTGTGGCGATGTTGCACAAGGAAGACGATCTCCACAAACATAATTTGAGCAAGGTTCGGACGCCTACCCTCACGAAAGCAACGGATCCAAAAGCCATCAACTTGAGGATCATAGAGAACTTCCCACCAGCTGGTCGAAACCACCAAGTGATCATAAGGTGAATGATCGATTTTGAGCATCAAAAACTGTTACGGATCCATCGAGAACATGTCCTAACGAGTCCTCATCATCAATTCCAATATCATCAAAACCAAAACATTTGCTAAGGTTGAAGAATCAATTTAAAATTTCTTTCCCATGAGATAAGATTCAATAGCAACAACCTCGGACATATATTGGTTGTAAACACACTGAACATTTGCGTAGAAAATCAAAACAAGGTTTCGGTATAAAAACCTGGGTATACTCAAAAAAGGTATAAGTTTTCATTGATGCAAAAGGTCAAGGTATTTGAATTGAAATTGTTCGGAGGTTAAAAAGGGTATTGAAATAGTACGCTCACGATGAATTTTATAACATTGGTATTGTTTAAAGTGAGCTGTTGCATTTGGAAAACAAGGTTCATTAAAATAATATTGAAAAATATAGGTGAGGTTGGGCTTTGTATCATCGTTTTCGGAATTGGAATTAGGATTTGAGAAACTAGAACCGATTTCTCTTCTTGGACATTTCTTAGGACCCATGGTAAAACCCTTGAAACAAATCAAACCAAAAAACAATGTATGCATAAATCAACACATTCAATCCAAATATTAATCCAATGATCAAGGTATGGTTAAAAAAATCTATATAATATGTTTTTAAAACATATACAAGTTAAAAAGAATTTTTGGTAAAATAAAATTTGAAAGACAATGTTGAAAAATATATGGTATATTTTTATATTCGAACAAAAAAAATTTCAGTTTTGAAAAAGTTTTTACAAAGTCTTTGAAACCCATAATATATACATACTAAATATACATTTTTGAATCAAAACAATATATATATAAACAAAATCGAAAAGAAAGAAAAATAGTTTATACCTTGAATATGGGATTATGGATGAATGAGGAGATGATAATACACAAGCTTGATGATATAGCTAGGGTTTGATGAGAAACCCAAAAGCCCTCAAAAGATTTGATGAATTGTGTGAAAAAGGGATTTGAGAGGTTTTTATAGGTAAAATTCGTATCTAGGGTTTGAGCGAAAAAGAGTATTTGATTTAAAGTTGGAAACCCTCTTTTGATGCTCACTAAACTGTCTAGCGGCTATGTGTACTAATACGCTATGTGGCATATCGAAACACAGTACCAAAACGGTTATTAGCTGTTTCGATACACGACCTCGTATCGGTACAAGTAAAGTTGTACCGAAATGCATTCAAGAACCTATATCGATACGCGAAAAACCGTATCGATACACTTGTGCCAGAAATGTCATTTTTGGCATCAAGTTGCTCAAAAATTTGATTTTATTCGAATCGAAATGCATGTGTATGATGTATGAACATCATGTATGATCAAAAACAGATGTATACTCCCCCTAGCAACAAGCATGGATGCATATAAGAGCAAAAACACATAAGCAATGCAATCAATCAAATTCAAGCAAATTTTAAGACCAAAAAGCTCTAAGGCTCAAGAAAGGATAGTTAAACCTAACACTCTCTTTAAAGACCAAAAACACTCTTTTTCTAATGGTTTGGTAAAGATATTCGCTAGTTGATTTACGGTGTCTACATATTCTAGAACAACATTTTTTTCAAGATATAATCTCTAATGAAATGATGTCTTATCTCTATATGCTTGGTTCTAGAATGTTTGATGAGATTCTTAGTGAGACATATGACACTAGTGTTGTCACACTTAAGAGGAATGGTACCTATATTAATTCCATAATCTAAAAGTTGTTGTTTCATCCAAAGGACTTGAGCATAACTTCTGGTCGATATGTATTCTGCTTCAGTGGTAGATAGTGCTACACTATTTTGTTTTTTAGAGAACCAAGATATAAGCATACTACCTAGGAATTGACAAGTAATGGAGGTACTTTTTCTATCTGTCTTACAACCTCCGTAATACGCATCCGAATAAGCATGCAAATCAAATGAGGAATCTCTAGGATACCAAAGGCCTAAACTAAGTGTATCTCTAAGGTATCTAAAGATTCTCTTAACGGTTATAAGGTGTGATTCTCTAGGACTAGCTTGAAATCTAGCACACAAGCAAACACTAAACATAATCTCGGGTCTATTTGCAGTAAGATAAAGAAAAGATCCAATCATAGAGCGATAAAGCTTTAAATCAACACACTTACCTCCTTCATCTTTGTCAAGCTTTGTAGAAGAGCTCATTGGTGTGGCTTTAGGTTTCACATTCTCCAAGCCAAACTTCTTAAGCATGTCCTTGATGTACTTAGCTTGATTGATGAAGATGTCATCATTTCTTTGTTTGATTTGGAGTTCCAAGAAGAATGAGAGCTCCCCCATCATGCTTATTTCAAACTCACCTTGCATTAACTTAGCAAAATCTTGGCAAAACAACACATTAGTAGAACCAAAAAATTATATTATCAACATAGATTTGAACTAATAAAATGTCTTTGACATTTCTTTTGTTAAAGAGAGTAGTATCCACCTTTCCTTTGTTACAACCTTTTTCAATTAAAAAACTTGGTAATCTTTCATACCAAGCTCTAGGAGATTGTTTCAAACCATATAAAACTTTTGAAAGTTTGAAAACATGGTTTGGGTATTTTGGATCTTCAAAACCGTGTGGTTGTTCTACATACACCTCTTCATTAATAAAACCATTTAGAAAAGAACTTTTGACATCCATTTGAAAAAGCTTGAATTCATGATAACATGCAAATGCAAGAAGCATCCTAATAGCTTCCATTCTAGCTACGAGTGTATAGGTTTCATCAAAATCAATTCATTCTTCTTGAGTGTAACCTTAAGCAACAAGTCTAGCCTTGTTTCTCACTATGTTACCACTCTCATCTATTTTGTTTCTAAAAACCCATTTAGTTCCTATGGTAGACTTATTACTAGGCCTATCAACTAATTTCCATACTTGATTTCTCTCAAATTGATTTAATTCCTCTAGTATAGCCAATATCCAATAATCATCTTTTAATGCTTCTTTGATATTTTTAGGCTCCATGCATGAGATAAATGTAACAAAATTACATGCATTTCTAATAAAATATCTAGTGGTTACTCATTTGGATGGATCGCCCAAAATTTCACCCAAATTGCCAATTCACCCTCTTTGGGTTACAATGGATTTAACTCTAATAAGCACAAAGGGTTGGATTTTTGCTTGAATGCTTGAATGTTGTTCAATTGGTTCATTAGTTGTTGTAGCAGCTTTGGAGACTTAAATTTATACACTTTCATTGATTTCTAACCATTTGGGTGGTTGAGGACATCAATAGAGCCGTTGGGGACCATTTTTCCCGCAATAAATGTTGTTTGTTGACCAATCGTATCGGTACACAAAGAGCCGTATCGGTACTTGTCAAAAGAAGAAAGAGTCATTGTGCAATAGCGTATCGATACACTTCAAGGTGTATTGAAATAGATAAAGAGTAAAAACATAGGCATATCGATATGGTATAGCCGTATCGATACGGGTTTGGCTCACTGGAATTTGAGATGAAAGTTTGACAAAAATTGCATCGGTATGCCTATAGGGCTTATCGATACGGGTTAACTAATTTTTGTTCACTGATTCCATTAACTGACAAGGCAACAATCACTTAATAAATGTAAAGATTTGAAAATCTTAAGACCTCGTATCGATACGGTGGAGACCGTATCGGTACACTTAAGCAAGAGCTTAAACCCAGATGAATGTCGTATCAAAACGAACATAGTTGTATCGATACGCATAACCTAAAATACAAGCCCAGATGAAGGTCGTATCGAAACGGGCTTAGCCGTATCAAAACATTTTGTAAAATTAAAATTTCAGTAGTGACAAGCCGTATCGAAACACCTAAGGTGTATCGATACGCCTAGGCGTATTTGTTGAATTTGACTTTGAAATACTTAGAAATATTTTTGGGTTTAAGTCTTAGACTTAGAAAAAAAATTTCCTTGTCATTTTGTGAGACTTTGAATACTTAAAATTTATTTTCTTTTATAATTTGGTCCTTAAAAAATTTGTTATATCGAAATTGAATATAGGTTTTACAAAAAGAAGTGGGAAACTTCTCCAAAGGGCAAGGGAAGGTGAAGGCTTGAAGCTTGGGCTAAGAGCTTCATTCTTAGCTGTAAGATCAAGGTTAGTACACTACTAACTCCTTCATTTTTTCTGGAAATCATAAATTTGATTACCTTGTTGCTTGGTTCATATTTTAGTTGCTTGAATACTTGAGACCCCTTTAATGTATAACCCCCTCGACCCGATCTAGACGTAAAACCGAGCCAAGTGAGTCACATTGGGTTTGCCGAAGCAAACCATAAATTAATAACTCAAATTACGACCCTTTTTTTCTTTTGATCTTATCTAGATGCAATATTATAAACTAAGATGAGCATGCTGGCAGTAGGTGGAAACTCAATTCGAATTACACTCAATTGCAATTAAAAGACTAAATTGTAATTCTAGAAAATTATAGGGACTTATTCTATTTTGAAGTTACCAAAACTTAATTATTCAAGTTACATGATTATTGGTTAAATTCCAGCTTAAAACAACCATCTAAACTCATCCAATTGCATGCACAACAATCAGGGACCAAAACGAAATAATATAAAACTCAGACTTCACTTTAACTAACATAACAACCATCCGTATTGTTACACGAATGGGTGTATCGGTACACTTGCACCATTTCAAAATTCCAGATTTTAGTAGCTCAAAACTGTACCGATACCCTTCCTCGTGTTTCGATACGCCCAACCAAAATACAAAGGCTCGTACCGGTACAACTACTCTCGTATCGAACCTCTATTCAAAATATGCATACCCATTTTGGTACAGGGCCACGTATACTGATACGCCTGGACCAAAAATGTCTCAAGTCACTGATTATACATACTTTCATGAATTCAATCTTGCTTAAACATGCTTCAAACATTAATCAAACGATACCAGGTATCAAACCACAACAATACTTTGCAGAAACATGACCAAGACATGGTATCACACTTAAATTGAAATTCTAGAGGCATACTTCCTAGAAAATAAGCCAACCATCATACCAAACATAAATCCAAAGCAACAACCAAACATATAAGGCCAATTACAATCCCAAAACAGTAATACAAACTTGCTCAAGCAGGGAGTTTAGCAAAACCCTCCCAAACCAACAATGAAACCCATTGCCTTTATTACTACTAGTCTAGCTCGAAACCATATGTTCAATAGCCGAAGTCCTTGGATTTTCTTTGCTCACTCGCTGCCTCCAACCTTTTAGTTCTCTACATTGATGGACAAAAAGAGCATAAGCACACTACGCTTAGTGAGGAGTGCTCAAACAACACACCATCAATGTATTTTTAAAACCATTTTCCAAAACCACTTTGAAATCACCATTTCAATCATCTTACAAAACATCATCATCAAGCCTTTTAAACCATGCACTTAACATTTCCAAAACATGCATATTAAACCATATGTTAACCCTCAATTTAAGCTTTCCCATGCATAACACCCATATGCAAGGCTTAAAGAGTAAACATGTATAAATCAACATTACACAACAACATCCATCAACATGATACATTAACAATTATATTGGCTTTCAAGTGATCATAAACCAAGTTCTACTTTCCAAAACATTACATCAGATACACGGATTCAACAAGTGTCTTCTTAATAATTTATGCCATCTCAATCGAAATTAAGTTACACTTACAACCGGGTACTATCACAACCCATCTCATTGGTTAGACGCATAATCCACTAATGGGAGTTTTCGGTACAATATATCCCATTGACCGTTAAGGTACTCGTGATGGAGTATTCGATACACAAATCCCTCAATACCCGAGTCGACTTATTTATAATGCACTATCAATCCTATGGTCAGCCAACTATATCCAATAACATTTTAAACCACACCACTTACCAATATAATTCATTATTAACCATGCACCTTACTGTTTTTATATGCAACATCAAAACCATTTTCAATGCATTAAACCATGCATTCACAAGTATTCCATATACTTACATGGATCATTTCCAAATGCATATATCATTAATATATGATCAAAGAAATTATAAAACATACTTTAAATCATGCATAAACAGTAGGCACCGTGCAATTAAAAATAAGTGCATAAAAATTATTTCGCCAAAGCACGATCGAGGGAGAAATCTCTTTATACTTACTTTTGAGTTTAAACCAGCGTTTCAAGATAAATTTAAACTCCCAAAACAACCTTTAAACCAATTCAAAGATGAAATCCACGTTCTCACTCGCCGAAAATGTAAAGCCTCATTCGTCGATGCGAATTACCCATCCAAAGCTTCAGAAGTGACACTTCAAGCTTGAGGATCAACCTCCCCTGATTCACCACACAAAAACAGAGGATCCAATGCATCAAAATGAATTCACAAACTCAGCAACATCAATCCACAACAACCTTCTACAAACTATAGCTGAAAGCTTTCCACAACTACCGAAAACAACGTCAAAAACCTTCCACACTTAACCCATCCAAAACCTAAAGTTTTAATCCATGAATTATCTTTAATTGACATCCAAAAACAACCTAACAACATCTTTATACTTCCAGCACTCATTAAACACCCATTACTTGACAAAAACACAACACTAGCAACCTAACAAATTAGAAATTCACATAGTTTCGGGATTCCAATGTTAAAACCAATTTATCAACATTATAAAACATCAAAATAATGATTAAAACCAATAAAGAATCCATCAAAATAGATCCAAACCGAAAATCATCAAACTTTATTAATTAAACCTTGATCTAACCAAATTCCATAATTAAATTATTAAAACTCAATAGAAAACATTTATAGAGGTTCAATAACTTGGAAATTTCACTAAAGAACCATACATTAGAGGAGAAGGACAAAGCTCATCTCTAATGTGTACTTTCCCCTTAATTATATTGATTTACATGAGAAAATAAGATTAAAACAATAAGGTTTTGGTAGAAATCAATTAAGAAATCTTTTACAATTAAAAGATTGAAGAAATCAAGAAGTTACCTAAAGATTTGAAGAAGAAGAAGAAGAAGAAGAAGAAAGTGTTTGGCTGAAGAGAATTTGAGAGAAAATGTTTTAGAGAAAAGTTAGTTACGTGAAATTTGCTTAGGAATTAATTATGAAATTAATTCCCCAAAATCCATTTGTACTCATCCTAAATCTTTTTAAAATAGCCAATTAAGGAGAAAAGTCTGATATTAGAATTTGGGCAAATAGCTCCTTAAAGATTCAAAGTTTTGACCCTTTTACAAAATAGTCACTAAAAATAGTTTTGCACTCTTTACATTTTGGTCACTATCCAAAATGTCAAATTTCAAAATTCTATTTTTCAGAATTGACTTTACCAAATATATATATATATATATATATATATATATTAAATAATGATTTTTAGATATTTTCCCAAATATTTTCTCAATTAAAATTATTTATTCTGATTTTAATCCTGAATCTGACTCGAATCTCTAATCCCATCCCATCGGACCGTCTAATCAGCCTAAAAACTCCTAGGCACAAAATTGGGGCATTAAAAATCTCCCCCACTTAGGAAATTTCGTCCTCAAAATCTACCAGAAGGAAACAAATACAGAAACTATTTCAGCATGTCCGTTTTTCTCTCCCACGTGGCCTCCTCAACTCCACTATGTCGCCACAACACCTTCACAAACTCAATCATCTTGCCACGAAGAACTTTACTACTAGAGTCAAGGATCTCAACAAGTTCCTCATCACAAGACAAATCTGGTTGCAACTCAATGTCCTCCACCGGCATAACGTGCGATGGATCCGACCGATACCTCCACAACATTGACACATAAAACACATCATGAATCTTCTCCAACTCAGGAGGCAAACTCAAACGATAGGCCATAAGACTTACACGCTCTGCAACCTCATATGGTCTAATAAAACTCAGACTGCGCTTACCCTTACGTCCGGACTGCATCACCTTCTTCTAAGGTGACACCTTCAAGAACACGTGATCACCAACCGTATACTTAATCCCTCTACGCTTCAAATCTGTGTAGGATTTCTGACGATCTGAAGCCACTTTCAAGCGATCACAAATGAGCTTCACTTTCTCATTTGTATCTTTCAACACATCTGACAAAGAAACATGTTTTTCTCCAACTTCATCCCAACATAAAGGCGTACGACACTTCCTACCATACAAGGCCTCATACAGTGCCATTTTTATACCAGCCTGGTAACTGTTGTTATAAGCAAACTCCACCAAAGGCAACTGCCTCTCCCAGGTTCCTTGGAACTCAATGATACAACACCTCAACATATCTTCTAAGACTTGGATCACACGTTTAGACTGACTATCCATCTAAGGATGACACGAAATTCTGAAATTCAACCGTGTACCCAAAGCCCGATGCAAACACTCCTAAAACCTCACCGTAAACCACGGATCCCTATCTAAAACTGTGGACTTAAGTACCCCATGCAAACGAACAATCTCAACAACATACAAATCCTCCAATTTACCTAAGGTATACGTCGTATGCATTGGCACGGAATGTGCACACTTCGTAAACTGATCCAAAATCACCCAAATGGAATCCTTTTTAGTGGGCTTTAACGGCAACCTATAAACAAAATCTGTGGTAATTCTCTCCCACTTCCATTTCGATATCCTCAACAGTTGCAACAACCTAGAAGGAAACTGATGCTCAGCCTTAACACGTTGACATACCATGTACCTAGCAACAAAATCAACCCCATCTTTCTTCAAACCAACCCAATAGTACTCTTTCTTCAACCCTCGATACATCTTGGTACTATCAGGATGCATAGCAAAATGACTAGCATGGGCCTCAGTCAAAATGATACGCCTCAACTCATCATCACTAGACACCATTATCCAATCCTTGAAACACAACACTCCATCATCATTAAAGTAAAAATCAGTCAGATTTCCATCCATGATATCCTTAACCTACGGTACCAACGCATCATCATAAGGTTGTTTTTCCTTAATCAACTGTGAAAAAGATGGCTTTACTTGCAACTCGGTCAACAAGCCTCCATCCTGCATCACACTTAATTGCGTAAACATCGCCCTTAACTTCATCACAACTTTCCTACTCAAAGCATCAGCCACAACATTAGCCTTTCTCGGATGATATTCAATCGTTAAATCATAATCCTTAAGTAACTCCAACCATCTGCATTGCCTAAGATTCAAATCCTTTTGAGTCATCAAATATTTCAAACTCTTATGATCCATTTAAACAACACACTTCTCACCATAGAGATAATGCCTCCAAATTTTCAACGCGAGCACAATCGTGGCAAGCTCAAGATCATGCGTAAGATAATTGCACTTGTGCACTGTTAACTCAAAAGTACTAATTTTTTATGCTTATTTCACAATGCCTTTACTTGCCTTTGAGTACATTTATTTGCATTTAGTTGTTAAATTCATGCATTTGCATAAGGAGTTAGGGAGTGGTGTTTATGCTAGTATGATAGGTTGCTTTGTTGGCATTATTACAAGCTTGACAGATCAGGACAGGCTTGGTAGAGTAGAGCAGAAACAAGAGAAGAAGATGCTGAAGAGAATGTTGAGTTGCAGTTGGCAAAGCCTATTTAAAGAGATCGAGCAAGAGTTAGATCGAGGAGCTTGAGGGAGAAAAGGCTGCATTGTGGTGAGCCGAGATTGACGTGGTTCGACCAGCTTAAGATCGAGGGCTGTGAGCCATTGAAGGGCTGCATTGACAGACCTCATTCGTTCTTATTCTCTTTGTTTTATTTATTTTTATTCAATGGTGATGTTAAGATATGATGATGTTTTATGGATGGACCTCCCAACCATAAACTAAGCTTTTATAGTTGGTTGGGGGATGTTTGCGTTTAACGCTATTTTTATGTTTGGTTCTTAATAATAAAAATGCCTTGGCGTTGTTTTCTCTATCTGGCATGCACTTTAGTTTTCTAAATGATTTGCCTTGCAACCCCTGCATTGTTTGCTTATTACACCTTAATATCTTAATAGACTTGAGGGGTAACAATTTGTTGCTATATACTAAGGAGAGAAGCTTCAAAAGAAGATATTCAAGTAGATGAGCTTACTTCTGAAGTGAATCTACCCCTTAGGAGTATAGATTGGAACTTAATCAAATTAATTAATGAAAATTTTCACTATAGACATAGAGGGGGTTTAACATGGTTAATTTCGGGCATTGCCATCGATAGAGGTAATGACATCATTAAATCTGCTCGGTAATAATCCCAAGGCTTGATGTTATTAAAGGCTGGCATGAAAAGCGTAAAAACCAGACATCCCTTGCTAATGCTTATCACTCATTTGAAACCTATTTCTGCCAAAGTTGTTATACTTTCATTACATTTCTTTAAGTCACTTCTTAAAACAACTTCAAAATCAATCCAACATTTTCCTTGACAAGTAACAATTGAAGAAGTCAAATTCCTAGTCAATCCATGTAGATCTATACTTAGCTTACTATTGCACTACTTGCTGACCGTGTATACTTGCACGCAAAAGACTCATACTTGGCATTATTCTTATATATTTCCATTACATTTTCTATTCTTTGCCAAGCGTTAGCATAGTGAACAAGTTTTTGACGCCATTACCGGGGATTGTGACGGAATTTATTATTTTTAAATTTTACTTGTTTTTATTTTATTTTTGTTTTTTATTTTATTTCTTTTTTTGACCGGTGTATGACCAGAAATCGCCATGTGGTGGAAGATTGGCCATACGATCTGGAAATCGAAAGAACCCTACGAAGGTTAAAGAAAAAAGTTTGAGAGATGGCTCAACAAGGCAATAGAGGAAATGGTGTATTGAACAATGAGGAAAATCCACCAATTAACAATGTGATACCACTAGCTCCTATTGCCTTAGCCATTAATGTAAAGGAAGAGAGACCCGTTAGAGAACACTCAGCACCAAACATTGACAATTTGATGCCAGGACTGGTTGGTCCTAAGGTAAATACACCGAATTTTAAACTAAAACCGGTAATGATACAAATTCTTTTTAATGTAGGAAAATTTGATGGAGCACCTACTGGAGATGCAAGGCAACACTTGTAGCAATTCATGGAGGTTTGCAAGCTATTTCAGCAGCCTGAAGTATCAGAGGATACAATGAAGTTGAAATTATTTACATTCTCCCTGAGAGATAAAGCAAAACATGGCTAAGTTCTTTTCCACCTGGTTCTGTCACCTCATGGGAAGATCTATGCCAAAAAATATTTCTGCGATTCCAGCCATATAAACTCACTGCCAAGCTGAGGAGTGAGATCATCAGATTTAGGTAGGATGACTATGAGACCCTATATGATGCATATGAGAGATTTAAAGACCTGTTAAAGAGGTGTCCCATGCATGGATTTCCAAAATAGACACAAATGGAGACCTTCTACAATATACTCACTGCACAAGCCAAAACGATTGTTGATGCTTTGGCAAATGGTTCACTGCTTGACAAAAACTATACAGAGGCAGTTGGCATCCTTGAAAGGATTTTAATTAATGATTTTGAATATCTTACTGCTAGACTTAGGATCAAAACTAAAATTGGTGGGAAATTACATATAGACGAACTTACATCCATCCACGCTGAGATTTCCAATCTTACTAGCATGGTGAGAACTTTACAAAAGAATAATGAGGCCCAAGAAGTTAAGGCATTAGACCCATTCTGTACAAGATGTGGAGAGGATCATTACAAGGAAACTTGACCTGCCAACCCTAAGTCGGTAACTTTTGTTGGCAATTTTAATCGTAATTATAATCTGAATTCTAATACTTACAATACAGGATGGAGACAACACCCAAATTTAGCTTGGGGAAATCAAGGAGGTAACCACTACTGTAACACCCCTAAAACTGAGTAAAATGTTATAGCAAAATGTTATATGGTTAATCAATGTAAATTAGTTATAATTTACTTTAAGAAAGTAGAATTGTCTTCCTATTCGACTAAATTTATTGATAGAAAGTTATGGTTGTAATAAGCCAAATCCTAGTTTAAAAGAATGTCAGAATACAAATACTAGTCGAATCTTGTGATTAGTTTGATATATACATATATGCATACATGTGGAAGTATGCTTATCTAAAATTTGAATTTGAATTAAGTGAGTTGAGGATATATTTGAAACAAAAACAAAAGAAGGGATAACTAATGCTAAGGACTAAATCGAATAATAGAGTAAGTAGAGAATTTGCATGCTAAAGAAACAATGGTTTAAGTACTTACACATTTGGAATGCAAACAAAAATGCATGTGTCTTAGAGGTCTCGGTGAAAGGGAAAGAATGGAGATGTCATCTCCTTCCCCTTAACCAACCGAGCCCTTAAGGTTATTGAGAGAAAGATAAGAATTGAGAGGATCTTAGTGTGTAAACAAAATGGGAGCAATCTTTGGAGTTCTCTTGTTTGGCTCGGTGAAGAAGGGTAAGATGTCCTTCTTATTTCCTTAAATTGATTATAATCTTAGGATTTTATCATGATTCTCCCCTTAGTAACATTGGTAGTTAGACTTGTTGGAATGTGCTTTTGTTTATAGTGATCACTAATTATGCAAATTGTAAGTATATAGAATAAAATGTTATTTTGCCCTATGTTTGCTTAATGAATTGTAGTTAGGGGTTGTTTTGAAATTCTTTGTGAGTTGAAAAAGGTTAATAAGGCCATGATCTTGATTGTTAATGAGCTTTGTTATTTTTTGACACATAGAGTAGTTCGAACTGAAGCAAACCAATGTTGTCAAGATCGTGCCCTATTTTAGGAGGCTTTGGACAGTCTTGAATCTATGCTTAAGTGTGTTAATTGTGCTAGAATTTTATAATGGTATTGTTATAATGCTTACTAGTAATTGAATATGGATGACCGAGTAAAAGTAAAAAGGGGACTATTTTAAAGATTATTTTTGGTTGGATTGGACTGTTTTGTAAACCCGTTTTAGAGACAGTTTTGTAGTTTAAAGGGGTATGCTTTGTAAATTTTAATTGAAAGGTTATTTTACAACCTAAAACTGCCTAAAACTGGAATGTTTGTAAATTTAAATTAGGGACTGTTTTGCCATTAAAGGAGGATTGTTTTAGCAACTAAATTGGATTGCTTTATAAAGTTTATTAAGGGGGCTATTTGTAAATAAAATAAAGTTACCAAATGGTACAAGTCTGGATGAAGAAACTGATTTCTACGTTGGTCTCTAATTGGTACTTTTGGTTGGGGATAATAGTTAAAATACAGTACAATGAATTACATAGACAGGTTGTGTAGTAATTGTATGCAGTGTATAGTATAATAAAATACAAGTTGGGAAGTATGTAATTTGCATCTTGCAATTGTATGCAATATGATAATGTATAAAATGCAGTTTTGAAGTGTAATAAAATGAGGCTTTGATAACTAATTGTATGCAGATTTGAATATGGAAATATATACAGTTTTGGAAAGCTATAAATACAGTTTTATAAGATTAGAAATGTATGCAATGCAGTCTTGATTTTTAATTTAAAATGTAGAATTATGGAACTTATGATAGAATTTGGAATACTGCAGAAATGCAGTTTGGAACACTGCAGAAATAACATTTAAACAGTTTAAATACAGACATGAAAATGCTTAAGAAATAACAATTACATGTTGTATTTGTGTGTTGAAATACAGTTTACACATATATGCAAAAATACATGAATGCAGATTTGTTTAAATGCAGAACAGTTTAGAAATATGCAGTTTTAATGCTTTTAAAGATACAATTTATATGTTGTTTTGTATGTATAATTAATGCAGTATGCAGTTAGTATAAAATACAGTATGCAGTATTTATGCAGTTTTGAATAAAATATAGAACAATGTATGAATGTAGTACAGTTTTATTATGAAATTTAGTAAAACAGTTTTGACATGCAGGATTATGGTTTTGGTTAATTAAACGCATGTTGTTTTGAATGCTTAATAGTGTGGTTTTTAAAAATTTTAAAGTATGTAGTTCATATAAGCTTAATTTGTGCAGCTTTGATAACAATATGATGCAAATGGAAATTTTGGGATGAATGTAGTTTGAACTTTAGTCATTGATTGATAGTTAATTAGCTAAACCTTGAATTGAGGAAAATGTTTGTAAACTCTTTTGAATTGATATGGTTGTTATAGTATTATATGAGTGATATGATTCTGAATTGTAATGAATTGAATTGTTTTTGTATTGCATAACAACTTGGTGGATGTGGTTGATATGAGAGAGAGCTGAAAGAAGAACGGGTAGATAAGTAAGCAAGATATGATTGTGGTTTAGGTATTCCATAACTTTGGAATATAAGGTGAGTGTAGTTGCATTTGTCTCGGGTGACACGATGTCATTCCAATCTTTATTTCTATTATATGTTATGTTTAACTCATGAGCATATGCATATGACTCACATAGAGCACAATGTGTGAATACATTCATAGCATGACATCTTTGATAAGTCATTTGGTTATGTTTGCATTACATATGCACCTTGTGCCTTGCTATGCTATATTTTGTAATAGAAGATTATATATATTGTTATAAAGCTTTGGAGCTAACATTTGATCTATAATGCAATAAGATACTAATAAAAGAATTCAATCTCAATGTTATTAGCTCATTAATTCTTAAGCCCTAAGAAGCTAAAAGCTTACCTTATGTCATAAGATACTCCTTCTAACATTAAAGCATAAAATGTATAAGTTGCCTAAACAATGGAAGTCCTTGGACACTTTGGTATGGTGCAAAGGTATAATTCAGGACTACGGTCCATGATCTACGACTCAGGGGTGATGACCCCATATATGTGATATATTGGCGATAGTAGGAAGTAACGTCGGAGATGGTAAGGAGATTGGCGATCGTTGGATGGATAGAGAAGAGAAGCTAGGTTTCTTATGTTGTAAACTAGACATTGCTCTTTGCTTTGTGCTAAGTGAATCTTATACCAATGCTACATATGTCCAAATGTGATCCAAGGCAAACGTTTTAAAAGACATAAATTTTGTAAGAAATTTGATAAGAACTCAAAAAGCTTTGATAAGAACTTCAATAAGCCTTGATAAGACTCTAATAAGATAAGTTATGAACTCTGATAAGTTCGATAAGAAATTTGAAAGACTCAGTTAAAAAAAACTCTGAAAGAATTTCGGTAGAGTTTTGAAAGAATATGAACTCCGATAAAGCTTCCAATAAACAAGCCACATATAAGCTAAGATTAAGACACAAATACCTATTGCTAACTTATGCTTGTATTCTTTGAATTTTTCGTTCAACATCATTAGCATTATGCTTTGTTATTTTAAGGTCACTACCTTACTTAGGCTATAGAAGCCTAATACTTTGATTATCATGCATTTTCAGGATTAAAGAAGCTCTATGTTTCTATCGTATTCAAAGTTTGCAAGTCACTTTTCCAAGATTTATGTGTATCGTTTAT
Source organism: Hibiscus mutabilis (assembly GCA_019671005.1). NCBI lineage: Eukaryota > Viridiplantae > Streptophyta > Magnoliopsida > Malvales > Malvaceae > Hibiscus > Hibiscus mutabilis. Next base: position 11,761,448 of record CM033716.1, read on the forward strand.
GCTTTCCTTAAGAAACTCCTAGTGGTGGCATATGACATTCGTATAAGCTTATTAGTATTTTGAGTAAACAATGTTTGTTATGATACCTTTGGGTTTTAAAACATCTAACTATGAATGTGATATGATTAATAATTGTATGACTTGTTTCTATATAGTCTATGCTTAGTTAGGAGAATGATGAGAATAAGTGTTTATGCATGTTGGATTTTACAATCTAAATTGTCTGTGAGAACTTAGTAGTATAACAATTGTTTAAATATGATCAAGAATGCTCTATGTATTTATTATCTTGTTAATGAACTAAACATTTATTTGTAAACTAGAATAGATATGATTAGCATGATTTATAAAGGGGTGGAATTACATATATGATTTTAAGTGTTCGGTAGGTATGCTTGCTTTGTTTAACTAATTTGATTTTGATGTATAAGTTAATAGTTTAAAGAGTTATTGTTTATAACCTAAATTGAGACTTGTAATAAGACCTATTCAGACAAAGACTTATAGGTTAATGGTCTCGTTTGAAAGATTTTGATTTTGTTTGGACAATTAAAACTATATGATAAAGACATGTCTAGCTAAAATTTGACTGAGAACATATGCATGCTTTTAAGCTCTTTCACGTGGATTAAACAGATTTAAGATGTTGTAAGAATGAAGGGAAATTTTGTGAGGCATAATTCGATAGAGTTCATTAAAATGGATAATATATGTATTACATCTATGCTTGATAAATGAAAATGGTTTCATGCTAGTATCAAAATAACCTAGTTTGTAACACATAGCAAGTTAAATAATTGGAATTTTATAATAAAGTTATATGACTTAAGTTTGATTTTAAGAAAATTTTGTAAGCCTCTTGAACTAGTAAGATTTTTTTTATTTTGATCATATGAATTCTGCTTTTAATTTCTATGTTTTGACCTGGTAACATCTTCGATCCCGTTTTCCTTCCGAATCGGGTAGAGGGTGTTACATTTTTGGTATCAGAGCTAGAGTTTATTCAATTCTAGGACTAAACTGAAGCTTATTATATGTCTGCATTCTGCATATGCCACCTATGAGTTTAATTTTCTATTTAGAATCAGCAACTTGTAGCTAACACGATTTTTTCACTATATTCTAGTAGTCAGAATACTTAAAACTATTCTGAAATTAGATAATAAGGATGATATTGTTTGGTTGTTACCTCATGATAAAAATTTTAACTATAAGAAGTTGTCCATGTGAAAATTTGCCAGTATATAGAGGATGCCAATGCACTCAGCAATACACCCTGTGGAACTTTACCAAGTGATACAGAGGATGTCAAGCAAAACCACAATGAACAATCAAAGTTGTAACTCTTTGGAGTGGCAAACAATGTGAGGCTGAGACACTTGTCAAGCAGCCAAATAGTTGCTATGAGAAAAAGAAAAGACCAGTAGATGAACCAAAAGAAGTAGAGAAGAAAGAAGCGAACATAAGTGACGCTAGAAAATAGTATGATGCCAGACCTCTACCATTTCCACAAAGACTACAAAAGCACAAGCAAGATCAGAAATTTAAGCTCTTCATGGAAGTCCTTAAACAATTGTAGATCAATCTACCATTGGTGGAAGCTTTCGAGCAGATGCCCAATTATGTTAAATTCATGAAGGAAATCTTGTCCAAAAATAGGAAATTGGGTGATTTCGAGACCGTAGCTCTCACTGAGAGATGCAGTGCAATGATACTCAATCAGTTGTCACCAAAGCTGAAAGATTCGAGAAGTTTTACTATTCCTTGTACTATTAGCAACAGATTCATGGACAAGGCATTGTGTGACTTGGGAGCCAACATCAATTTGATGCCAATATCTATTTTTAGAAAGCTTGGCATTGAAGCAAGGCCTACCACTATAACACTTTAGTTGGCAGACCGATCTTTTTCACATCCTAAGGGTAAGATTAAGGATGTGATGGTAAAGGTAGACAAATTCATATTGCCAGCTGATTTTATCATTTTAGATTATGAGGCAGATGTTAATGTCCCAATTATATTGGGCAGACAATTCCTTGCCACAGGTAGAGCTTTGATTGATGTCCATAAGGGTGAATTAACTGTGCACATGAATGATCAACATGTTACATTTAATGTGTTTCAAGCTCTTAAATGCGCAGATGAATCCGAGGAATGCCAAGCTGATGAAATGATAGAGTCTATTTTTAAGGTAGACGTGGCACAGCTGTGCCAAGACTCAGATAATGATGCCAGTGGACGAGATAGTGCTGAAGAAACAAGTGAAGACACTGAAGAAACAACTTTAGAAGAGGTAAGCTATTTTAGACAGCCAGAATCACTAGAGTTGGCTAGTAGAGAGATCGTGGCACCTAAACCATCCATTGAGGAGCCACCCGAATTGGAACTAAGATCATTGCCAGACCACCTCAAGTATGCCTACTTAGGTAAACACTCAACCCTGCCAGTGATCATTGATGTTGATCTAACTAATGATTAGGAAGAAAGATTACTAGAAATTTTAAGCAATTACAAGCAAGCGCTGGGATGGACCTTAGCTAATATCTGAGGAATAAGCCCAACCATTTGCATGCACAAAATAATTCTGGAAGAATATCATGGCAAAACAATTGAGGGCCAGAGAAGATTGAACTCGAGCATGAAAGATGTTAAAAAAGAAATTATCAAGTGGCTGGATACCAGGATAATCTATCACATTTCTGATAGCTCGTGGGTCAGTCCGGTGCAATATGTGCTAAAGAAAGGTGGCATGACCGTGATTCAAAATAGAAACAATGAATTATTCCCTTACAGGACTATTATTGGATGAGGAGTGTGCATGGATTATAGGCAACTGAACAATGCACCAAGAAATATCATTTTCCATTGCCCTTCATTGATCAAATGTTGGACAGATTGACAGGTAACGCATTTTATTGCTTTCTATACGGTTATTCAGGATATAACTAGATTGCCATAGATTCAGAAGATCGAGAGAAGATCATATTCACTTATCCATATAAGACATTCGCTTTTAGAAGAATGCCTTTTGGACTATGCAATGCGTCGGCAACGTTTCAATGTTGTATGATGTCTATTTTTTCTGACATGATTGAACATAACGTTTCAACCTTGGAGCTTCCACTGATGTCGAAAGAAACACATGGCCCCCAATTGTGTGAGATTTTTCAAAAGAAAGACAGGCGTCACACGTGAAAAACCCTCTAAAGAGGAGTCTACCTCTTCTTCAACTGCCTAAATGCATAAGCCACAACATTTCCTTATTGCATCAACACACAACCTAAACCCACATATGATGCATCACTATAAACAACAAACTCCTCACCCGATTCAGATTGAATCAAGATCGGAGCTTGCGTCAAAGCCTCTTTTAACTTTTCGAAAGCCCTTTGTCTATTCATTGTCCACTCAAAACAGATGTTCTTTTGCAACAACTTGGTCAAAGGGGCAGCAATCTTCAAAAAACCATCCACAAACCGACCATAATAACCAGCCAACCCAAGAAAACTATAAACCTCCGACACAGACTTCGGTGATTTCCAACCTATCACCACCTCAATCTTCTGCAGATCAACTCGAATTCCTTCGACTGACACAACGTGTCCAAAGAAAACAACCTCCTTAAGCTAAAACTCACACTTGCTCAACTTGGCATACAATTGATTATCCAACAATGCCTGAAGCATAATTCACAAATGTCTATCATGATCCTCCTCGATACGAGAGTACACAAGAATATCATCAATAAACATGACCACGAATTGGTCTAAAAACTCATAGAACACCCGGTTTATCATATCCATGAACACAACAAGGGCATTAATTAAACCAAACAGCATCACCAAGAACTTATAATGCTCGTACCTCGTACGAAAGTAGTCTTAGGCACATCCACATCCTTCACTTTCAACTGATAATTCCCTGACCTCAAGTCAATCTTAGAGAACACAAAAGCATCTCTAAATTGATCAAACAAATCATCAATCTGTGGCAAAGGATACTTATTCTTAATCGTCAACTTGTTCAGTTGGCGATAATCAATACACATCTACAACATGCCATCCTTCTTTTTCATAAACAATATCGGCGTACCCCATGGCGAAACACTAGGCCTAATAAACCTTTGATCAAGAAACTTCTAAAGTTGCGTCTTTAACTCTTTCGTAGCATTGCGGTAAGGAGTAGTAGACATCAGAGCTGTATTTGCATACAACTCAATGCCAAACTCAACCTCTCTATTCAGTGGCAACCCAGGCAACTCCTTCGGAAAAAAACTCAGAAATTAACATATAGTGCGGATGTCCTGAACACGCACTTCCTTAGATCCCAGATTCATGATGTAGGCTAGGAATGCCTAAAAACCAGAATCCATCATACGACTCGCTTCCAAAGCTGAAACAGTATTGGACAAGAACTTAGCATTCTCACCCGTAATTACCACCTCGCAGTCATCAACAAGTTTCAAGGAAACTCGCTTGGTTTCAAAATCAACCATATCTCTATGCTCAGACAACCAATCCATACCCAAGATTACATCAAAACCTGAAACAGAAACTCCATCAAATCAACCACAACACATGACTTGAATAGTCAAATGACATCTCCTAAACAACCTTCTTGTAACAACCGTTTCGCTGAAAGAACTAGTTACTTGCACTCCCACATCTAACACATCAACATGTATATTAAACAAATGTGCATGCTCACGCAAGATATATGAATATATAGAACCAGAATCAACCAAAGAAAACAACAACAAAGATTGCAATGTAAATGTACATGTAATCACCTCGGTGTCATTACGTCTCTCGCACTGTGTGTACATCCTCGTAGGACCATCACCCTCTAGTTAAATAGCAACGGTATAAGCCACCGTCCTCGGACCCTCGTCCCTTTCCTAAAACTGCCCCCAGTGATGACCACGACCTCTCTATGGTGCAACCGCAAGTACCCTGGCCTGTCTACCACCCACTAACAACGGACAGTCGCGTCTCAGATGATCGCTCGATCTTCAACTCCAACAAGAGTTAGCAACAACAACCGCATGAGCCTATCCCTCACAAGCCAAATATGGATAGTCTCGCCTCATGTGATCATGCGATCTACAAACCCAACATGTATTATGTGCTGATCTAGCCTAGGTACATTAACCCTGCGATCCTTGCCCAGCACTATCTCCACATCGCCTGACCTTAGGGTGATACCTCTTATCATGATGCTTCTTAAACTGACCACCACCGGAACTAGTATCCACAACTCTTCAGAGCTAGAACCTCCCAAACGAAATGATAACCCCAAGTTCTACTCAATTTTTTTCGCCCATGTAACCAACACGTCAAAATTGGTGTAATCAGAAGCCAACATGTATGTCTTAACATCCTTTGCCAATCCGTAACGGAATCGGTCACAGCGATGCCTCTCATCTGGTACTAGTTCAGGAGCATACTGGCTCAATCGCACAAACTATACCTCATACTCGGCTACAGACATACTGCCCTGAACCAAGGCCATGAACTCACGTTTCTTCTCATCCAAGTATCTTACTCTCAGATACTTCCTCTTAAAGGCAACCTGAAAGAACTCCTAAGTCACATTACCGGGTTCTATGCCCACGGTCAGAGTTGTCCACCAACTATACACATCTCCTTGCAACAAGGATACAAAACATCCCAGCTTACGGGCATCATTGCACCCTATTTGTTCCAAAATTTGATCAATACTGCCCATCCACTCCTCGAATGCCTCGGGTGCCAACCCTCGGTACTCAACTCCTCCTAGACTATGTAAACGTTCCAACCGTAATCTCATTTACCCAGCAGCTGGCGCAGGTACATGGGCTTCAACAATAGTAGCTTGAAAAGCTCCAATCATCGCCTGTATCAAATGCGCCATATCACCCAACACTAGCCCAGCTGGCGCAGGTGGTACTTACTCCACTCCTACAGGTGGATTATGTAGAGGGGGTGACAACCCTCCATGAGATATAACATCGTCATAATTTCCCTGCCCAACGGCAACAACAATCGTGCCAGATCGCAATTCTCTTCTCGGTTTCATCGTGCCAATAAATCTAAGGCATGATGATTACACCAAAACAAAAAAAATCAGGCCAACTTCAATTAAGGATCCAAGAATTCCTTTCCAAATTAAAACATTCCAGACTGTAGTAATAAGGCAATGTGTCCCACATAATATCCCCCCAACATGGCTTAGGACAATCAACGGACTTATAACAAACACTATGCATGGCAAACAATAGTGACCAAACAGTAACAACATTCCAACAATCATAACCTCATCCCACTTATCGCAAACTTGGATCTGATACCACCAAATATAACCCCTTTGACCCGGTCTAGACGCAAAATTGAATCGAGCGAGTCACATTGGGTCTGCCGAAGCAAACCATAAATTAATAACTTGAATTACGACCCTTTTTTCTTTTGATCTTATCTAGATGTAATATTATAACCTAAGGTGAGCATGCTGGCAGCGAGTGGAAACTCAACTCAATCGAGCATCGAATCGACATCCAATTACATGCAATTGCAATTTAGGGACCAAATTGTAATTCTATAAAATTACAGGGACTTATTCCATTTTGAAGTTACCAAACCTTAATTAGTCAAGTTACATGCTTATGGGTTAAATTCCAGCTTAAAACAACCATCCAAACTCGTCCAATTGCATGCACAATAATTAGGGACCCAAACAGAAGAATATAAAACTCAAACTTCACTTTAACTAACATAACAACCATCCGCATTGGTACACAAGTAGGTGTATCAGTACACTTGCACCATTTCAAAATTCCAAATTCTAATAGCTCAAAATCGTATCGATACCCTTCCTCGTGTTTTGATACGCCCAGCCAAAATACAAATGCTCGTACTGGTACAGCTACTCTCGTACCGAAACACATGTTCAAAATATACATACTCGTTTCGGTACAGGGCCACATGTACCGATACGCTTGGACCAGAAATGTCCCAAATCGCTGATTTTACATACTTTCATGAATTCAGTCTTGCTTAAACATGCTTCAAACATTAATCAAATGATACCAAGGATCAAACCACAACAATACTTTGTAGAAACATGACCAAGACATGGTATCACACTTCAATTGAAAGTCTAGAGGCATGCTTCTTAGAAACCAAGCCAAGCATCATACCAAACATAAATCTAAAGCAAAAACCAAACATATAAGGCCAATTACAATCCTAAAACAGCAATACAAACTTGCTCAAATAGGGAGTTCAGCAGAACCCTCCCAAAACAAGAATGAACCCCAATTGTCTTTATTACTACTAGTCTAGTTCGAAACCATACGTTCAATATCCGAAGTCCTTGCATTTCCTTTGTTCGTCCGCTGCCTCCAACCTTTTAGTTCTCTGCATTGATGAACAAAAAGAGCGTAAACACACTAGGCTTGGTGAGGAGTGCTCAAACAACACACCATCAATGCATTTTTAAAACCATTTTCCAAAACCACATTGAAATCACCATTTCAATCATCTTACAAAACATCATCATCAAGCCTTTTAAACCATGCACTTAGTAATTCCAAAACATGCATATTAAACCATATGCTACATGTATCATGGATTAACAGCAAATCCCATTTGCTAACCTTCAATTTAAGTTTTCCCATGCATAACACCCATATGCAAGGCTTAAAGAGTAAACATATATAAATCAATATTATACAACAACATCCATTAACATGATACATTAACAATTATATTGGCTTTCAAGTGATCATAAACCAAGTTCTACTTTCTAAAACATTACATCGGATACACGAATTCAACAAGTGTCCTCTCAACACTTCATGTCATCTCAACCGGAATTAAGGTACACTCACAACCAGGTACTATCACAACCCATCTCATCGGTTAGAAGCATAATCCACTAACGGGTGTTTTGGGTACCATATAACCCCTCGACCGTTAGGGTACTCGTGGTGAAGTATTCGATACACATAAACCACTCAACATACGAGGTGACTTATTTATAGTACACTATCAATCCTATGGCCGGCCAACTATATCTGATAACATTTTAAACCACATCACTTGCCAATATAATTCATTATTAACCATATACCTCGTTGTTTTTATATGCAACATCAAAACCATTTTCAATGCATTAAACCATGCATTCACAAGTATCACTGCAAAAAATACATTTTTAGTGACATTAAAAATGGCCACAAAAAGTGTTAAATTTAGCCAGTGCAATTTACAGTGACCATTTTTCTAAGTCGTCACTAATAACTCTGTACTATTATATTAGTGACAAATTTCATGAATTTCGTCACAATTATATTTTTTATGACTACACTTTTTGACACAAATAATTATTAATAATGACTAAAATTTAGAAACTAATACTATTATTATTAGTGACAAATATTCTATCACAAATACATATTTAAACAGTGTCTAAAATATATTGTCACTTCCAATAATAAAATTGAAATTTAATTACAGATGATGTAGCACATTCAAATGTCAATTTTTAATAAATAAATGCAATGCATGGCTTCAAGTTGGATTGAAGCTGGAACCTTTAGGACGAGAGCGCAATACTTATCCACTCCACTAGGCTAAGATGAAAATTTAATATTATTTTGAAAGAAAAATAGTATTTAGGTTAAATTGTAATTGAAATTAATTTTATTTATTTTAAAAATATGTATTAATTATAACACTAATTATTATAATAATAATTTAACTAAATTTTCTATGGTCTTATACGAAGTACATATGTTGAAGAAACTATTTAGAGTTTTTGAAGAAAAACCTAATTATAATGGAATATTTCTTTTAAATTTTTCACAAAATAAAAATTTTCTATCATATATTATGCTAAAATTACATATTAGTTTTTGTACTTTAATTTGGTCACTTTAAGTTTCTATACTTTTTAAATTATGAAATTTTGATCTTAACATGAATGATAGTCTTTAAATATGTTAAGTAAAATTTTGTTTTTAGCCAACTTGTTATACATAAGTTGCTTATTTAATTTTTGTTCTTTAATTTGATGATTTTCAGTCCTTGTAATTTAGTCAAATTGCCGGTGTCCCATTAGGATTAGGATTGAAATTTTAAAATTTGAAAAATATAGAGACTAAAGTTGATCAAAATAGATTGACAAAACAACAATTTACGGATTTGTCTAAAATTAGGCATCTTAAAATTAGGCAATTTTTGTGTGGCTACAAATTTTTTTACCTTTTTGGTAAGAATTTGTGTAGGATGAATAAGAAATTGTGTAACTACATAATTATTGTGTAACTACAAAAATCATTACCATTTGTGTAACTACATAATTATTGTGTAACTACACAATAATTATATAATAACCTAAATTATTATCATTTTATAAGAAACTATGTAACTCGTGTCATTGTAAGGAATTGTGTAACTACCTAAATCCTTACCATTTTTATAAGAAATTATGTAACCCGCGCCTAATTTTAGCCTAATGGTATGGGTGTTTAACCCTAGAAGCTCCCACACTTTACACATAGTATAGAGACTATATTTTACCTTTTGACAAACTAGTTTATGATAACTTTATTTTTTATAATTATAAAAATAAATTATTATTGTGACAATATCTAATTTGCCATTACTTTTATTTTTTTATTGGTGAAAAAACTTATCACAACAAAAAGTAAATTTTAAGAGACAAGTAATTTGACTGTCACAACAAATATCAAATAATAGTGATCCTTTCACATATCGTCACTATCATGTGTCAAAATTTTAGTGACAATAAATTTTGTGTCACAATTATAGACTTATAGTGAGAATATATTTGTGAAAAATGTAATCGTCACAATTACTACTATTACAGTGACCAAATAAAAATATGTCACAATAACTTATACTAATAGTGTCGCACAAAAGAATGGTCACAAAACTTTAATATTTGTGACAAAATTATTCCTAGTCACTGTCAATTTGTCACTAAAAAACTATATTGTTGTAGTGTATTCCACATATTTACATGGATCATTTCCAAATACATCCATCATCAATATATGATCAAAGACAGTATAAAACATACTTTAAATCATGCAAAAATAGTAGGTACCATGTAATTCAAAACAAGTGCATAAAAATAATTTTGCCAAAGAACGACCGAGGGAGAAATATATTTATACTTACTTCTAAATTTAAACTAGTGTGTCAAGCTAAATTTAAACTCCCAAAACAACCTTTAAACCATTTCAAAGCTGAAATCCACGTTCTCACTCACCAACAATGCAATGCCTCATTCGCCGATGCGAATTACCCCTCCAAAGCTTCCGAAGTGACACTTCAAGCTTGGGGATCAACCTCCCCTGATCCACCACAAAAAATAAAGGATCCAATGCATCAAAATTCATTCACAAACCCAGCAACATCAATCTACAACAACCTTCTACAAACTCTAGCCGAAACCTTTCCAAAACTACGAAAAACAACATCAAAAACCTTCCACACTTAACTAAGCCAAAACCTAAAGGTTTAATCCATCAAGTATCTTCAATTGACATCCAAAAAAAACGTAACAATATCCTTATACTTCCAGCACTCATCAAACATCCATTACTCGCTAAAAACACTAGCAACCTAACAAATTAGAGATTCACATAGTTTCGGGATTCAATGTTAAAACCAACTTATCAACATTATAAAATATCAAAATCATGATTAAAACCATCAAGAATCCAATAAAATAGATCTAAACCGAAAATCATCAAACCTCATCAATTAAACCTTGATTTAACCAAATTCCATAATTAAATCATTAAAACTCAATAGAAAACATTTATAAATGATCAATAACTTGAGAATTTTAGTAAAGAATCATACATTAGAGGAGGAGGACGAAGCCCACCTCTAATGTTGACTTTCCCCCTTAATTGTATTGATTTACATGATAAAACAAGATTAAAACAATAAGGTTTTGATAGAAATTAATTAAGAACTCTTTTACAATTAAAAGATTGAAGAAATAAAGAAGTTACCTGAAGATTTGAAGAAGAAAGTGTTTGGCTGAAGAGAATTTGAGAGAAAATCTTTTAGAGAAAAGTTAGTTACGTGAAATTTGCTTAGGAATTAATTATAAAATTAATTCCCCAAAATCTGTTTATACTCCTCCCAAATCTTTTTAAAATCGCCAATTAAGGAGAAAAGTCTGATATTAGACTTTGGGCAAATATCTCCTCAAAGATTCAAAATTTTGACCCTTTTACAAAACAATCACTAAAAATAGTTTTACACTCTTTACATTTTGGTCACTAGCTAAAATGTCAACTTTTTAAATTCTATTTTTTAAAATTAACTTTACCAAATATATATATTAAATAATGATTTTTGGATATTTTCCCAAATATTTTCTCACTCAAAAATATTTATTCTGGTTTAATCTTGAATTTGACTCGAATATCTAATCCTTGCCCATCAGATCGTCTAATCAGCCTAAAAACTCCTAGGCTCAAAACTGGGGCGTTACATAATGGCTAATTCTAATATTGGTGTTAAAATGACTTAAAATGGTAGGAAACCACTTAAACCACTTCCCATAACTTGTAGGTTCATTCTGGGGTCTTAACTTTGAGTTTTAGAGGCATGTGAGGTGATTTGCAAACTCCAAAAAATGAATTATGGGTTCGAGTATCGATACGGGTTGAACGTGTATCGATACCCTGTGTCGTAACGGTTGAAAACAAGCAATTCTTAAAAGGCGTTTCGATACACTTAATGAGGTATCGGTACCCCTGTTCTATCAAAATTCTAGTGGCAAAAACATGTACCGATACACATTTGAGCATATCGGTACCATAGGGGTATCAGTACACGGCCTCGTGTACCGGTACGAGGTTACTAGTTAAACCCCTTTCGAGTGTAAAGCTGAGTATCGGTACGCTTGGGATGAGTATCGGTACCCAGAGAGGCGTATCAATACATGCTAGTGGGTATCGATACCCACTGGATAATCTGCCCGAAAAATGGGTTTTGAGTTCGAGGGGCCTATAATTCGAGGATTAAGGCCCAATGGGCTTCTAAAGTGGAAAAATGAATAGTAAAACTGAAAAGTTGAGATTTAAATCTCATACACGAGCTTAATAAGTAAATACCTTATTAAAACCTTGGGTGACTTGTGTGTTGTATTAATAAGGATCTTTGGTGGATCGAATGATGGTTGTATGCCACGTAAGGGCATTAGTATGGTTGAGCCTTGTTTGATGGGATTCTGGTTACCCAGTGTGAGAAAGAGTGTGTTGCAACACCATGGTTAATGATTTCCGAATGTATGAACTCGATGCTTAGTAGGATCGGGACTCATTCGAAGATGCTCGATGAGAGATTTCGAGCATGAGTGTATGAATCCGATGCTGAGTGGAATCGGACCTCACTCAGAGTGTATGTACCCGATCTTTAGTGGAATCAGACCTCACTCCAGGTTTGTTGGTATTATACATGTGATTGCAATGTGATACTTTTATGTTCTTTTGATTGATATATGTTTAGGCGGCTAGAGGTAGTGCCATATTGACATGATATTATTGCCATGTTATCATTTTTAGTTGCATGCTCTTATTTATGATTTGCATGAAGCATGGTTGAGTGGAAGTGTATTCACCGAGCTTCGTTAACTCAGCGTTCGAAATTATTGTTTCCGTTCGCATGTTAGTAGGTTGACGTGCAACGTTGGAGCACCATCGGTGTAGGACCTCGGCATCGACTTGTTGTCCGAGTATATACTTAGATTATTTGGGCTATGTATTCGTAGGACCTTATGTTGTATTCGTGACTCTTGTTTTTGGATTTTAAATCATGAGTCGAATGTTTTTAATTATGTATTTTAAATGGAGCTCTCATGTAATGCTTTTAACTGTTATTCTACTTGATATTTTTGGACCTAACGGATTTAATGATATGTATGTGATTTTGGCTAAACTTGGTAGAAAATTTTATGGAAATGGTTTGGGCTTGAGACCCAAATATGATATCCAGGTCGAGGGTCTTACAGAACTTTTCATAAATATCTCAATATGAATTACTTTAAATTTGACTATGATCTGAATTGATATTTTTAAAAATATTTATATTTTGATTTGATCAATATCAAACCCAATTGTATTTTTAATAAATTTTTTAATTATATTTATAATACCATGTTATAAGATTTGTTGGGCGGGTGCGGATGATGCGAGGCGGGTAGGAATGAGGCGGGTACAAAGTTATACCCATCTTCACTCCATCAATCGCAGCGAATCTAATTTTTATCTTCATTCTCACCTCTACCCAAAAAATATGTTAGATAAAATGTATAACATTATTATTTTTATACTTCATGACCTCTCATTATTTTTTTGATGTAAAATTAATACACTCATTTCTCTAGGATGTGATATATACACATAATTAATTACGTCAGACATCCCAAATCATATTTCTCGTTCTAATTGTTTTGTCACTTTTATAATTTTTAACGGTTCCATTTTGTCAATTTGAAAAAAATTTACAAAATCAACCTTTATATTTTTTTGGTATAATGTCAAAATATACCCCTAAAGTTTGACTGAATAGTCATTTTAACCATTATTCTTTTTTTGAAGCAATTTAGCCCTCAACGTTTCATTTTGGGTCAAAATGGCCCATCTGCGGATGAAAACTGTTAGTCATACATGACGAGGCACGCTGCTATAACAGTGTCATATAGGCAAATATGTCGACTAAACATTAATCAAAAATGATTTTATAAAATTTTATTAAATATAAAATATTTTTTCTTTTGACGTGTCATTCTATTAAGTCAGTTCAAGTTGTTTATCGCCAGTTGACTAACAGTTTTCATCCGTAGAGGGGTCATTTTGACCCAAAATGAAATGTTGAGAGCTAAATTCTCTAAAAAAATATATAGACCAAAATGACTATTCAATCAAACATTACAGACATATTTTGACATTATGCCCCCTTTTTTTTACCCTTCAACCTTAAAAAATCTTTTTAAAGCAAATTTGATATTTTTAATCTTTTTGTATGCATGATTTTATGAAAAAATTGACATACTAAAACTATATGCATAATTAACAAGGACAGACACATGACTTTATGTTAAGGGGGCGAACCTTGAACCTATAAAATTTTAGATAGACTTTCAAAGAGAATACATAGAAAGCTTCTATAAAAAATTTAAATCTTATACGATTTTTTCAAATTTTTAGGAGAGCAACCATCCCATCCGGCCCTCTCGGTCTATCTCTATAGACAACAAGTGATAAAACTTTTGGGATAGAAGGAGTAGCGGAAATTAATCACATAAACCAATAACTCTAAACTAAACACTAAACTAAACCATAAACCTTAAAGAATCAGAATTAATCTCATAAACCAATAACACTAAACTAAATCATAAACTCTTAATATTAAACCATAAATCATAAAACTTAAGGAATTATGTTGACATCATATAGATATTTAATAAAACTTTTAAATATTTTTATATACTATAATTTATAAATATAAAAAAGTAAACATATTAATTTAATGATCATAGTTAATCATGTACCTTAAATTGTGAAGATGTATTTTGTCACACTATAATATAATAAATTTATAATCTCACAATTCATCAATTGTAACTTATTAGTTACTACAAGTCAGCTAAATATCAGATCAGTTCAATAACAAGTCAGGTCATTTACAGGTTGAGTCAATTACAGATCAGTTTCATAACAAGTCAGGTTGATAACAAGTCGGGTAATATCAGTTATTTACCAGGTTAATCTCGGGTTCAGGTTCATATCAGGTCGGATGCAGGTTGGGTTCGGTTATCACATTATCAGGTTGAATTCGGGTTCAGGTCGTTCTCAAGTCGGGTCGGGTTCAGATCCAAAAGTTCCAAGTCCAACTTGGGTTCAGGTCAACACCAGTTCAGACTCGAATCGATTTCGGATCACCACTACCTCAGGTCACAAGCAGTTCTAACTCAAGTCGGTTTCAGTCAATTTTGCAAGTCGAGTCAGCTTTTTACATCTCTACTTATTTGATCCTTTTTAAAGAGCCCATATGGGAGTCGCCTTTAAAAGGTCAACCCAACTTAAAATTTTAACCTAAATATTAATTTATAATTAAAGTTTATAAAATAATAATTGCAGAATTATAAAAACAATTAATTCATTATAGTAGTAAACAATTAATATATATTATATAATCGTTCGGTTCGGTTACCTGATTTGTTCTAAAACCGTAAATCGTAATTGAATCAGTTTTTTTTTCTTAAATAACAACTCGAACTGAAACTGAATTTTTCGGTTCGATTAATCAATTTTTCGGTTCAGTTTTTATGGGTTTCAAAAACGGTTTTGATTTTTTTTTGCAATCCACTAAGTAAACTCTACTAAAAGTCTAAAATTCAATCGATGAATTAACAAACATTAGGCTAAGCCCGCTGATAAAAGGATAACGACGATAGAAAGTGAATGAATTAAATTTAATTGTCAAACTCAGACGGAAAGGCGTTTAATCAACAATAGTATAGAAAAGGAAAGATTTATTAAGAAAAAAATAATAAGATGACATTCATTATCTCATGAATTAAGTCGTTAAAACTTCTTTGCTGATCTGAAACTCCAATCTTCGAGTTCTAACTATGATATCCAACTTTTATTTGGAATTTGAATTACAAACATATCAGATAAATGTATGCATACTGTCAGGATTTGAAAAATAGAAGACAAATCATAATTATTTGAAATGTTTTAGAGCACACACTCTTTAATTATTTATTGAGCAGGGCTATGCCATTTAAGCGGTAGACGTGAAGTTGAAGTTGGCGCAAGTAGTTTGTCTACCCAAAAGTGTAGAGCTGAAACCTAGTCTTGAACTTGCCAAATCGAACTGCAGAAGGATGTTCTCCAATTGGTACCCTCCTATAACAATTGAAGTCTGTGGGTTCGCACCGCCATTGACGAACCCAAGACACAGCACATCGCTGCTAACCTCCACCATCGAATTCGTCCCAAAAATCCTCCAGAAAATGCTATCATTTTGCAACACAAGGTCTATTGGTGGCACGGCTGCTCCTAAACGTGTGCTTCCAATGTTACTCGAGCTGAAACACACCTCAAATGGAGCCACACCGGCCACCCTGGTGATGTTCATAGCAGCAGCCTCGTTAATGAAGGCCTCGGTCACGGCTTTGAAGATTGAAGCCTCGAGGACGGTGTAGGGATTCACGGTGCTGATCTTTGTGCCCCCAACACCTTCTCTGTTGATGGACAGTAATGTTGTGTTCACCGGGACGGGTTTTTCGTTCACTTTGATCGACTTTACGCCGATGAAATACTCGGCGGAGGGTTCGCCGAGAGGGAAAGAAGGGGCTGTGCTAATAGGGTTGATGAAGAGTGGTGTAAAAGTAAGGGAATCTGATGCGTCAACTCCAGGAAGGAACACGTAGGGACCATCGCCGAAGAAAATAACGCCTCTGGCTGAGGTTGAAGACGAGAGACAAACGGCGAATTTCCTCCGGAAACTAAAAGCGGCAGCGAATTGTTGAGGAAGCCCGATATTATACCGACCAAAACCAGCCATTCCCACGACGCCTCTAGCAAGGCCTTGAAGGATGGAAGTTGTTGCACAAGCGAAAATGAACCTAGGCACGGTGACCGAGCGGCCAGGGTTCCTTCCATCTGTTGAATTGAGAGACACAACATCTTGGGCAACCTCACCGGGACCACCGCTGTTGGTCACGGTGTTATCGGGTCCGATAGAACATACGTTGCCTCCGCACCCATTGGCTCCAGCCAACGAGCATTCGGCGGAACCGCACCTGGGACGACGTAACGTCGATGAAACATAACCCCGGTTGCAATCAACCCACAACTATCGGCCACCGAGATCGACCACGACGTTTATCGGAACAAGGGGTGTCCTTTGGTTAAAAGTGGTAACGTATTGAAGTGTAGAGACGTCTTTAGAGACCGGAAGCACCAGGGCCCTGGGACGGAACGACGGTTGGGCTAAACATGGAGAAATGAAGAAAAGTAAGAGTGAAGTGAAGAGAATATATTGAAGAGAAGCCATGTTTGAGATGAAAGGGAAACAGGTACTGAGAGACAAAAAGGAAAACAAAACCCAATTTATAGTAGTGGTGACGAGCTGGTGTGCGCTGGCGATGGCCGACAAGCAACCGCGGAGGGCCGAGAGAGTGCACCAAAGGTCAAAGCTGGCTGCTAAGAAGCAAAGCAAGCCAGCCAGGTGCTGTGGACGTGTTATCAATAGCATGGACGAGGACTTTTTGCCACTGTCCCACATTATCTAATTGGCTACACGTTGATGTGATTATGATTTAAGCTTATTAGAGCTTTTGTACTACAGCCGGTTTCATTTTGTTGCTTAATTTTTTCCGTGTAAGGAACAACCTCCATAATTTTTTTACATTAAGATTATTATTTAAATAAACCATTTATTTTTATTGAAATCAAGATATTTATGGTTTATAGCACTGATAAAAGCCTAAGTAAAAAGGAAATGCAGACAAAAGGTAGCCATCACCCAATTCATTGAAAAAAAAATATTTTCCTTTTAGTAGTGAGGGCAAACAGGTCATTTAAATCGATTTCAATTCATGTCTGACTACTTTTGATTCAAATCAGATTAGATCTGATTCGATTTTAGTTCGGGTCAGTGGTGATTCATTTCAGATTATATTGGGTCGGTTAATTTCAAGTAGAGTCAATATCAGGTCAATAGAAGATCAATTGATTTCAGTTGGGTTTCCAAGTTGGATCAATTTTTTACACCCCTATATGGCTATATAAAGTCAATATATTTCTGGCTTTTTGGTGAGTTGTGCCAAAGTTCACATCACATCTTTTTATATTTCTTTTAATATTTTTTCTTTATTTCGAGTTTAGGTTTATTTCGGTTTTCAGATCATCATGTTCAAGTTGATATCGAGTCTCAGGTCAGGTAAATCAATTCGAGTCTCGGGTCTCGAATCAAGTCTGTCAGGTCTACCTTTTTTGTGTCTTTATGAATGTCACAACATCAAAAAGTCTCAATACTAATAAGTTAAACCATACCGTCTAACCCTAAATTCTAAATCTTAAATATTAAACTTTAAAAGTTAAATATTAAACCCTAAACTCTAACCCTAATCTTCATCCATAAACCCTAAACTCAATTTTTTGTGTTGAACCATACGTAGGGACACCAAAAAGAAGCAGATGATTTCTATTTCAATTCATTTTACTAGCGAATAGAATTTGTCAATCTTTTTTTTATGTTCTTTTATATGCCCCGCCAATAATTTTATATCATATCTATTATCAATAAAATATAAATAATAAAAAGTTATTAATATACGTGACGTAAAATTATTAATAGAATATACCTCACTTAAGAGGAAAAGGTTGCGAGCTGTGTTGATTAGTGTGTGCAGTTTTGTTTCATTGGCTTGAGTTATGGTTTTGATCAAGAAGATCATTGTAATGGCAAGGACATGGTGCATTTTTTTTCTTTATTTAGGCTAGATAAATTTTTTTAATGAGGCTCATATTCTTATATTATTTTGTATAATTTTTTAATAAAATCGTACAATCTTATTTTTTTAAAAAAAAATATAGCTCACATAAAAGAACTTAACTAATGTATTCTTTACTAGCAAATCCCTACAATTTCAAATCATAAATGCACAAAAAATTCGGCTCAGCCCACAGTTGAGGATAAGATTTTATTGTCAAAGACGAAAAGTTCTAACAAAGATTAAAGGGGATTTATTAAGGAAAAAAGTCAGACCCTTTGCTTAATTAAAATCAAAGTCCATACCAAACCTTCATGTATCTCAACTAGTCAATGGTAGTCGATTGGATATCTATATTCTTTTTAATCATTTTCATTAAATTAAATAAATCTATTTAAATCTACTCGAGTAATACTATCTGGATATGAATTAATACATTTATTATTATTATTATTATTAAATGGATTTATTATGATATTTTGTATATTTCTGAATGGTTCATGAACTCTCGAACACCATACTAATTAAATTGAAAAATATTACTCATTTAAGTACGCTGAAATATATAATCTTCAGATTACAACAATAATATCGAATTAAATTGACATTTTAATTGGTATGATCTAAATTCATTAACAATACATAGAGTTATCAATACAAAATAAAAAATATTTTTTAAATATATATTTAAGATAAAAATTGTAAACATAAATATAAAAATTATTAAAAATACATTATTTTTTCCGTTGATTCAGTTTGCCAAAAACTAAAATTTTGAAGCCAAAAAAGAATGGAAAAAAAACTCAATAACTAAAATGACTTTCTGTAAGTTTGAGGGTGAATTTAAAAAAAACGCCATTAAACCTTAAATAAACATCGAATTGGGTAAATTTAAGAATAATAAATACCTTATAAATCCGATTAAAATAACTTATGCAGAAGATTATTTAATATTAACATAAGTGTAACTTTTTGATTGATTAAAGGTAAATAGAGATATTTAGGTTAACATTAACGAATAAAATGTAGACAAAAAGTGTTGTCAAAGTTAATAATTTCAAAGTAAATATTTTATAAGCGTCCAATTTTGAAAGAAAAGAGTTAGAGTGATCCAACATCAATGTACCTCTTTTTAAAGAATAGTATTGTGTACTTGAAGAATATTTAAAAAAAAAACAAATTGAGGACGTCTTAGTGTAAAAGAGTGTTATTTTACTTGGATGATTCGGATTTGAACAACTTTGTTTATAGGGGTTAGGATGTGTAAAACTCGACTTAACTCGAAAAAATTGAATTATTCGATTCAAGGCGAAAAACTAACTCGTAATTTCATAAACTCGAAGAAATTTCAAGTAAAGTTTGAGTTATGAAATGAAAATTCAAGTCGAGTTTGTCAGTTATCATATTCGAGTCGAGATTGTCAATTCTGCATGATATATTATGTATATCACATGTGAAAAATATGAAGAAATATATATATGTATATTATATATGCATATAGAAAGCCGTTAAATTTGGAATCAATATGTGCACCGCCCGTTAAATTTGTACAGAAACTCGAAAACTCAACTCGATTCGCAAAAACTTCAAATAAAGTTTGAATTGTAAAATAGAACTTGCAAACTCGAATAACTCAAACTTTTTGACTCGACTTGACTCGATCGAACGTCCAACCCTAATAGGTTCAATAATCTTTTCAACCATATACAGTTCTAAATCATGATCCGTTTGTTCTAAAAGGAACTAGATTCAATAATCTTTCAACCATATAAATTACCTCTTCTAATTTTACTTGTACGATTTATGATGAATTTCTGAAAATATTGTCATTGTTGTTGTTGAAAATAATCTGTTGTCTTTTCTTTTAAAATTTGCTCACTAAAAGAATAATAATTCCTACTATATAACTCGAAATCGAGCACTATATGTTTTAAAAGAATCTAGATTTCCCTATGATTATAGAAATATAAGGCTTACTTTCTGATTTATCTTGTAAATTTTTTGTGATTTTTCAAAATCACTACAAAAACTGCTTTTTAAGAAATCTGTTGTCATATTTTTATGACCTTTCAACACTCAACAATACATATCTTTTAAAATACATAACGAAATCGATCGTCGTCTGTTCTAAATAAAATTAAACTGAACAACGATGGATAGACTACTTTCTAATTTTTTTATGAAATTTATAGATAATTTCTAAACTCAGTGCTCTATAATATGCTTTTTTCTGGACAAATTTCACAACTCCAAACATGATTTTTACCCAAAAACATACAATATGCATATATTATCTTACGAGCATCGTATTTATGACTTATCAAGAAGCATATAAAAGTTAAAGCGGTTTGATGAAATTACAAAGAAATCTTTCTTGCCTAGCTATCCATTTTATATCCTTCCGTCTTAGAGGATTTATCGCTCTCTTTCACTTCTTTAAAATTTAGAGGATAAAATGGTGAGAAAACTCACTTGAACTTTTTTTTCTATATATACGGTTTGCTAAGAAAAATATATGAAAAAAATAAAAAATGTAAAATGAAGAGTAGGAAAGCCGGAAGGAAAATAATAAGGAAAAAGAATAAAATTAGGAGAAAATAAGGCCAAAGCATCCATGCCTTTACTATCCAGCCGACCATACTCTAGATGAAGTTTTCGTTGAAAAATAGGTAAACTAAGCTTATAATCATCTAATTCTTTTAAATACTAAGGTTCTTGTGGATATTTTTCAAGACCCCTACCATAATTTATGTAAGTATAGTTCAGTTATTCTTTATTTTTATGGTTTGAATTTATCAATCTCCTTCATCATCTCTATTTAAATTTTGGTGATAAAACTTTCTTTATCTTTGTTCTTGTAGGTAAAATTTTCGATTATTTTTTATCTTGTTGGTTGAAATTCTTACGATTTTCAGTTATTCTCACCCAATTGTCGCACCTAGTGATACCACATTAATAACCTCTCAAATGAACTATGTACTTTCAAAACTATTTTTGTAATATATTTTATCATTGTATACAACATTTATTAGTACGATTAGCGATAAAGTCAAAAAAATCATAACGTTTAACTAAATAGTCACTTTGGTACTTGTTTTTGTTTTGAAGCAATTCAACTATCAACGTTTAATTTTGGATCAAAATGACCCCTCTACAAATGAAAATTATTAGAAACTGACGGTAAACAGTTTGAAATAACTTGACATAATGATAAGTCAGCAGGAAAAAAATTAGTTTATATTTTATAGTATAATTTTATATAAATATTTTTTGATTGATATAACATTTTTTCAAGTCAACATATTTATGTATATGATATTATCATGTCAACGTGTATTGTTATATAGGTTTGTCATGACATTTCAAGCCATTTACCGTCAGTTGACTGACAGTTTTTATTTGCAGAGGGATCATTTTGACCCAAAATGAAACGTTGAGGGTTGAATTATTCCAAAAGAATAGATGCCAAAATAATTATTCAGTCAAACGTTGAGAGCATTTTTTGGTTTTATGCCATACTATTATTGCAATAACTTCCAAATTCAAAGAAAATCTCATTAAACCATGACTAAAAAGTCCATAATTAAAACTGCAGGGCAATGTTTGCACCCAAAACCAATCATTATTATCTGCTGCAATTCACCATACATCCAGGATAGAACTTAAACTCCAAATCTTAGACCAAAATAGAGCCTTCCATCACCGTAACAGCTTTTCCTCGCAGAAGCACTCTTTGGTTCTGCTCGTCTACATGGATCTTCAATATCCCACCTCTAGGTGATGCCTGAGCAAAGCAAACAACACAACCGATACGATAATAAGTGATAACAACAATGGTTACATCGAATGAATCGAACGAAAAGAAAGCGAGAGATACCGCATGTGCAACGAAATCAAACTTTCCCAGCTTCTGGCTCCAATAGGGTGCCAAGGCACAGTGTGCACTCCCACAAACCGGATCCTGATAAACATGAGAAAGTGACATTAGCATGCCTGCACCTGTACAACCCGGCTTCTTACGATCGGACGACGAATATCTTCAAGGCAGGCTATAGATGCCTTGGTCATACATGTATGATATATGCATCTCAGTGTTCATAATGTTTCTATTAGCTTATTCTGTTTATTTTTGCATGTACTTCATCAGCTACAGCAGACAAACTTGATTCTCAACAAGGGGCATGCAGCATAAGTAAATTAAGCAAACTATCTGCTTGGAAGAAATAAGAATTGTTTAAAGACTATGTCTCACCTCACTAATACCTAATTTAGGACAGAAGAACCGACTAACAAAATCGAATTCGGAATCTGGAGGAGCAGCCCCTGAAACAATTAAGCCTCGTCCAGGGCATTTCAATATGTCGTTGATCTGTGGCTCCATTTCAATAACAGATTTTCCAGATGGGAGCACAACCTGCAAATCAGTAGTTCATTGAGGAAAAGAGATCAAAGCGAAAAATCCCCCATCACTAGACTATCATTAACAAAAGTAAGAGCATCAAATGTGTAACCAAATGTAGACACAGCACTCGGAGAACCAGTAACACGATATCTGTCTCGAAAAAGAAATCGGTGTACCCCAAGCATGTAGGGAATTTTACTAACAACCTGGCAAGTGATGGTAGCTTGTGCCAAATCCAGGGAACGGGATGCTAATGAACCTGACCAAACAGACTAAATGCGAAAATGGAGAAATGAAAGATTACTAAGTTAGTGAGGAATTACAAAGATATCATCCGCGGTAGCCGTTCTCTTGATATCAATCGGAGGAACATCATTCAAGGCTTTCAAAATAACAGAAGTTTCAGCAGAATTGAAGTCGGCAACGGGAACCGGAGGAAAATTCAGTTCGATAAGAAAGCAGTGATTAGATTCACCATTCTGAATCTTGGAGACTTCGGTCGGATTAGCATCCGGAACCCTTTTAGCAGTTAGGATTCCAGATAGTGTATCGAATTCAATTATGTTTGAATTTACTAAACCAGTTGTGAAGAGAGTGTGAGCAGATGCTAAGGTTCCATGACCACAGAGCTTAACCTTCAAAAGAGGAACAATATATTCAGCATCATTGTGCCCCAATTCCACTCCTATTGAGCCATTGACCCAAAGCATTTAGCATATGGAACTTACCTCGGCTACTGGGGTGAACCATCTAAGACCAAATCTGGGGTTTGGAGAGTCCGAGTCAGTGATCCGAGTCAAGTAACAAGTCTGGGAGATATTAAACTCAGCAGCCACCGCTTGCAGCCATTTCTCATCTCTCTCTTCCTCCAACAAACAAACCGCTGCTGGGTTTCCCTTGAAGGCGGAGTCAGTGAACGCGTCAACCTGTTCAAGAACCAAACTTTTGAGTTAACCCGGCCCACTCTTTCAAGCTGAAAGATAAGAGAGGAAGTAGGATTACCACATAGTATTTGATGGGTGTTTTGGCCATGTCGTTCAGACAAAGATTTTAAGAGATTTCAAATTGTTGGAGTTGATAGGAGATTCATCCAATCAGTTTGTATGAAGAAAACAGACATATGCTTCTTAGGGCAACTAGGGACCGCTAAATTGGTTGAATATTTTTTTTGGTAAAGAATTGAAAAAAATACTCCCTTTAAAAATTATTTGAAAAAATATTCTTATTCGGTACATACGTAAGAACTCGCGTTGTAGGAGGCGTGCATTTAAAACTCCCGCTTCGCTGGACGCGAGCTTCATCTGATGTGGCGTGTCTTATCCGCTAGCATCTTTTAAATATTCAATTAAATGAACTCGCGCTTGTCATGGCGTGAATCCAGCGAGATAATCAGACGAAACGGCGGAAATTTATCGCAGTAAATATGAATGGTTAAAAAATAAATGACCGCGTTGAATATACACAGAACTCGTGCTACACGAAACGCGGGTTCCTGGGTAATTACAGAACCTGCGTCCTATTTCAAAACTCGCGTTCCGTCGGACGCAAGTTCTATCTGATGTGGCGTGTCTTATCCGTTGGCGTCTTTTAAATATTCAATTAAACAAACTTGCGCTTATCAGGGCCCGAGTTCAGCAAGATAATCAGACAAAACGGAGGGAATTTATCGATGTAAATATGAACGGTTGAAAAATAAATAACCGCGTTGAATATACACAGAACTCGCATTAAATAAATGACCGTGTTAAATATACACATTTGAAGCTATGCTGGTTCTGCTATAAATAGACCCCCTACCTCATCCCTTTATCCACACCAAACAATTCTCTCTCAATTCCCTCTATACTTAATTTTTCGTGAAAATATCTCAATTAATATCTCTAGTTTGAAGTAATGGCGGGGCTGATAAGGTTGGATTAGAAATACGTTTTCGATTATTGACGGAGAAATATAAGTTTTATTTATTTATTTTAAATTTGTATTTCTAGTTTTTATTTTGTTATATTTTATAAAAAATACTATGGTAGTTTGAAATTAATTTATGGTTGTTTAATTTTTTATGATGAGATGGAACATCTCTAAAAGATTTTATCAATCGGATGACGAATGGACCTGACCCGCGTCTAGAAAACTATATCTCGAGGGCCGAATTTTTGTATGTCTCCAAAATCATTGGAGGTGCGAAATTGGATGTTGATTTGATCAATGTGCCTGTAGAGAGGTAGAGGTCGGAGACACGCACATTCCACCTTCCATGTGGTGAGACGACTATAACCTTGGAGGACGTGTCAGATATTCTCGATCTCCCAGTTGATAGAGAGGCTATTATCGGTCACAGCAGTGGTGGACTGGCGTGGCCTGTGTTTTGAGTTTTTTGGGCTGCGCCAGACGGGATGGATGGCGGCTGTGTTTTTGAGGTGACTGCGAGAAAATTTTAGCCATTTACCGGATGACACGAATGAAAAAGTGAAAAAAGGTAAAAAAAATATTATTTTTTTAATATTAATTAAATAATTAAATAGACCCCTATCCTATCCCTTTATTCACACCAAACAATTCTCTCTCAATTCCCTCTATACTCAATTTTTCATGAAAATATCTCAATTAATATCTCCAGTTTGAAGTAATGGCGGGGCCGATAATGTTGGATTAGAAACACGTTTTCGATTATTGATGGAGAAATGTAAGTTTTATTTATTTTATTTTAAATTTGTATTTTCAGTTTTTATTTTGTTATATTTTATAAAAATAGTATAGTAGTTTGAAATTGAAATTAATTTGTGGTTATTTAATTTTTTTAGGATGAGATGGAACGTCTCTAAAAGATTTTATCAATCGGGTAATGAATAGACTTAACCCGCGTCTAGAAGATTATATCTCGAGGGCCAAATTTCTGTACGTCTCCAAAATCATTGGAAGTACAGAATTGGATGTCGATTTGATCAATGTGCTTGTAGAAAGGTAGAGGTCAGAGACATACATATTCCACCTTCCATGCGGTGAGGCGATTATAACCTTGGAGGACGTGTCACATATTCTCGATCTCCCGGTTGATGGGGAGGCTATTACCGGCCACAACAGTGGTGGAGTGACGTGGCCTGTGTTTTGAGTTTCTAGGGGCTGCGCCAAACATGATAGATGGCGGCTGTGTGTTTTTAAGGTGTCTAGGGGAAAATTTTAGCCATTTACCAGATGACGCGAACGAATAAGTAAAGATGGTAAAAATATTATTTTTTGTGAACATTAATTAAATAATTAAATTTCCACATGTTAATATATTTTTTCTTATTGTGGGCATATGCTCGCACTCATATTTTACAAATAATTGGCGGGATATTGGTGCCCGACAAATCCTGCAATAAAGTTCACATGTTGTGGCTGCGGCATTTGAGAGATTTTGATGATGTCGGTAGATTGAGCTGGGGATCGGAGGTACTAGCATTTCTCTTTAGAGAGATGTGCAGGACCACCAATCCAGAGAAACATCACATTAAAGGTTGTCTTCTGTTGCTTCAGTCTTGGTCGTGGTTCAGAATGTCACTTTTACGCCCTGAATTGAGCGAGTCGAGTCCATATATTTTTCTACTATGCCGAAGGTAAGCAAAAAATTAAATAATTTATTTAAAAAAAAGTAAAAAAAAATTAATATTAAAGTTATGTTTGTTGTTATTAAGTGGAATGGTAATTTAAGCCATGTTCGTCTGGCCAAAGGTCGGAAGGATATCAGACAAGATATTGAGAATGAATCCAGAAATCAGATAAATATTTGGAGTTTGAATTTAATATTGAATTTGGTGTATTTATTTAAAATAAATTTTATTAATTTTAGTTATAATTGTATATTGTACAGTTTTTGTGGATATCGTACGCGGATCTGAGTATCCACGAATGTCTATCAGAATTTTTAGACGAGACGAAGATTGCTTAGACGACCATGGTACCACTCATCTTTTACGCTACAGTTAAGTGGAATCCGAGCGATCGCGTCTTACGGCAGTTTGGTTGTGTCTAAAGAATCCCGAAGAATCCTCCAAATTTTGATGATTTACATAGGCTCACTCGACAAGGGAAGCTTGAGGTAAAATAATTTTAATTGGTTTAATGTTGAACGTAGTTTATATTTATAAAGAAAAATAAAAATTTTGATATTGTGTGGTAGGTTGATTGGTCGGTGAGCCACACATAGTTGATTGCTCAATGGAGGGAAAGTGATCGTTCGTGACAGCAGCCCATCCGTGACTACGTATTGTTTGATACGATGGTCAGCCACGATTACTTTGCATGGCACTTGGTTAATGGGAAGTCAAATCTTTTGACTCCAAAAGAATGAGCGGTCGTTATTGAGCGTGTGCAAACGAACTAAACGTACGAGGGGA
Organism: Hibiscus mutabilis; assembly: GCA_019671005.1. NCBI lineage: Eukaryota > Viridiplantae > Streptophyta > Magnoliopsida > Malvales > Malvaceae > Hibiscus > Hibiscus mutabilis. Next base: position 11,788,763 of record CM033716.1, read on the forward strand.
GCACGTACGAGGAGAAATGCTTCTACTTCCTCAACACCATGACCATCTCAGGCCACCCAACTGATCTGACCACAGCCTTTTACCCACTCAATGCACTCATCATTTCATCTACCGTTGAGTCCGATGAAAGGTTTTTTCACGCCTGTTATGGCCAACCCCTACGGTTCATTTTCGACCCTGATGAGTGGGACGTCGAATGTTCCTACAGCTTACGTACCTTTGTATCCATTTCAATCACTGGCAACCGATTTTAGGACCGGATTTGTTCATCAAACACCGCCACAGTCCATGTTCTTCATAGATGGGCCAGTTGGAACGAGTGGTACTGTTGGAGATGAAACCGGGAATGATGACGATAATGAGCAGCCAATTGATCCCGTTCGTCGTCGACACAATCTCAATCTACCTCAGCGTCCATCAGGGTGTGATACAGGTGGACATAGACATCATTAGTTATATTTTTCCTTTATTTAATAATTTTAGTGTACGTTGTTGTTTTTTTAAAATGCAATATTTAATAATTGTTTTGAGTATTAAACATTTCATATTTATTTTTACCAATCAATTTCAACCAAATAGTTCTTAATTGCATCGATAACAAATGTGGGTGGGTAACCAAATCGTTATTTTTTATATCAGTATTTAATTTTTTTATTCGGATTAAACTCACATCTTGCCAAACTCGAATTTGTCTGAGCCTGACACGTCAGAATTGACATGTAATCAGGAACTCGCATCCAGATGAATGCAAATTCAACTAACACGTATGGGCTAAAATTTGATGTTTCCCAAACGCGAGTTTTATGATATAAATACCAGTGAACCATACGCCACGCAGACTCGAAGCAAAAAAATAAAGTGTATTGTAGTGCTTTAAGTTTTTTATTGTATTGTATCTACTAATGGCAACAAACCACGTATTTAGAAAATTCTTTTTCAAAGAAATTTCTCAGATATTGTAGTTTGTCCGTATTTGTATTTGCATTTATATGATGAGGAAATATTGGTCGGTTACCAGTTCTGGTGAGATTAATGTTCGATATTTTTTGTTCATGAGGAATGACAACTATAAATCACAATATCTAGAAATCTGAGGTCTTTTTGAATGGTAGGCAGGGGTCTTGACCTTTTGTTCAAGGCTACGAGTAACTTATTTTTATGCCTCAATATCAAAGGCTAGGTTAAGACCCCTCATGTAACCGGAGTCAAAGCCCCAACCATGGTGGTAATACACGATTAGTGGGTAAAATTGGCCGTCTTAGTGGGCGCGTGAAATCCACAAAGCTTGGTTATCTGCCCACTTCATGAAAGTATGTTTAGGGTTACAATACTTGGCTCCAATAGACCTCTAAGCTTGAAGACGAGGATCGGTTCTCTACTCAGCTCTGAAAGTAAGCCGAGGGTATGTTAACACCTGACTTCGGAAAATGCATATCCTAAGGTTTTAAAATTACTAAACTATCCAGGCCTTTAGAAAAAGAGCGCTGGTTCTCTACTGGGCTTTTGTTGATGAACTAGTGTATGTTAACGCGAAAGGCTATGAGTAAAGAATACCCCAAGGATTTAAACTTGTTGGACTATCCAGCCATGGAAGTAAGCCGATATCAGCCTCAAATATTGGTCTAGGCTTGAAGTTTTTATTAACATGTTTAGGGGTACAATTGTACAACTTGAATAAGGATGAAACCAAGAGAGCAAAACAAGTTGAGGATCTTTTATGTTTGTAGAATGTCTGCTATAAATACTATAATAATTTATATGTGTTTCTTTCTTTTATAAGCTTCTTTATTAGCATGTTTAGGGGTTCATTTTACGTGTTTATAGCAAAACTAACATGAACACCTTTAAAAATAAACAAACCATAGATGATTTACACCCCTATAAATAGTTTCTAAAATAAATAAACAAACAATTTCTAAAATAAACGAATGAACGAATACCGGTGCATTTATACCCCTATAAATAGACCCATTTGTATCCTCAAAAACTCACACATTTCCTTTCAAACTAATTTGCTCAATATTTCTCTTAGTCTATTTCGTTCGTTCAAGTTCTATAATGGCTGCAAACATAGATGATTTCTCATCTATTGAGAGACAGTCGTGCGATGTTACTGTCGATAGTGACGGTGAACTAGAAATTGGGATAATATTCACGACTAAGAAAATCACGGAGGATGCAATTAAGAACTACAACATACGCTGATAAGTTGTTTCGATAGTGAAGAAAACGAGTGCGAACAACTATATTGCAGAATGTGTCCAAAAGTAACACGGCTGTAATTGGAGGATTCGTGTATCATGAAGAAAGATGCTAAACAACGTGTGGTAGATAACAAGATACGACGGACCTTATAAATTCTAGTTGTTCCAATGTAATTGGATGATTCATACGTTTTCTTAATTACATATTTTGTTATTGCTAACGGCTTGAAAATGTAATTGGATGATCATACTTTTTTATGATGTGATAAAAGTATGTAACATAAGTAAGCAATTTAAATCGGATAGATGTAGAAAATTATATTAACGAAATGTACTACAGAATAGTTAATTGAAATAACTATACCAACATTAAATTACTAAGCCTAGTTAAAATAAATGAAAGATGAATCTGATTCGTTATCATCGTAGTTGATACTTATGTCAAATGTTAAGTTTAGTTTCTCAATTATTTGTTCTTTCTCCTGTCGTCTCCTATAATTTCGTGTAAAGACTATGTCCTCGTCTGGACAATGAGGGCCTGTTGACGCAGTGGTTGATGAACTAGAGCCTTCATCAAATTTTACACTGAGATCGATTTTCATACCCCTAGCATGTTTTTATGACTAAACATCTTTCGTATATCTTTCTCATTCGATAGTGTTAGCATGTAGTGTTCTTTTGGGCCAGGCTTATTGATTGGCACTTGAACACGCAAGGAAGAAATTTTTGAGCTTGTAGACTCCCTAAACTATTTTGAAATCAACTCAAACAAATCACATTTTGTGATTTTGTCGTTGAAAGAAGTGAAGAAGTATGTTCCACGAAATAAAACAAGAGTAGAAAGTCGTGCCATAATTTGTATTTGTAGGTTGGAAATATATGTAGGTAGAAATTGTTTGAGTGGTGTAAACTTTAATCCAACAGAACTTATATGCTATATAGCGAGGTCATAATGTTGGATTTACGCGTGTTTCTGATGCCTCTCTTGAATTATTGAAGAAAAGCTGAATTCACGTTTAGATAAATGCGAGTTTTCCTAACATGTTAGAAATCTTGTAAAAGGTGGCAAAACTCGTTGTTGGCCAAATACGAGTTCAAAAAATATGTCAAACACATCAAATCATATTATAAGGGATTACTCAGCGAAATTATCAAACACGATCAAAATTTCCTAAACCCTAAAAGAAAAATATGTGAGAAAAACTGAGATATACTACGATGGTCAGATGATCCCTGATGTATATGTCAGCATTGTATTTCAGTTCCCCCAACAGTGTTACGATAAAGGTTCTGAGGCGAGCCATGTATCAAACGCTGAAGGATACAATATCGGAAAAGGTTCCAAATGCTTCTAGGAGGGAATTGGAGTAATTGAAGTATCGGTGTCCTACGTCGTTAGAACCATTGTATTTCATAAGATTCGATGTTTAGGACACTAGTTTTTTGGATTTGATTATCGAGACCCATACTCGGTATTCAATGGGATGGCCCATAGAACTCTTTGCAACGTTTTCTGAAGGTCATGTCGGAGGTCAGAATGTGATTCCAAATTGGATATGAGCAAATCTTGACTTCGACTCAAATACTCACAGTCCAACATCAAGTCTACAACATGGCTTCAACCTACTAAATACGAGCAATGACGAAGCTTTATCATATTCTACTTCGAGGCTAAGGCATTCTTGCGTGGCTAGGTTTAACTTTGACCTGAACATGCCACCAACCCAACACACAACGTATAATCTATACGGTGCGGGTCTAGGGGTGTCATCATTTATAAGGTCGTCTTACTATGAAGAGTTTAACCCGTTTGATGATTTCTCAACTGGGCAGCACTCAACTTATATCCCTAGTAAGAGGATGTAGATGATTTCTCATTTATGAGGAGACATTCAAGCATTGTTATTGTCGACCTAGATAGGTCTCGTCAGCGGTCTCGTGATCAGGTTACGGCTGCAGAACCTATTAATGTACAAGTTGTTGATGAAGTAAAACTATTCATGTTTGAGGGGAATAATTCTGCTGAAGAACTACGTACGGAGGTCGGGTTTGATGGTGATGAGATGGGTTTATTTTTTGAAGAACCAATAGACCTTGACGAGCCCGTCGATACGGAAGATGACACAGATGATGCTTTCGAGGAAGATGTTGCCTCGTCTAACTTTACTAGAGTAGACAGTTGCTTAACGTATTATGACCCACCATCTCACTTCAAAACAGTGGATATGGCATGCTTCAACGCTACTGAATTTCCAGAATTCTTACAGTTGGAGTAGTACAATGAATAGAATGAGGGTGAACTGCAACGTGGAATGGTCTTCGGGACAAAAAAACTCGCAGAGGCTGGGATTAAGCATTACAACATATGACGCTCGGTTACGTCCACTGTGAGAAAAACTGAGGCAAAAAAATATACTACAAAATATCCCCACAAGTACGAGGGATGTAATTGAAGGGTCCGTGTATCACAATTGAAGAGTCTGAACAATCTCTAGAAAATAACGAGATACAACAAACCTTATACATGCACAGTGGAAAGCCTGAGCCAAGATCATCCTAACTTGGATGTGCACGTGCTTTGTAATGCCATCTTTCCACTCGTGCAAGCAAATTCATATGTAACTATGTTAGTATGTATAGCTGCTATTAAATCCATATACACTTACACGGTTAAATACGATAAAGCGTGGTTTACAAGATATCGTGCCATCCAACAACTATATGGGTAGTGGGAGGAATCGTACAGCTAGTTGCAAACGTGGCTAAAGATCATGCAGAAATACAATTCAAGGATGGTTGTGCAATTAGAAATTGTACCAAAATACTACAATGATCATATTGTACCTGGGGAGTGCCAATTTTTTGCCTTTTATGGATGTTCTCGCAATGCATTAAGGCTTTCTGCCACTGCAAGCCTATACTCCAGATCGACGGCATATTCTTGTATGGTAGATACACACATATCTTACTGCTGGCAGTTGCACAAGACGGCAACAGAAAATGCATTCCAATAGCTTTCGCAATAGTTGAAAATGAAGCTATCCCTTCTTGGGAATTTGTTCTCACCAACCTACGCAAATATGTCCTACGCCAGGTTCTATGAGAAATAGAATAGGGGTATATATTATTTCAGACAGAGGCACATGGATATGGGGAGTAATATCGCGTATGGGCGCATCTTGGCAACCCCCATATATACATCACTGGTACTGTTTGTGACATATTGCAGCAAACTACTACCAGGGATACAAGAATGATGATGAACGTATAATGGTTCTTCGCATGGGTACGCCTTCCAATGTCATCTATTTTAATTATCATTTTTTTATTATTTCTCGTTAATTGTTCCATCTCTTATTGAATAGGCAACGCACACCGGGTAGACCAAGTTGATGAGCTTCTAGAAGAGTTGAACATAAGAAATTCAAATGGATATGACTATCTTGTTGATGTCCCGAGAGAGAAATGACTGCGATGTTATGATGGGGGGTCATCGATATGGTCACATGACAACGAACTTGGCTGAGGCGATCAATTTATTTATGTAGGGAACGCGTCATTTACCTATCAAGTTCTTTGTCAAGATGACATATTACCGACTGGCTACCCTTTTTGCAACCCTCGAAAAACAAGCAATGGACTGGATGGCAGGTGGCCACAAGTTCCATCCAGAACTCTAGTAAAAAATTCAAACATACACTACGTACGCAAACGCAATGGGTGCGCTGTACTTCTCTCGTCGCCAATATCACTTTCAGGTTTCAGAATATTCGCGACCGCTTGAATGAATAATGCAAAACAATTACGTGGTTGATCTGCACCAAAGAACGCACAATTGTGAAGTCTTCCAGACATTCAATTACCCGTGTGCGCACGTCTTCGCTGTATGTGCATCCGTTCATTTTGACGCTATAACAATCGTTGATCTGGTATACCGACTTGAAAACATATTCAAGGTATACCAAAACGAGTTTCCTCTAATTAGGAATGGACGTGATCGTCGTATCATTGAAAATGAACCTAAGATATGCCCAGATCCTTCCTTGCGCTGTAAGAAAAAAGGTCGCCCGTGTTCAACTAGGATTCACGGTGCCAAGGATATGGTTCCTAGAGAACGGACCGGATAACATAAACGGTGCACTAGATGTAGGGACACTGGACACGACAGGAGAAAATTTTCTCTTAGGACCAGCCCTCAAATCAACTAATTGTACTTCTCCATGTAATGTTTTACCACCATTTTTAACGATCTTTGAAGCTTCGTTTTCTGTTTTACGTGCCATTTTTATACGCCAATTTTAGCACCATTGTAAACATATGCTTCACTACTACTACGTTTCTTCAGCGTTGCAATACTATGCACTTTTCATAACTCGTTGTTGGAAGGAATCGAGTTCAGAAGTTTGGAAAAGCAGTCCAATCAATTTCATCTGAAAAGACACAATAATCAATGATTAATTTGACCAAAACGCTTCGTTTTCTGAAATTTTAAATTTTCCTTCCCATTCACCTACACCCCTATTTAACATCACGAATTCACTCATTTCATACACCAACTTTATACCTTTCACTTATCAACCCATACACATATGCCTATCGACTCATGTTTGCTTGTTTGTCATGGGGGAAAACATGGGTAGATAGCATTTTTAAGGCGATTTCTACACCCTTTAGGATGCCTTATATGTGCCAATTTTAGCACCATTGTAAATATATGTTTCAGTACTACGATTTAAAGTTAAACAACAAGAAAAATATCCCCCAATATAGCACAAATTCCATTTAAACATGACTATCAACCCATGTTTGCTTGTTTTTCATGCAAAATGCTACATACCTTTTTAACGCGGTTTTAACACCCTTTAGGATGCTTTATACGCACGGATTTTTATACCATTTTAATAAAATGTTTCAGTACTATGACGTGAAAGCTGAAAATTTTGAAATATTATCCCCCTAAATCCCCATAAATTCACCTAAAACATGCCTATCGAAGCTTGTTTTAACAACATGATACACAAAACCCGCGTTTTCCCAAACATCGGATTTGGATTAAATTACCCTAGCATCTCGTTAAAAGGTGTCTTTTAAATGACACCGCTAGCAAGACACCCCTTTACCTTTTATATTATGAAAGGGTGTCAATTCAGAAAATATTCTTGAAGGAATGTTATTTTAATAATTAATTTTAAAAATATGTATGTTTCAGTTAGAGAGCCGTCAATTGAGCATTGAAGTAGCTATTGAGCCATGGCATTTAGCATATAAAGCTTACCCCAGTAAGTGGAGTAAACCATCTAAGACCAAACCTGGGGTTTGGGGAGGTGGACTCAGTGATCCGAGTCAAGTAACAAGTCTGGGAGATATTAAACTCAGTAGCCACCGCTTGCAGCCATTTCTCATCTCTCTCTTCCTCCAACAAACAAACTGCTGCTGGGTTTCCCTTGAAGGCTGATTCAGTGAACGCGTCAGCCTGTTCAAGACCCAAATATTCAAACCCATTTCTGAGTTAACCGGACTCACTCTTTCAAGCTAAAGATTGAGCTGAGCATATAAACACAGAGACAAAGATAAGAGAGAAAGAGGGATTGCCACATAGTATTTGATGGGTGTTTTGGCCATGTTGTTCAGGCTAAGATCTAAGAGATTTTCAACTTTGTTGGAGCTGAAACGAGGAGATTCTTTCAACCAGTTTCTATGAAGAACACAAATGGTACCGAAAAAAATCAAAACTCGACCACTAATAATGTAACCCAACAGACAGTGGTCGTCGGTAACGAGAACGAGATAGAACGTCAGGTCCCTTAAGTAAATCAGAGGTTCGAATCTTAACATTATAGATGAAGAAAATTTGATTTGAATAGTCAGCCAATAAATCATATCAATGGTTAGAAACAATAATAATAACCCAACTTTTAATCAAATAAGTTTAGGAAATGTTTTCTCCAATTATATTTTTATTTGAAAATTTATAATGAAATAACATTTAATATTTATTAGTTCGTTATTCAAAATGATTATGAATTATTGAAATGTTTCTAATGTTTAAAATTTAATATGAAAACAAAATATTTTACAAAGAAGTAAATTTTATATTATTCTTAATTTAGTCTTGAATTATACTTATTTCTCACATTACGCTCTAAACTATATTTTTCTTACTTTACTCAAACTTTCATTTTCATTTTAATCTACCTGCCCAAAAGGGCCCAAAAAAAACGGGACACTTATTATTTGACATTGACAAATTTCTGGGAAAATAACTGAAAAAAATAACTTTAAGGGACAAACTGATAAAAAAAAATGATGGTGCGAAAACAAGTGGAGTATATAAAAAGACAATACAAAATATTATGTCTCAAAAAGAATATTTTTATAAAACTGAAAGTTATAGATTGGACAAATTTGACCCGAGATACGAATTAATTTATTTAATTTAAGATTTGATATTGATTCGAACATAATCAAAAATTAGAAATAAACCAAACCGAACTGAAATTGATTTAAATCTTAGTTGAACCGATATGGACACAACCAATTTTCAACCGGATGAATGTAATCTGAACCAATTTTCACCCGAACCAAAAGTAATTCAGATTTATTTTACCCAAACCAGATTAGAAACGAACATCAATTCCAAGGTGTAAAAAAACCTTTGAACTTTTAGAAAAAAAAAATGAATTAAGCTCCTGAACTTTTTTTCACCTAGTTAAGGTATTTTTTTAATCAATTAAGCCCTTTAACCAAGAAATTTGATCAATTAAGTCTTTTGATCAATTTTGACCATTAAATCTTGAAAGTTTTTATAAATTTGTTGGTACAGTACGTCGTGTCACAATATTTCCACTTGGCATTTTTAAAATTTTATGTTTTACTAAAAAATCTTTAAAAAATTATAAAATTTATAAAAAAATATTTTTTAAAAAAACTGTAAATGTATCATGATAAAACTGTAATATATCATGTGCCAATATCAAAAGAAAAAATTATCAAAATGTAATAACTTAATTGGTTTAATTTTTTGATTCAAAGACCTAATGTTTTAAATTTTTTAGTTCGAGAACTTGATTAGATGTAGAAAAAAAATTTATGGTCTTGATTATTATTTTTTAAAAAAGTTTAAAGACTTCTTCCCTTTCTAACGTCAAGATAAAACTAATTAAATTTACTTTTAGAATCATGTTTTAAACTAAACCCTAAATCACTAATGTGTACCGTTAATAGGAAGAAATTATAAAATAAAAGCTTAAATAAAAAATAATTATCTAAATTATATTTTTTAAACTTTAAGTATTTAAAGTATTTTTAAAAAAAATAAATGTTTAAAATTTATCTTTGTACTTTTAGGTGCCTAAGGGATGTTAAAAAATTATTAACCAATTAATATTTAACGCCGGGCATATTTAATTTATTTTTTTTCAAAGTTAAAAATTTAAAACAAAAAACTTTCAATTTTTTATTAAATCCTAAAATTTTAGGATTTTTACAAAACATTCCTTAAATCTTTAAAATTATCCAAACTTCCAAATCGCCGCCCCTAAACACACCCCTTTAATCGCGAGATTAAGACGATTCTTTTTTTCAATACGGCATCGTCGAAAACGGCAAACGGCGTGTAGCTAAACATCAAATATAAAATTAGCGTTCGACTAACACGCCATTCGACGTTTTCGGCAACGTCACGTTGAGAGAAATGACCGCCTTAGTTCGACTGAGGCAAATAAATTATACTACATCCACATACATGGAGTTAGAAATGCAGCATTGTGCATATACTCCTTTTATTTATGAACATGAATGGGGGGGTTGCAATTCCTGCCCCGAGAACTACCAAGTGCCCTCCTTTGACATTATCAGGAAATTGGACAACCTGATATTTGGGAGCTCATCGATGCCTGTTTTCTTCTTCGTTATCCTCGTCACCTTCAACTCGGCATCCTTTGACTGTGTAACTGTTACTGAGACCAAGTTGTAGAACTGTTCAACGAATACCAAAGAAGAAAATTCTCCATATCAGTAACCAACTTGGCATTTTACGAAAGCTCAAATACTTCGTTGGCAGTCAACAAAGCCGACGTGTTTGGAAAGAAAGGTAGCAGATTGAGAGGATTACCTCACAGACACCATGCAGCAACAATCTATGAAAAGGATCTTGGACCCGTAATGCAAGGACATCTCCTTCTCCACTTTCCTTGATAAAGGTTCGTATGCAATCCTGAAAATGGGAAGAAATTTATTCCTCCTAACAGTAAGTTTCATACCGAGGCGGAAGTTTGGAGAATATGTCAACTTGTGTTGGTTTTATGCTAAAAAATTTCAACCCAAAATCTGCTATCAAGACCTCAGAGCATATGAATTACAACTCTCATGGAAGTACGGAACACATCTGGAACCTGTCCGGCTCCTAAACACACTAATGCCACTAGTCTGTTCAACCACTACTTATGCCTTTGATTATAACATACATACTAAACTGGGATCTACAGCATATTGACATTAACCGGGCACAGTCATACCTCCCTTGCACTTGAGAAAAGAAGACAACATAGTGAATAACATGTAAACACAATAAAAGAAAAGGCGCAAGAGAAGAACCCATAATGATAATCATCTTAGATGAAGCAAAAGCAAAATTATGTACCTCATAGCCCGCTATAAGATCCGAAAGAAAGCTACGGCGAAGTGCTTCCCTTGTTCGACAATCGATTCTTTTCCACGCATCCAAGAAAGCTGCCTTATCCGCATCAGCGTGAAATTTCTTCTTTGCAGATGAATTATTTAAAGAGCCAATAAATCTAGCCTAACATGGAGGAATATAAGTAATTAACTAAAGCAAGTTTCCACAGAACATGCCAATCCAACACAATGCATGCCATGCCAATTGCCAATACAACATAAAAACCTTCTTATCACACACTTGGCAGTAGTTTTCCTATTCTGGAAATAGCTTAGGTTATTACAGAATTGTTTTATAACATTAAAAAAATGAAGAACAACGGAAGCAAAATGACCTCTTTATCCATGTCTATATTCCTAAATTTGTCCCACTCTCCCACATTTGTCATGCAAAATGCTGATGGCGGCACATCATCACCTGTGAATGAATTACAAATAAATATCAGCACAATAGACTATGGATTAATAGCTACAGAAACTAGGGCGGGAGCTGATTGTCATTTCATTCGAGATAAATCAATCAAAAGCATAATGGGACAACAAGTAACCAAGGCCGTAAGTATGCCATACAACAACAATGTTCTCATCCTTCACCTTGTTGTTCTAGTCGTACCTAAAGGCAAGTATTGAGCATCGATTAATATAACAAAGCCCATAGCTCAAGTTACATAGCTATTGTACTCATGAATGCAGTTACTAGAAAGCATGCACAATGAAATCAGAGATATCCAGCAGAACATGTCATTACCCCATGGTGGTGGAGCAAATAAGCCTCTTATTTCTTCTGCATTCAAGCGAGGAACAAGTTCCATCAACAAACGATCATTTAACCATCTTCGAGAACGTCTGTTTGTAACCTGCGGCAAATAAGCAAGCATTGGAATGAATAACTTAATCAATAAATGTACCTAACAAATACAGAAATGAAACCATTACCCCAAACGGAATTCATAAATGAGTTCATTAAAAGCAAAAAAAAATCAAAAATGCTAGAAATTTGCAAAGAAAAGTTGAATTAATACAACATGCCAACATTTATCACAAACAAATGAAAGCTCAATCATTTCATCTCCTAATATTGATACCGCGAAATGGATCTTACAAACAATAAGATCAAATACGAAATTATTCTAAAAATGGATCCATTCGCAAGTGGTAAAGAACTTTACTTTTCCAGTCAAGCTCTCGAGAAGCTCCATCTTCTTCTCAATCGAGAGCCCACGAGATTTTCCATTTTCTCCTGCCGAAAAGTTAAACCAAACATCACTTTAAACTTACCCAAAAGGAAAAGGTTTTAACTTTTCCCAGAAAGAACGCACAAACACAAAATCGAAATCTGGGTTTTCATTTCACCACCAACACGAATATATATTAACACTCCAGGATAAAAATTTTACCTTTACGAAGCTCAATCAAGGGAGATGAGAGAAGGTTGGCTTCTCTTTGAAGAACCTCGGGAGTCGCCATGACTGTGATAACTTTTCTTCGGTGATTGAATGACTTTGGAGATGAACAGATTTGTGATTTTATGGGTGTTTTCCTGACCCTTTTTTTCCTTTTTGGAGGAAAATCCAATCCAATTCCAAACGCGGTCCTTAATGAACCCTAAGACCAAAACTACGTTGAATCATAAACTCAGCTGCTTCGGCTTTGTACGAGATTTCCCGATTTGGTGTTGAAAGCTTGAGGGATTGGTTCAAAATCCAATGTAGAATTAGAGGTAAGCTGAAAATTGGGTTATTTTATCCGAATATTTTATTTTTAATATTAGGCTTAAATAAAAAATAATCTTTAAAGTTTTTTTAATTTTAAAATATTTTTTTTTTGTAAAAATAGATATTTTAAAAATTATAATTTTAGGTATTTGGCCGTTAATGGATGTTAAAAAAATTTAATCAATTAATGTTTGATACGTGGCACTAATTTAATTTTTTTTAAAAACGCCCAAAATTTGTAGTTTTCTATAAAATCCCAAAAATTTTGAAAAGTTTACAAAATAGTCTTCAAATTCCTAAAATAATCTAAACGCAAACCCTCAAATCTTCGTCCTGCCGATCACAGCTATTTCCACCGCCGATCGCCGCCCCTGAGCACACTCTTTTGGTCGCAAAATTAAGGCGGTCATTTCTCCCAACAAGCCGCCACCGAAAACGCCAAACGGCGTGCCAATCGAACATTAATTTCGCGTTTGACGTTCGGCTGCACGCCGTTTATCGTTTTCGGCGACGCCGCGTTGGGGGAAATGATCGCCTTGGTCCAACAACCAAAAGAGTGTGCTCAGGAGCGGCGATCGGCGACGGAAGCGGCGACGATTTGAGGGTTTGAGTTTGAATAATTTTAGAGATTTTGAGACTGTTTTGTAAAAATTGTAAAATTTCAGAATTTTATGAAAAACTGAAAGTTTTTTTATTTTAAATTTTTAATTTTGAAAAAAATTATATATGTCACGTGCCAAACATTGATTAGTTAACAATTTTTAACACTCTTTAACGGTCATGCACCTAAAAATAGAACTGTTGAAACTTCATGCACCTAAAATTATAACCGTTAAAACTTTGGGTACTTATTTTTATAAAAAAATTATTTTAAACACCTAAAACTCAAAAAATATACTTTGGACACCTATTTTGTATTTGATTCTTAATATTATTTACAAATTAAATGTCTAAAAATAACACAATCATTAGAACTTGTCTTATTGATATGACGAGTTTCATTTAACACAATTATGAAAACTCGTCTTATTGATACAATGAGCTTCATTAAGAAAATAAAGATTTGTGAAACTTGTCATAATAATCCGGTAAACTACATGAATTTTATTTTTTAATATGAGCTGACAACAATTATTTATAAAAATATTAAAAAAATGAAAATATATAAAAATTTATTTTTATTTTTTTAATAAAACTTGTCAAACCAGCTATAAGAGTTTCTGCAATAAGTGCTAAATAGATAATTCATATTTTATTTATCGTCAAATCTACAAATAATATTAAAAATAAAATATTTGGTGAAAAACTTGAAAATTGGGTGAGTAGGCACGTGTGAAAAGTGGAGGAAACTACTGAGAAAAAAAAAGGATATTCCGTGTATGATTATTCTCTATTATCTTTTTTAGTCTGTAGTTCTTATTTGGACGACATCTTTGATTTGTATTTTCCATAAATTGAATAATTAAGCTCTTACTTGTGCAAGAATTTTTTTGCTTGATTACATGGGCTTAAATATTGGTCAAAGAAATAAAATAAAAGAAGTAAATGAAGAATATAAGAATGAAAGAAAAAAGAAGTATGAGTATTAGGAGAAAATCCTAATTTCAATAACTTTACCAGAGTACAGCAAAAATCATATTTAATACATAGTGATTTAATCATAACATACATCTATAAATAATAAATATTTATCACTCTTTCATTGAGTGTTCTAAAGATGATATGTCTAATTAAAGATTTAATTTTCGTCATGAGTATAAAATAAATTTAAATTTTATAATTAGTGTTTGTCAATTATATAAATCAATAAAGTACGAAAAAATTTATCGTTGAATTCACTCTAATAAATATCTTAAAAAATTATTTATATTGCTACTGTGTAATACTATGGAATCATTTTTTTTCTTCTAAAAGTTAAGGTTATGATTATGTCTAAATGCCCATCAATAAACTCCTATGGCACAACAACAAAGATTTAGGTTGCCAAAGATAGCATTATAGATCCTTTATATAGCCCATATACATAGATTTTATGCCGACCACCACTAATCTGTCTTTTACTACAAAACAGGATGATTGAAAGAAAAAAAAAATATGGTAAAATTTAGAAATGATCATTGAACTATGCCTCAATGATTATTTTACTCACTAAACTTTTAATTAATATAAAATGGTTATTAAACTATCAATTTTGTTATAAAATTGTCATTAAACCCTAACGGTCGAAAAGTTGGGTGACATGGCATTTTAAGTAAAATTGTTTAATAGCACAATTAGTCATTGTATTTATACATTCAATCAATTTGATCCTAATTCAAAAAAATCAATAAATTTACTCATTATTTATAAATTTTATTAATTTAGTCCTATTTTTATTAGAAGTAATTTTTTTGACAAATTCTAATTCTAATTCTATTCTTACCTAGAGGGGAGGGGAGAGGGGAGGGGAAGGGAGACTCTAGGGGAAGAGAGAGATTGTTCTTAGTGGGTCTAGAACCTATAACCTAAGAAAATATGAAAGAACAAAGATGAGTAGCTTTATAAATAATTTATCATTCCATTTTGCATATATAGGTATTATGCAAAATATATATTTTGAAACATCAAATGACATGTTTTAGTAGTAACTGTTACAATTCGGCTTAGGGACTGTGAGTATAATTTTGGACATTTACGAAGTCACTCACAGTTGGGGATGTGGCCTCCCAAATCTTTATATATTAAAAATTTTAAATGTAAATTTACCTATTTAAACCTGTTTAAATTTCTCTCTTTCATTTCTATGATTAATTATACTTTGTCCCTTATTCTTAATTTCTGATTCCATCTCTATCCCTAATTCGAGGGTGACAAAACCTTAGTGTCTGAAAAGAACAATTTCAGATTATGCCTTCACAATAAATTAATTGGCATCTATTTTTACCGAGTTTACTAATTCGTGTGTTATAATTTTGGTTCAAATTTGTAAAGTCGTACACAAAAAAAAAAAAAACCTTCAGAAACTTATAGATATTCAAAGACGACAATCTCAAATTATAATTTCATTACGCGGTACAATAAGTTCGACTGGACCGTGACACTAAAATACAATCTATTCACAATTTTTTTCATCAGTCCATGTTTATCATTCTTGTGATTCAAGTGATTGCTTTCAATTTTATCCACTTGACAATATCCTTCCAAACATAGCGTTCAGAGTACAATTTCTTACATACTATTGAAGGAGCCAGGGGTTAGTGAAGTAGCTGGCTAGCTAGCATTCACGAAGTGATGGGATGGGGTTGTTTTTATAGGGAAAAACTTCTCCCCATTCAATCATTGAATGCCTGCCTTTCTGCTGCTTCTAGAGTCGCAACTCCATTTCGTCGGCAGGATACATGATCTTATCGCATTAATTGGAAACCATAGAAACCAAAAAGATATCGACAAGACATTCATCATATTAAAAAAAGAAAAAAAGAAATGGTTGCTTAAATATACTATCAGCTAATAGTTGAGCCATGTCGATTGATGCACTGAAAACATCGTGGGTTAAAGTTGTTTGATTCAAATTCATTTTTGGGACGAACATGTAGGGGTGAAGTCGAGATTTTTATATAATGGGGTTATAGTGGAGTAAAAGTATGGGAGAATTTATTGTAAATGAAACGAAACAGGCTGGGAGCTACTCGCGTTCGACTCGGTCAACATTCGACTAGAGCTCGAATTTGGTTCGAGCCATTAACGAGTTGAGCCGAGCTACTTAATATTCGACTCAAAAAGCTCGCGAACTATTCGAAAATAAAATATACTGAATTTTTAAATTTTTAATCTAAACTCGTAAACTTAAGACCCTAAAACATACCTCCTAACCACTAAATTTAAATCATAAATTCTAAACCCAACAACCTAAACTTCTAAACCCTAAAATTAACAAGCTTGTGTAAACTCAACTTGTGTATCATAGTTTTTTTTCTTTCTAATAGGGCTTTAAATGAGACGAGACAGATCGCGGGCTACTCGAGTCCGACTCAATCAAAGCTCGTCCAACACTCGACTCAATTGAAATTGACTCAAGCCCGAACTCGAGTCGAATTCTTAACGAGCTGAGTCCAGATCAGCACAACTCGAGCTCGACTCGGCTCGTTTACACCCCTACTAATACCATTAAAATAAGTATTGTTAACCACATACCCCAATAAATCAAGTGTGGTCAACTCTAATATTTCATATGAAAAATTCTATATTACCTTTTTGAAAATCTCATATCCAACAAATCAAGTGGGATCAATTGCACCCTATTGTTTTCATATACATCCACCCATGTGAGTATATTGTGCGACCGCTTAAAAAATGCTACTCCCACAACTTAAAATTATATGTTTTTATAATATTTTTTTGTTGCAGCATAAAATATTATTCAACATACAACTTAAAATGTTAAGCGTTTTGATAACATTTCCGTCGCATGTTTTTAATCTTTTTTAGGTTCAGTTCATATTCGTATGGAACTTCAATTTTTTTGTGTTTGATGAAAAGTAAAAAAAAAAAACACGATTTAAGTAATAATTGTTTCTATACAAGTTTCAAGTAAGTAACTTTTAAATAAAAATTGAAAATCTACATCATATTTATACACAAATACTCTTGTATTTTTTTTCGAAATGGTAAAGTTTTCATTCTCTGCACAAACTTTTCTCGTTTTAGATTTTTTTTCGTAAATTTTGATACCACAACTTTTTTAACTTTTATTTTCGCTCGTTTTTTATCGTTATCATTTGTTTGAGAGTAACATGAAATAATACTGAATTTTATGGTCTGATTTGATTATACCATAGAATTAAAAAACGATACAATTATACAATTTAATTTTAGTAAAATATTCGATTATATTTTTAAACTTTAATAAAATATTTAATTATAATACTGAACTTTAGTAAAAGGTTCAATTATACCATTGAACTTTAATAAAGGTTCAAGTATATCACTGGGTGATGTAAACCCTGAATCAAAACAACACTATTTTAGTATGGTTGCTTTGATGTCTCATCTAGCCCAAAACGGGTTAGTGGTATAATTGTATCGATTTTTAATTTAGTGGTATAATCGAACTTCTTATTAAAATTCAGTGGTATAATTGTATTAATTTTTAATTTAGTAATATAATCAAATCAGATCCTAAGGTTCGTGGTATTTTATGCAGTTTACTCTTTGTTTGATTATAACACAATGCTTGTTAGGTTGACAGGATACATATAGCACCTTTGCATGCCAACTGAAAACGAGAATCACAAACCTCAAAAATCGTGGGTGAAATCATTCTAGAGATTAGCTACGTCTTTTAGATTATGTCATTATTATCATTCTTGTTATTTTTTGTTTGGTTGGAGAGAAAATTCACCATTTTAATCTTAGCTTTTGCTGTGCTAAAGATCTGGTGCTTGGAGAGACCCCCAAAGAAAAAAACCTAGTGGTCTCCAACTTTTGCCTTTTGGACTGACATTTCTTTCATCAATCCACGAGTTTCAATTTCTTTTCAAATATGTATTTGTCCTTATCGATCTGTCTTCAAGCTACGGATATAAATATGGCTAGTGTCAAGAGTAAGAACTTAACAAGCGGTAAGATAAAGATGAATATTAATCATTAAAAGTTACACTCACGATGAAGGGTTTAATTCTCGCTTTGGGCATGGATCAATTATAAAGTATATGGTCAAAGTCCACCTCTACATGAGAAAAAGAACATAAAAAATTAGTGGGTTCGCTCCTATTGATATTGGGAACAAAAAAATACACTTATATTGCAAATGAAGTAATTTAAACTTGAGTTTTTTTGTAATAAATATCATCCATTTTTTATTGAGACCACTTGTTGAATTTTATTATTAATCTTAAATTGATTTTTAAATTTTAAAATATTCTAATTAAAATATGAAAGTTTAAATATTGTACTAACTAGTTCATTTTAGGCCTATTAATCAGTTTTAGACATTAAATATTAATATGGATTTGACATACATCATATAGGAAACAAGTTACAAGTGTTGATCAGATTTTAAGTATGTTGAATTTTTTTATATGATTTAGATCCATCTACTAAAAGCAATAATCCCATAAATTTTAAATACAAATTGTGTTCTATTTTTATGTGTAAAGATCAAATCTATGTCCTCATTATTAAGAAACGAGCCCAACAACTATCGCTTACATTTTATGGCTAATAGTTTAGTACTCGTGCCACAAGAGTAAAAGTGTTTTATTTTTATGTGTAAAGATCAAATCTATATCCTGCGTTTTTTTTAGTTTTTTCATTTTTTAATAAAAAACTTTTACTCTTGTGGCACGCTTTTCTCTACGTTTATGACATTTTTTTATTTTTTGTGGTACGTTTTTTATTGCCGTTTGACACGCTTTTCGCATATATTAGCGGTCATTTGATGCTCGTACAAAGATCATCATGTCGTTTGTATTTTATTTGTGTTTGTTGGTAGCCATAAAAAGTTTGATCATTTTTTTGTGGTGCTCGTACAAAGATCCTCATGTTGTTTGTTTTTTTATTTGGGTTTGTCTGTGGTCATAGAAAGTTTGATCACTTTTGGTGGTTGTTTGCCGATGTAATCAGAATTGTGTAGCAGAGCAATCTGCCTGATAGTTTGATTTGCTCATCACTCTTTTTTTTCCAGAGATTCACGAAAGTTTTTAAATTTTTTGATAATGTACGCCAATCTTAAGAGAAGTATTTAATTTTTTTATACTTTTGAGTTTTATGTTTTATTTTTATGTGAATTTTTTTGTGTCTCGTTTTTTTTTTGTGCATTGTATTTGTAATTTGTTTTTTTATTAAAATCGAGTTATCATTATTAAAAAAATTATTCTATGTTAAATTCAAATCAACATTAGCAGTTTAACACCCAAACTGAATTCTAAACTGAAAAGATCAAATCTTAAAATTAGGTTAGAAAGACCCATCACTTGATTTTGGCAAACAAGTACGAAAAAATGAAGACTTTTGCGCAAACTGAATTATTGATTGAATTCCCCCAAAAGCAAAGAAAAAAATACTAAAAAATGGAAGAAGAAAATACGCATTGTTCTCCCGTATGAAGAAAAAGACTTTCATCTTTTCCTTTCACATCTTTCCCTGCGATTTCGCAATGAGTTTTCTTTACTTTATAACTTAAATATTAATTTAGGGAAAAACTATTTTAATTATTTTTAATAAATTTAAAATAATTACAATAAAGTATATGTTTATTTTTAACTTTTAATAAGATACAACACTTTGCGTTGAGTTGTTGAGACTAATAATTAAGTGATTATTCACATCAAAAATTGGTGCAGAGAAAATAAAAAACAAATACAATATTTTGAAATATAAAGTTGAAAATCTTGCTATGTATTCTCCTTCTTGGCTAGTATTTATGTACGAAAATATTTATTATATGCAGTGACAGAATTTGAAGTAAAAGTTTGGATAAGTCAATATTTAAGAGTAAATTTCTAAGAATTTTAAAGGTTTAAATTTTTTAATAATTTTAAAAATTTTAATAAAAATTAAAAATATTTAAAATTTTGAATATCAATATGTCCTATATGTTTCTAGCATAATTATGAGATGATTAATTTGTATAATTAGTCAAGATTGACGTTTCTAACATTAATCAATGGGTCTCTTTCTCTATGTCACCATCATGTAAAGAAAAGTGAGATAACGGCAATTTTATGTAAAAAATCTATAAAAAATAATTATTTAAAGAAATGATCCCCTCAGAGCATTATTTAAAAAAATGACCCCAAAATCTGCCACGTATGAAGAACTCGCGTTCTGTACAAAGCGATTTTCGGCCTCTCTATCTGGGAACAGCGAGTTGTTCTTACGTGGCATCGCTTTTCAAAATAACGAACTTAACAGGAACTCGCGCTCTACAAAACGCGAGGTCCCCGAGAATTTGAAGAGCCGGCTGAATTTATCGCGGCCCGTTTAATGGAACTCGCTTTCTACTGGCTTCTATAAGCTGCTGCGAATGTTGAGGAGAAATTTGTCTGTAGTTTTGGTTCATTCCCAAACCCTGATATAAGAGGTGTGAAGGACCAATATAATATTCGTCCAAAAAATAATGAAGAGTCTTGCTTTTGCAGACGTGTCGGACAAGCTTTGTCAGCATTACTGATGCAGAAGGAACTCGAAATCCGCAGAAAACGAGTTCCCCTGAAATTTTTGACGTGGCAGGCACATCAATGAACCTCGCTTTTTGTAGAAAGCGAGGTCCATCGCTTCATTCATAACTACTGTCATGTTCTACAATAAGCAATGTTCATTCCATGTGCTGTTTCAGTTGCAGTCTGGTGATTTAATTTGCCACGGTACGTAATATGTAAAAAAATCTTCAAGAAATGGCAAGGTTTTCGGCAACGGTCTTCCATTCCGGAACTTATTTCCACACTTCCTTCGATAGCACTGTCCATTTCATGCATTATTTGTACCGAACAATATTTTACATAAATAAAGGAGGACAACAGCAACGTTGCCCATACTTAGAACATTAATAAATGATGAAAGGATGAACTCATAAAACATAATTTGACGATGATTTGAGGAATGGAAGGTTAATCGGAATCATCGTAGTCAGTTGAAATGTATGAACTTAAGTTAAGTTCTTCGATCAGTTGTTGTTTTTTTGTCTGCGCCTGTACATAAAAAGCTGTAACTCGTCTGCAACTGCATCAACATCCGGTGAACAAGGAGCTTGTTCACTGCTCGCTGCGAGTGCAGACTTAGCAGCTTCTACGGGTGCAGACGTACTACCTTCTCCGGCGTTCACCTCATCGAACTTAACATTCAAATTGATGTATTTAGCTCCAACAGAATTGAGCTGCTCGTACATGTTAAGTACGTCGGTTTCGTTGGTAAGCTTCAGAATGTAGTGTGTTTCAGTTGTCGTCGGTGTTGGGATTTTACATTCCAAGTAAGAAATTTGCTTGTCAGTACGTTTACTAACCTTTTCAGATATCAAATGCAATAAATCGTGGAGTGACATATTACTGGTGATTGTTGAGTCGAAATAGGTACCGATAAAATAAAATGTTGCGAAAAACTTAGCCATGAGGGGAGGAAAGTGTTGGAAGTTTTGCTGAAATAGATATAATCGGAGCCTGGGTTTTATAGGGAAGGAAAAACGGATTGAATTTAATTTTAAAAAACCATGAACTCGCGTTCTACGCAACGCAGTTATCCACGGAACTCACTATCCCCAAAACGCGAGGTCTCTTCTGACCTTTCATTATATGCAACTATTGAGTCAAACCAGTTAAATAGGACCTCGCGTTCTGTAGAAAGCGAGGTCCAATTCCGTAAATTATGCTTCGTAGAATATTAACCATTAGGTTTTTTCTTCCTAATTTATGCTTCCTAAAGTATTAACAATTACGATTTAATTAATTTATATAGTGCGAGGTCCCTTCTGACCGTTCATTATATGCCAGATTTTCATATTACTACAAATTTTTATCTTCTACTATATTTAATTAATTTATATACCAATTGAGTTTAAAATTTTAACAAACTTCTAGATATGGGCATTAGTTAATAATACAACTTATATATTTATATAATTTAAATACCATTTTTTTCCTACCTCTTATAAATTTTAAATACCATCTTTTACTTTATGACTATTTGATTTCAAAGATTCGACACTAATTAAGATTTCAATTTAATGAAAATAGGAATTTAAAATGAAATTTTTTACCATATTTATCTAATAATTTAAGGAATAATTTATTAATAGACGGTTTCCGAGAAATAAAAGACCTCGTGTTTTGCGTAATACGAGTTCCCTTTTATGACCGTTCAAGATGCTCTTTGAAAAGTCAAAGTATATGTCTCTTTAATGGAACTCGATTCCTACGTAACGCGAGGTCTTTGGTATCTCGCTTTCCACAGAATGCGAGTTCTATTAAAATCGCTTCCCAGCCGGTGCAAGTCCTCTTATAAACAGGGCCCTACAGAATCAATAACCCCACACCTCTGCATTCTTCTTCTCATATTCTATTATACATATCATATATTTTCTATACAATGGCGGCTTTATTGAGGCTAGACGAACGACACGTCTTCGACTACAGGCGGGCGAATGAGGAGGTAATATTTTTTTCTTACTTTAAATTAATTTCTTTTTTTAAAAATTTATCTCCTCCTATATGTATATATTTTTAAATTATTATCTTGTACTGTTTTTTCTTCAAGAACTACGAACGAGCATTGACATGCTATTTAAATCGTATCACGGCCGTGCCGGACGAGGATATCGTTCCATTTATTACCAAAACCGGTTTTGGGCAGGTCGCTACTATCGTTGGCGGTACGAAGTTGAATCGTCCCTTCATTAATGCCTTATTGGAGCGATGGAGGCCAGAAACCCACACATTCTATCTTCCGTGTGGCGAGGCTACAATTACACTGAAAGTTATTGCATATCATCTTGGCTTGCCTACTGACGGAGCGGTTATTACCGGTGTTGCCGAGGGTGATTGGCCGAACCTGTGTGCCGAGCTGCTAGGAGTGGTTCCAAACAAGTTCGACGGTGGCAAAGTCTTTCTAACTTTTTTGGAGCAGAATTTTACAATCCTCCCCCCGGATGCGGATGGCGAAACAAAACGGGTAAACATATTTATCTTATTTTACTATATTTTTCGTTTTCTATTTTGTAATAATTAAAATATTTTTATAACAATACTTATTATTTTCGCAGCGGTTTGCTCGTGCCCACATCCTACGCATTATTGGAGGGATTTTGATGCTTGACAAATCTCGCAACAAAGTCCACATGATGTGGTTGTACCATCTTCGCAATTTTACAGAATGTAGCAAGAAATGTTGGGGAGCAGTAGTCATGGCCTTTATGTTCAGGGAGCTTTGTAGAACCGTCGACCCAGATAGAGCCGCAATTGGAGGATGTTTCTTACTGCTTCAGTCTTGGGCTTGGTTTCAGATGCCCTTTTTAAGCACGCGGCCTAGACAGCCTACCACATACATATTCTCGCTTATTCAGAGGTACTACTAAAATTATTTAATTAAATTAAATTTACATTATTTTATTTTATTTGAAGAATATGTTTTTAAACTATTGTAAATTTTTAAATTCTTTTTCATTAATGACAGATGGTGTCTTCCACTCACTCACACGGACTACCGGAGACACAACGAGACTACAAACTGCTGATCGACAAGATACAAAATGAGGTCAGAATTTCGGATATTTTGTTCTTAATTCCTCAAAAAAAATCGGCCATAAATTTATATAACTCACATTCAAATTTTTTTGTTCAGTTCATGTGGACTCTGTACGTTGCTCCTCCGATTCGGGACTGTATTTCGTAGGACATCACGGACGACTCTCACGTCTGGCTGCTTCTGGTGCCACTCATCAACTACGAAATTGTCGAGTGACATCCTATCAACCCAGTTCTGCGACAATTTGGCTACGTCCAAGGGGTTCAGGAGCCGCCACCCAATTTGGACGAATTACATCGGTTGACGCGGTAAGGGAAGACGAAAGTCCATTGGGGCCATTATCACGCTGACTAGGTCGGGCAATGGATGACAAGGTATGGCAGGCAGCTGCCCATCTGTATACCCATTGCGAACCAGGACGTCACATTCAACTATATGTAGTGGTACTACCAAAACAGGAAGCCGCATATACTAACTTCGGATGAGCGCCAACGAGAAATTGTGCTGCCTCCCCAAAACTGCCCGCCTGCACAACGTCACACCACCCAGCGCCAGCCGATGCAGTGCGGTACCAGAATAGGGCTTGAAAGCCAGAGACGTCGAACACACACTGTAGGGGCCTCGTCCTCTAGAACAACGCGAGCAGCAGACCAGTTCGGGCAGGGCCTTCGACACCAGCGCTAGGACCAACATTTATGCACTCCGCTTCGTCATCATTTCTGCAAATGGGTGGTCCTCAAACGTTTCAGCAAACAGGGCCTCCACCCGAGCTTTTCATGACGGACGTCTTTCGTCCCTTTATGCCGGTGCCTCCACCATATTACCCGACACTGCCTTTTGCATATGTTCCTCCGGTGTTGGATGTTCCACTATTGGCAGCATAGTTCGACTACAACATTGTCGAGCAGACGCTGCCGCAGAGTTTGTTCTACACTGGCCCTGGTGTCAGCGGTGGTCCGCGTTTCAGGGACGATCATGGCGCCGATGATGAGGACGACGATGATGACGACAACGATGGAGCACATGCCGATCGAAGGAATCCGCCACGAGAACGTTGTGCACCCAACTACGGAACGGGTGGACATAGGCGTCATTAGGACGAGGGGATGTTTATTTATCAACTTTAGTTATTATTTTATAATAATAATAACTTTATTGTGCCTTATTTTTTTACATAGTTTTAGATTTTATATTTATTTTGCCTTATAGTTTTAGATTTATTATTTTATAACCCGATACATAAACGAGAAAATATTATCACAGCCTTTTAACTTTTCGGTCATTCACAAAAACAAGCTATTGTATCGTTTTTAACGCGAATTTTACTCGATTTACAACGCACCAAACTTGCCTATATTGGTGTCGAATGAAAGACAAGTTCTAGTACTACGCACCTAAACTCGCCGTTAACTGAAATTATACGATTAATAACCCCGAAATATCGCTCGAACATGCCTATGGATGCCTGTTCTGCTACCCCGATTTACAAAGAACTCACTTTCTGTAGCAAGCGAGTTCCATTAAACAGCCCGCGATAAATTCAGTCGGCTCTTCAATTGCTCGGGGACCTCGCGTTCTGCAGAAAGCGAGGTCCTGTTAAGTTTGTTATTTTAAAAAGCAATGCCACGTAATAAGAACTCGCTTTTCGCTTAAAGCGAGATCAGAAATCGCTTTGGACAGAACGCGAGTTCTTCATACGTGACAGATTTAGGGGTCATTTTTTAAATAATGCTCTGAGGAGGTCATCTCTTTAATTAATTATTTATAATGGGTTTTTTTTTTACTTAAAGATAACGGTTGGATTTTTACATTGGAAAAGGAAGTGAGGCGACTCCTTGCGCGGCTGAATGTGAAATGAGTACCCACTCGGAGGAATCGGAATCATATAAACGTGTTAGCCAAAGGCCAAAGCGGTAGGGTACAACTACACCGTGCAGATTAAATAATTTACTTATTTTTTTTTACCATTATCTATATCTGATTTATTGATCGATTAATTTAAATTAATTTTTGTAGAGATTCATTATGGGGTTATTCTCCCAATCCAATTTTTTCCATTTAAAATGCCAGAATTTAAACTCAAAATTTTATTTAAACGATCTAACATCTCATCCCGTTAAACCAATTTGATAGATTAAATATTCTATTGTTATCACAGACAATGACGGGACTCAATTTTATTTGTTGCTGGTCAGTTAAAAAATAATTTTAGGAGGATAATAATAAATAATATGTTTTTATGAGACAAAAAGAAAATTTATCATTAAATTTTTTATTATTTTGTCGAGATCATGGCTAGGAATGGTCATTTTGACTCATAATCGACGGGTTTCAACCGACCTGATCATATAAGATTGGGGTTTTTAAAGAAAATTTTGGGCTTGTGTTGAGTTTTTTGAGGATGAGGTTGGGTTGAGTCGGATATGATTTAAGGTGAAAATGCCCGACCCGAAATAATAGTTTAATTTTATTCTGAATATTTAGGTATAATTGTTATAATGCCCCTCCTTATATATTTTTCAATTATCTCCATGTTTTGTCTAATAAAAATGAAATAACTATTATAATGCCCCTCTCTATTTATATTTTTTCAATTAACTTCATGTTTTATCAAATAAAAATGAAAAATATTTATGTCAGACCGAATCAGTTCAGACACAAATTTTTATTCTAAAATTTGGATCAAATTTAAATTAAGTCGAATTCGTATAAAAGTGTTAAATTTTTGAATCAGGTGCGAGTCTACCTAAAATCTGATCCAGCCTGACCATGACTATGACCATCCCTAATCATGACTCCAAATGTCCGGGGAGTATTCTGTCACCGATCATAAAGATAACATTATTAAAATTAATAGTCGCAAATCTTTAACATGAATTGAAAATATATAAAAAAAATATATTTTTAAAAAAAATGTGAAAGTCATTGCATAATAACTTGCAGTGTATGTTGGTTTTTCCTTGAAAACTTGTCTGTTCTTAGAAGAAAAGGGTGAAATTGTTATTTTTGTAATAGTTGAAAAAAGTGTTAATCTAATTATATGAACTTAATTAAATGACACGGTATGAATTTAAAATATATTTAACATTTTTTTTGAAAGGTATAATTTAACATTTTTAAATGAAGATGTTCATCTAATTTGTCATAATTTGAGTTGAATTTACGGATATGAAATCGATGGATTTTTTTTCGCACAAAGTTAAAAGACGCTCCCAACGTTTGACTGAATAATTACTTTAGCTTATATTTTTTAAAGTAATTTAAACCTTAATATTTTATTTTGAGTCAAAATGGTCCATCTGCAGATAAAAATTGTTAGAAAACTGACGGTAAACAGTTTGAAATGACTTAACAGAATCATAAGTCAGTAGAAAAAATTATTTTATATATATATAATTTTATAGAATTATTTTTTGACTTATGTAACAATTTTTCAAATCAACATATTTGCCTATATGATACTGTCATGTCAGCATGCACTACCATATAAATTTATCCTGTCATTTCAAGTCATTTCTCGTCAGTTAACTGACAATTTTCATCCACAGATGAGCTATTTTGACTTAAAATAAAACGTTGAGGGTTAAATTGCTCTAAAAAAGAATAGGGACCATAGTGACTATTCAGCCAAACATTAGCCGCATTTTTTGATTTTATGCTCTTTTTTTTAAGGATGAGAGGTATGTCTTTATTGAAGAAAACATACGGATTAACACATAGTTTCATAAACTCGATTCAACTCAAAAATTTTTAAATAAAGTTTAGCTATAAAATAAAAATTCAAGTAACTCTAATAACTCAAAATTTTTAATAATTAGTAAATCAATTTTTAAGTTAGAGTATAGTCTCTCAATTCTAAAATAAAAATGTGAATAAATATATATGTATTGTATATGGTTATAGAAAATCATTTAAATTGGAACTAATTAGTATCATAACATTATAAATGTTTACAATTAAATCTCATTTAATTGTGGTTTTTATTATATCAATGAGACAACCAATATTTTTTGCAAAAATAGGACAACCGATATTTTTGTTGAAGTGATGTTAGAAATCAGTATGTAGTCTAGTCGACTTCTCTTTCATTTACTTAAAGTCGACTAGACTACATGTCGATTTTACTTTTTACTATAAAAAATACAATAGATCCAGAATAAAAATATAATAAATTTAAAAATATGTTTTCAACAACAATATTCAAAAGATTTAGTCTTAGAAGTAGAAAAGCGCCTATCTACGTATCAAATCCATTTAAGGTTTTTCTAAAATGAGGCGCCTAAAATAAGGTTAAAATGAGGCTATACAGAATTTTTTATAAAAATAGTAAAAATATCGGTATATACAGAAATGTTTACCGATTCTGTAAGTATTTTTGTATGTAAATAAAAGTCGATACCAAAATTTTTATTATTTTTATAAAATTTTTTGTATAATTTCATTTTAGGCTGTCTCACCTTAAAATCGCATATTCCATTTATCAATTAAAACAGATGAACAATTTGAAACTCTACTATATCCTATTAATCTCATACTGACATCCTTTCTAATGCAGAAATCATTTGTTGGGCAGGCTTCCCATGCAATCTGCAATTCCTTTCTTGCCAAAGAACATAATTGAGACAATTCCAAGCCAGTCTTACAATGAAAGCCAAGGGAGATTCCACCTCTACTCCACAAATTTAAAATAAATATTAAGGATAAAAAAGAAAATCATATTCTTCTACAATTTGCTAGTATTGTAACCACATGGAAATATCAAATCACCAAAAGGGAACCATTTTTGCCTTTGCTTTCTTTGATAAACAACAATTTATATGCCTTTCAAATTTTATTGTTAAAAATTAAATAACATTTATTGATTATTATCAGGTATATTATTCGTGAAAATAAAAAAAAATTAAAGGGTTATAATATTAATAAGCTTTTTATTTACTAACAATTAATTGGTCGAGAGGGTGAGATACTAGATCATTCAAATAAGGTTAGAGGCTCAAATTCTAACAATGTGAATGAAGCAAAATGGGTTGAAAATGTCGCCCTCGTAACGAGCCTCTACAATACCTAATTCAAATTAGTTAGTCAATGAATTAGATACCCGTAGTTATAAAAAAACGATCTTTCATTTATTTGTTTTAAAATTTTTAGACAATTAGAGTTAAAAACATTAATCACTTTTTAAACATTGATTATATTTTTCTTATTTTTCATTGACAATGTACCTAATAAATATTAATAGTCGTATACATAACTTAACATATTTGAGAGGTGGAGACAAAACAAAGCAAATTAGCTTTCGGAAGGAATATCAATAAAACTAATTTTTCTTTGACTAAGTATAGATCCGTCGGTGTATTTCGTAAACTTAATCGGATTAATTATGGAATATATGTCATTAAATAAGAAATATCATCGCTTTTCAAATATTCTTTGTTTTTTTATATATAAATATTTGATATTATTTAAACGGAATATTTATGCTTTATAAAGGAGTTGCAATGGGTTTAAATCGTTAGACCATTATTGGTTGGAGTTTCAATATATAAATAATTGTTATAGGAATGGACATGAAATTTTATGTTAGATACTATAAATTTATAAAAAAATATAATATTAAAAATTTAAGAGTGTAAAATTAGACTATTAATAAAAAATATCAAAAAAAATTAAATTGTATTAGAATTTAAAATTTTGAAAGGATATGACCGCCCAATACTAGATCGGGCAAATTCGATCCAAGACCGAATTAATTTACCTGACCCAGTACTCGATACGGACCCAATTATGATGGCCCAAACTTGATCTGAACCCAAAACACACTGAACCGAACTAAAATTGACTCTAATTTAGCTTAACTGAAAGCAACATGTACCCAGTTTGACCCAAACCAAAAGAAATTCGAGCTGAAAATCAACCCGAACCGAAAATCAGCACGAATAAAAAATTAACTTGAATCGAAAGCAACTCAAATTTAATGTGCTCAAATATGCATGTTAAATTCTCATTTTATATTATATTACCAATTAATAACTACCTTCCGTTATGGTTTAATATTATCTTTTCTCCTTTAAAGAGCATCTTTATATATTGACTCATATTGAAACTGGCTGATCCGATATTGACTCGACCCGACAAGCAACCGATTTAATATTGATACGAACCAAAAATTGATAAATTCGATATTGTCTCGACCTGAAAAGTCAAATGATACAATACTGATTCGATATAATACTCAATCCGGCTCGAAATAACATAAACCAGAATTAAATCTAAACTTGACTCGTTTTAAACTTAAATCGAAAACAACACGAACTAAAAATCAACCGAACCCGAAACAACCCGATTGTCCCCTCTACCCAATACTGCTATATGAATAATTCATTAAACATTATCTCTTATGAAGATGCTATTTGGTAGTTCATTGTTTAATTCGATAACAGTAATATACGGTGATTGTTAATGAATTCTCGCCTTCATGGTAATACTGAGATTTAGGGAATCTCAAGATTTTAGTTGAAATTTTATTTGTGAATTATATTTTTTAATAAAAGCAGCTAGTTTTACTAAAAAAATATTTAAAATTATAATAAGAGTTTATAACAATCATCGTAATTAAATACTTAATTTAGATATTTTCCTATAGCATCGACACAAAAAACTAATCACTTCAAAACAATACATGGACTATACATAGAAAATGTTAAAAACTCAACCAAAAGACTCGAGCAAAAAATAGATACGAACAAATCTAACTGTATCGGCAAATGAACCACAAAAAAGAGATTAAGCTATTGAAAGGCCAATGAGAACCGCAAATCAAAATGAGCGTCGTGAGAAATTACCCACGAACGCAAACCACGTATCCAAGTTCAATCCGAGGGTCTAGAGCAGGGAAGATCAACAAGATTATAATAAGCGTCATCTTGATCAATCGTGGCGTCGTCAAATCTAACATTGAGAAAACATAAAATAAAAAATTGCCAAAATGACTAAGAAAGAAGACGAAAATATGTCAAAAAAATAGAGATAAACGTATCATAAAAACAAAAAATTATTTTATTAAAAAAAAATAAAGAAAAAAAGTAAACCGACGGCTGACAATCAGTATTAAAGCTGATGTCGTCGTGCGCGTCTAAACAAAGTTGAACAAAAAAATACTTTAGTGCTCTGTAGAAATAAAATGAGTTTCGGCATGTGTGAATTATATTTAAATTTATTTTAGCTTGTATTCGAATATATTTAGACTATTGTTTTAATGATTGATTCCGTATTATGCTACGATTTTACCTTATTTAATGCCCTAATCGTGGATGCATTGATGGGCTTCTTTTGAATGTAATATATTAAACATACGAAGATGCATAAGTTATCAAGATAAGATTCATTACTTTTAATAATCAAGAGAATATTTCAATTAGTCATGATAAGAATTAACTCGGGCTCATCTACCTCCTTGAGCAGCTTGACTCGATACGAGCACTCTTGTAATTTGTGTAATCCATTACATTGATAGCACTTCAATTGTTTTACTTTCGACTTGATTACTTTGATACTAATAATTGTACTATTTATAGTTGGTATTACGATTAGTAAGAAAGAACTCTTGTGACTGAGATGTACGTATTGATGCTGTGCAAGATAATGTTATATACAGACAAAGACCAATGCGAGCAGGAAAAATTTTATTGAGATAAATTTAGTCCTCAACTTTTATATCTTTTTATCAATTTGATCACTATTTTATAATATAAGTTTGACTTAATCTTTTATTTTTTCGATAAAAACTATAATTCTTATAGAATCAATATTTAAGTTGTTAAAATTTTACGGTGAAAACATGACATCTAATGTAACAATATATTGTATTTTGTTGTTAGTGTGATACTGTTATATCAACAAATAATTTTAAAAAAATTATTACAAAATAAAATAAATTATCATATAAATAATGAAGTACATATAAACTCTCATACAAATCACCATTTCTGACAAATGTGTGTAAAATTGAAATCATCATTTTACACAAACACTTTAAAGCTATCAAATGAAAAGTTAAGGATCAAACTCAGATAATTAGATAGCTTTAAAAATGTGGAAATCCAATGAGAACCAAAGGAAACAATTGTATAAATATAATGTATATACACCACTAGCATAGTAGCATGGTATTGGACCAATTTGTATCACATCCTTGGACAAGACATTCACTTGGTATTCATGTGAACCATGTTACATCAATGGGTTTACTAACTCTATTTACTTAACCAATGAACCATTACGAAAAAGAGAGTGCAGGTTGACCCCTTTGCCCATTGCCTATAAATTTGTTTGCCACTCGTGCACTTGTTTCAACTTACAAGATAAAACTGTCTTCTTCACTGTAATCTTCCATCTTTTGGGTAGTTTCTGAGCCCTTACTACAAAGGTAAGATTTCCCAGACAGCAATGGTTACTGTTGGTTTTTTGAAACCAAACATTACTTTTGTCTTTTAACTCGAAAAGCTTGCTGTTTTCTGACAGGTTAACGATGATGAGAGTTTCACTGTCTTTGTGCAAAGAAACGATGCCTTCTTTACCGGACATACCATCTGGCTTGCTGAATTCGGACTTCTTTACTCCTAGGCGACATAAAGAAAAGGTTGTGATCCTGATGGGAGCGACTGGAACCGGAAAATCGAGACTCTCTATCGATCTGGCCACTCGGTTTCGGGGGGAAGTGATAAATTCGGATAAGATACAAGTCCATGAAGGGCTTGACATAGTCACCAACAAAATCAGTGAGGAAGAACGGTGTGGAGTTGCACACCATTTATTAGGTGTGATAAATCCCAATGCTGATTTTACAGCCACGGATTTCGTCGACATGGCTTCGCACGCCATGGATTCGATTGTGTCTCGAAGCCAGCTTCCAATCTTAGCCGGGGGCTCGAATTCGTTCAACGAGGCCTTGGTCGATGACGAACACTTTCAATTCCGATCGAAATACGAATGCTGTTTTCTTTGGGTAGATGTAGCAATGCCAGTGCTCCATCAGTATGTTTCACAGAGAGTGGATGAGATGGTTGAAAATGGGATGATTGATGAGGTCAGGAGTTTCTTTGATTCCAACGCCAATTATTCAAAGGGGATCAGGAAAGCAATCGGAGTCCCCGAATTCGACCGGTACTTCCGAGCCGAACCGTTTTTAGACAAACGAGACCGTGCTGAACTGTTGCAAGAAGCAATACAAGAAGTCAAAAGAAACACTTGCAGATTAGCTTGTCGCCAATGGGAGAAGATTAACCGGTTGAGAAACAAGAAGAAATGGAAGATACACCGGCTCGACGCGACCGAAGTGTTTCGCAGGTGCGGCAAGGAAGCCGATGAGGCATGGGAAGAGCTTGTAGCTGGTCCAAGTACAGAGATAGTAGCGCAGTTTCTATGTGATATCAGCCCTGGGACACTGCTCACTAGTCCTGCCATTAGAGTTCCTTGTGGTATAATGCTGTAAAATCATATCTGACCCAGAATAACTAGTGAAGTCATAGATTTCAGTGTTGAAAAACTTGAAATTATGGAGATTTCATGGCCCCTGCCAATTAGTGATATGAAAGCATTTTTGTTTTCCCTTTTTTTGGTGTCTCGTCGGTTGAGATACCATTTCTTTTCTTGATATATATATATACACGCGTATAAATTACTTGTTATATCAGAAATTATATTTTTTTACATTTTATTTGGCCTTGCAAGTTCATTATTGGCAGATGAGTAAATACATTTTCTTTTAGTATCCGCCAACAATAAACTTTCAAAGACTAAATGAAACTGAAATTCATGTACTTGGTTACTGGCCGTACAGTTGGAAACTTGGAATCCATGTGCACAGGCCTCTCTGCCAGCTGCTTGGATCACGCAGAATTGAGAACATTAATTTTACATAAAAAATGATGAAAATATAAAAATAGTGACGTTGTACATGTATAGTTGTTGCCCCGAATTCTCCTATGACCACATTTGTCAAAAAGACTGAAAAGTTTTTGGTATAGGTCAAAAAAATATACAACAAAAGTGAGAGACTAATACCGATATTTGCCACTAATCATGAATAGTTTTTGCTAATTTACATATAAGATACATAATTCAAAGAAAAAGTTTAAACATACAAGTATTATATATATATGGTCACTGTCAGTCTTAAAGTTTAAGATGCTAATGCATTCTTCAGGAATGCAGTGCCTTTTATCTTCGATTATTTTATTGAAGAAATCATTTTTTTAGTATGGGATTGGGATTCTAAATACAGTACATGAAACGAAGGGATCAATTGAATGTTATTTGAGGTTTAACCCCCACTTTTTAGTTCTTAATATACTGTACTTTTTGCAAATAAACAGGTTATATCGATCCACTAGTCCTCGCTCAAATATAATATATAGTTTTGATATCCCAATGGAATAAATAAAAATGTATTCTTGGACCCACAAAAGAGTTAGAAATTAATTGAGGGTAGAGTTTGTGACTCGAATTCTGTATAATATGATTTGGAAAGTTTTTAGGGTGGTCTACTTGATGAAGAAGTAAAATTAGGATAAAAATAAATATAAGCGGTTGATGCAGGTCGAAGACCTACAACCGTAGCCTACCATTGATCCCGGCCGAGGTGCCGAAGGGGAGCCTCGCAGTAACATCAGATTTATTGTCTAGGATTTATTATTCATACACCTATATATGTATTCGGGTTAAGTGAATGTCAAGCAATCTCTTTTAATTTTTGCACATTTGTACGTGATTTTTTCCGTCAAAAATTTTAAGATTTATGTAATTTAATAAAAGTGGTCCTTTAAATTTTTAAAAAAAATCAAATACTTGTTTGACTTATTATGTGCTTGGTATTTGATTTTAATTGCAAATCTGGATTGGGAGATAAATTTTAAATTCTTTTTACATAAAATATTCAACATAGATTCATTAACACCAATATACAAAGTTGTACAGTGGTCCAATATTTGGTTTCGGCTGTGGATTATTTTAAACCAGACAAAAGCTTGAGCCATATGGAATGAGCAGGGACCGACTACCCTACCACTTATTCTTGTTGTGTTTTGCTGTAGATTGGAACCAAAAGCTAAGCTCAATAATAAGCTTTTTTCTCATTCAATCAGCGTTTATCAGTATTACTGTAAAAATTAACATAATAATAACAATATATGTTTGCATGAAACTCCATATCCTTAAGTTACATAGAATAAAGCACAATTTGGTGAACATGAGGTGCTGAAAATCATGGTGATCTTAGTCGCCCCCCACATGAGAAAGTGACGGTGCAGGCTTCTTCGACATTTACGGTGTAGCGATGGAGAGGCCACGAAAGGAAGAGAGGCAAGCGAGCTAGAACACCACACACGCAATCTCCATCCACCATCTTCAGCCATCGACAACAGTAGCCTTGTTCGGGCGTCATCTCCTTAGGCTTTTGCTCATGCTTGTGTCTGTGCCTGTTGTGACTTTCTCCTTCTCGTCTAGTCCCGGTCCTACTCCCATCTCCATGACGCCTACTCTCAGTACCGTTTCCTTCATCCGGTGTGTCAGACGACATAAACGGCAATGGGACTAACGGAATCGTTCCACACGCGTAGTTCACTAGGGTTAGTTGGGAGACGCAGAGCGGGTGGAGGTGGGGCGGTGGTAGTTCTCGCCTCGGTGGCATTATAGGCAGTTGAATAGGCAAGGCTACCAAGAACATCGAGGCGAGAAACACCAATGGGATCCTGACCTTTTTCATTATGCACCGAGAATAGAGGGGGAATTTGAGGCTCTCACCATTGTTGGTATTTAAATTTATATCATGTTGATATTATGAAGTTGTTGCTTTGTTTTAGTGTGAGGCAACTAAGAACATTAAAAAAAGGGGGGGATGGCAAAGTGAATGAGGGATGGTTTGTTGATGTAATAGAAGAGTTAGGTTCTCAACCGTTTGATTATCATTGGCATTGGCATTCCATTCATAGAGTGTGAAAACTTTGTTAGGTGCCAATTTGTTGACACTTTTACGTATGGAAAAGGACGGAGTCTGGATCCATTACTACTTCTAAAATGGTTCATTTTCCCAATGCTTTTAAAATTTACAATCATTTATTTTTCCTTTGCAAGTTATGTCTAGATGTATTCTCATGTAAGTTTAGATATATTATACTTTGTATTATAATTGTTTAAATATGTATTAATCGTGAGTAATAAAATGACAAAATTTAAGAATTTATTTGGGCCGATACCGGGCTTTGCTTCACAAAACAGCTGCAGAACTCTACGTATAACATAGAAATGGAGACCAAGATTTTCTAAAGAACTGAAGCTCAACTCTTATGATTTGACGGCTCTCGACTTTTCTGCTCCCCTATTCGAAAATCTCAAACGTTGTCCCGTCCTCATTCGCTCGAACGCGTCGCACAAAAATCCAACCGCTCCAGAAAAAAAAACCTAACAAAAAGCAAGACCCTTCACCGGGAAATGTTGTTGGGAAACGCCATAGCCGTTGCTCGGACACTCATGGCGTCTCCGTCCTCGCCCAACGACATCGTATTCGAAGCCGATGACATCCCTTTCGGCTCCTTTGAGTGGTCCCTCTTTGCTGGGATTTCCTGCTTGCTCGTGCTCTTCGCCGGAATAATGTCCGGCCTTACCTTGGGGTTGATGTCTCTGAGCCTTGTTGACCTCGAAATTCTACAGAGAAGCGGTACTATCACCGAGAAGAAGCAAGCTGGTAAATTCCCATTTCGATTTTCTCTTTTCCTGTTTTATTATGCTGACTTTACTGTTTCGAGTTATAGAATTTTGATATCATATACTAGAGTGAAAACCCAAATTTTCTTTTGCCTTCTTTTATGCCCTATGATTGTCATTTATTTACATTATTACATGTCTGCAGCTGTTATCTTACCAGTTGTTAAAAAGCAGCATCAGCTTCTGGTAACTTTGCTCCTGTGTAATGCTTGTGCCATGGAGGTGAACATTTATATATGTTGTTATTAAAATTATTGATGGTTTAATGACCACATATATAGTTAAGAAGCTAATGGCATTTCCTTTATTTATGCTTATGCTCTCGTTTTTGTGTTCTTGCAGGCTCTTCCTATAACCCTTGATAAAATGTTTCACCCCTTTGTTGCAGTGTTGCTGTCTGTTACTTTTGTTCTTGCTTTTGGAGAGGTATTACATATTGTGTTTGTTAATACTTCATTCTCATCTATTTAAGCCTTTCGAAGGGATTCGTTTGTTTTATGTCTTTTTTGAACCAGATAATTCCACAAGCATTATGTTCAAGATACGGACTCGCTATTGGTGCAAACTTTGTGTGGCTCGTGCGTATTTTGATGATCATTTGTTATCCCATTGCTTTCCCTATTGGAAAGGTAGTATCCTGTCATAATTCTTTGGCTAAATATTGTGATTCTACTAGCATTATTTGGATAACGAGGTAGCTTTCGTGTTTGGTTGGTAAAAGGCATTCAATGAGTCAAAATGTTAGTGGGTCTTTTAGGAGGATTTGTATTGAGCAAAGAAACAAGTTCTGATGAACTGAGTAATGCTCAAAATGCCTTGGCACCTTCGTATATGATTCCCAAGTCTTGATACTTTTTTATTCATTCAGACAATCATACAATTCAGGATACCCCTAGGTTTATGATATTTCTTGAGAGCTGTGATTTTCTTGGATATTAAATTCTGTTAGAGGTTTTATACCATAAACTTCTAAAATAATATTCCTTTTTCTACCTATCATCGTAATTCCTACATCCGGCAATATGGCTTTAGGTTTTGGATGCTGTGATTGGCCATGGTGATGCATTGTTTAGACGGGCTCAATTAAAAGCCCTTGTCTCCATCCACAGCCAAGAGGTAGATGCTTAAACTAGACAAGATAATATTGCTTAAGCAAGTTAAACTGCCTTTGTTTCAATTGAACTTCAACTGATTTGTCATTTGTGTCCTTAAAGGCTGGCAAAGGTGGTGAATTAACACATGATGAGGCAACCATCATTAGTGGTGCACTGGATTTAACTGAAAAGGTAAATGCTGTTATTGCAATAGAATTTCATGAGTAAAAGTGACCTGTCTCTTTACATATCTGTCTATGATTGATACTTCCAGTATTCAGATGTTACATATTGTAGAAGATGGATACTTTTATTTGACCACACATAATGAACAAGCATGATGAAATCTGTATCTTATCTATGCAAAAGCAGCTTGATAAACATAGAAATACTAAATCTAATCAGTTCTAGGTGTCAAATGGTAACAGATCTTTTATTTGGGCAGCAAACACCTGCCTCTGATGTTTCAGAAACTTCCCTGGACTATGGCTTGGCTCTTAACTTTTTAATATTATTTAATTTTAAGATATAGAGCCCAAAATACTTGGGTTGTATTCTGCAAGCTTTTGACTTTTGATAGCCTTCTAAGACATAAAGCTGCTTCCTCTCTTTCTCTTCCTTTTTATAGTGCTTGGCCTTTTTGAAATCTATTAGTTTTATTTTTAATTTCCTACTTTGATATAGTTCAGAGGTTGATAAGGTTCATTGCCACAGTCTTTTGTAAAATGGTTGCAATTATGATGCTTCTTGTACATGCAGACTGCAGAGGAGGCTATGACACCCATTGAATCAACATTTTCCTTGGATGTCAATTCGAAATTGAATTGGTTAGTTTCAGCTGAATGGTGTTCTTCTTTCTGTTGTTATCACATCCATTTTTGCTTCTTCATCTAGCCATTGAATTGAAACAACGTACGAGGTGACACACACTCCTATTGCTTTGTTATTCTGTGGAAAAAACGAGAGTAATAAACTGAGAACCTTACTATCTGTATATTTAAGGAAAGGGTTGAAATTTAATTTGTATCTTATCATGGTCAGATGCAAACTATGCATGTCAGAAGTTTAGTAAGAGTTTACATGGAAAATGAATTTTCATATGAGTGACGGACTTGTGATGTAGGTGGAGTGGTGGACAGATTTTCTAGTTGTTTCTGGAATTTGGAACATTACAGTTATAGTCATAGACTAAGAACCCTATCCTGATACGGAGCGTGCTTCCTTTTTATTTCTTTAATGCCTTTCCTGCTGCTTCTTTTAGCATGACACCATTGGAACATGATTGACTTTAAAGATCACCCCCTTTTAGTGGTAAAATTCAAGTATGATTAAAAGTGCGTCATTCAATATTAGTATCGAAGTTAGGTGATAAATTGATATATCTGCCTTTGGTGCAGGGAATCAATTGGAAAAATTCTTGCACGTGGTCATAGTCGTATCCCTGTTTATGCTGGGAATCCCAAAAATATCATCGGGTTGTTACTGGTGTGTTCAGTTACCCATTGGCTCTCCAATGGTTTTCTTTATGTTGAAAGCTTATTGTTAATGGTTGGCAGTTCAACATTGAATTAAATTTTCCTTCTAAAAATTCTTACAAATTTTCCTTTGCTATGAGATTTAGGTTAAAAGTCTTCTCACGGTACGACCTGAGACCGAGACTCCAGTTAGTGCTGTTTCCATCCGCAGAATTCCTAGGTGTATACATGTACTCCCATTGTTTTTTATGTCTATCTATATGTGAAGAAAGTATGATTTCTCATGCATTAATATTTCAGGGTTCCAGCACATATGCCTTTGTATGATATCCTCAATGAATTTCAAAAGGGAAGCAGTCATTTGGCAGCTGTAGTGAAGGTTAAAGGAAAGACCGAAGACCCTCAGTTCCTTGATAACGAGGAGAAATTTGATGAGTGTAGAGTTACCAACGGGGATTCTCAACTAACAGCCCATTTGCTGACCAAACATGACAGTAAATCACATAGTGTTATTGATGTTGAGAAACCTAGGCCTATCACGGTCAAGACAACTCATCTACCTAACGGTGTCACAGCCGGTACCTTGCAACAGTTTTCAGAGGATACCGAAGATGGGGAAGTCATTGGTATTATTACCCTAGAAGATGTTTTTGAAGAACTTCTCCAAGTATGTTCTGTTTCTGTCAGTTTCATGTCTGTCGCTAATTCTTCTAACTAAATTCTTTTGTTTGCCTGTCTTAATCTTCTAACTTCATTTTACTTCGGTCGGTGGTTTGCTACTAAATTTCTGAAAACGTGTTTTTTCATGGAATTTTCATATTGTTTCTCTTTAAATGCATTATGCAAACTGGATAGGTGGTACTTACTGAACCCTTTCTACATTGTAGGAGGAAATTGTTGATGAGACTGATGTATACATCGATGTACATAAAAGGTGAAATGTTTTTGGGTTTTATATCTTTTCTTTTTACTCTTTCAGTTTGGCTAATTACTTCATCGAACATGAAATAATCTGTTTTTCCCCTTTTAAAGGATACGAGTGGCTGCTGCTGCAGCTGCTTCACTTGTTGCACGTGCTCCATCCAGTCGTAGATTGATTGGTCAAAAGCCTTCAGTAAGTAAACAATGTGTGCTTAATATCATGTTTCTCTTGCTTTCATTGTTAGTCCATTAGCGAAGCAATGAACTAAAACCAGCACAATTTGTTGCTTCTCCTAGTTGGCCTAGGTAATAAATTAAATCGTGTCCATGATTATATACGGCATAGAAAGAAAACTTTTGAGCACCCTCCATCTATGCAATCTCCCAAACCTTTTATTTCAAATTTCATCGAACCTAACCATTGGGAAGTGCATGTGTACACATAGGTCTTGCCGACAGGAAATTGATTGACATGATACTTTGTCCCATCGGAGAAATTGTAGTTATCTTTCTGGACTTTCAAAGACCTACAGAATGTTTCAGTAGAGCTGATGTTTGATTAAAGGCTTCCATTAATCATCTATTTACTCTTTATTTCTTTGCCACTGATCCTTCAGGGTGTTCAAAGTAAGCAAGGGAAAATGACAAAGAAATCTATGGATGGGTGATTCACAAACCGGGAGATCTCTTCCAGGCAGCATCGAGTGATCTTAGCCACGCAAAGCTTAATCAAATTCGTGCATCTTACTCTCCTTTCCGTGTGTTGTAAATTCTCAAATTAGGTTGGGTGTATTGCAGCTTGTGTGCATGCGGTTCGAAGTTAGAAAATTACACAAGTCTACAGTAAAAGAAAATCAGGGCAAATTTTGTTTATGGTAGTTGATATTCTACTAGCAAGCCAGCTATCTTAGGCATGAATCTTGAATATAGTGTGTGAGAATGGTGTTTTGGTGGAATAATTTCCTTTTAAATTTCTTTTCTTTTTGGGGGTGAGGAGGAAGACAAATACAAACACAAATGCAACTTTACTCTGTATGTTCTGCTTTTCTAGCTTTTAATGATATTAGTGTTTTGAAATAACAGATGGATCATTTTGGCAAAGAAACAAGTGGCAAGGAAAATGCTAGCACTTGCTCCCCCCCCCATTTTTGTGGTGAAAATTTTGGGATTTCAGCGACAACAAAAAAGTAAATTTACTTAAAGAAACATATATTGGAAAAGTGAACATGTTAATTTATCAGCTTTTTCTTCTACAAATATCATTCATCAATCAGGCAAAACCCCATCATTCATTAGATTTCTCATTGTCAGCCTCCTATAATACCCAAGAAAAAAGAAAAAGAAAAAGAAGAGTCTCCTCTTCAGCTATACATTACTAAACCTATTTGAATTAGATTGATTATAGATCGAATATGAGCGGATTCGAAACCCCGGACCTCGAACCCCAGTGTTAATCATTCCAACACAGGAGCAACACAGTACATCTCCATATAATATACAGCCTTCCCCTTTGCTCTCTGATGTGCTTCGAGCACCTTTGCCATGAACGACCCTTTGTGCTCCTTATCGAGAACGAGCTTTCTCCCATTAGCACCTTGGCCATGAAACCGGAAACCAAATTAATAAGAGCTGAAGAAGAACCTGAAACCGAAGTTGTTTGTGAGCTTGAAAGGCTGTGGAAGGTTTTGAAGCCATTTTATAGGAAGAACAAAAGCAGTTGAAGATATGAGTAAACAAACATGTGGTGGGTAACAAATATTGGCCCCCTGGTTTGAGTCATTGGCGATATGCCCCACTCCTTTTGAATAGGTATACAATGTACAAAACAATGCTATTTGGACTGTCGGATTGCAAAGCTATCCTGAACACGACATGTCGTAGACATTTTCCTTTAACAAAATTATCCGTTTCAAAATTCGATTTAACGATTGCAACACGATACATTTAAACACAGCTGAAATAAAAGAATTCACGAAACATCCAACCTTGTTAACATGCTAATCGTATGTTAATAATTATCGAATAAAACACAATTAAGTTGTAAATGAGTAAGCATGAGAAAGAAATGGAAAGATGGCCTAATTAAAAAAAAAAAAAACTTGTTCATCGACAGGATAAGGATTCTGTAGTTATTATTTAAAATTTGGGGGACAAGAAATCAGAAGGAAATAAAAAACAGATGCATCAATCATTGTAGAGGAATTGAATAATGTTTGGTGGTTGCAGCATGAGCTGATAACAACAGCTTTAAACAGGGTTCAAAGGGCATATGAGTGAGGGGTTGAGTCTATTTGTAACCCACGAAACGCCTGACAAAATCAGCATCATTCGAGGAATAATGAATGCAGAATGTCATTTAATTATTCCTTTTCTGATAATGAATGCATTATTTGATCTGGTGGTGGCGTTGGGGTGTTGGTTTAGGTGGCGACGCTGCTGGTGGATTTGGAGCCGGCGGTGCAAGTGGATGATTAGCATGGTGGTTTTAGTCCAAAATGTGTATGGTAAACTAGTGTAGTTCTCCACTCTTGTAACCTTGTCCGATTAATATTTGGGTAAAGTACATCAAATGGTAACTAAACAATCTAAAAAATATATAAAACGGTCACCAAATTTTAAAAAGTTACATAATAGGCATTAAACTGTAGTTTTTGTTACAAAATGACCACTGAACAGTTAACTGTCGTTAAGGTGGTGACATTGTTGAGATAAAGAATTTGGTATAATTTTTATGAAAAATATTTTTTAACTTAAATATATTTTAGAAATATTTCAAAGTCCACAAAACTTAAAAAACATGTTTAAAATGTTTGTTCCTATACCAAACTTAGAAAACAGGTTTTGAAACCTCTGTCACCTCGTGCTAGTTTTGAAACTAGGCCCCGTAATGACAAGTTTTACTTTTGAAAAACTCTCAGGTTTCGAAACTTTTACAATGGTTTGGTTTCGAAATCTCTA
Organism: Hibiscus mutabilis; assembly: GCA_019671005.1. Lineage (NCBI taxonomy): Eukaryota > Viridiplantae > Streptophyta > Magnoliopsida > Malvales > Malvaceae > Hibiscus > Hibiscus mutabilis. The sequence continues at coordinate 11,831,779 of CM033716.1, forward strand.
TGCAGGTGAGCATTTAATGTTCGGTTTTAATAGTTGTTGGCTTCAAAACATTCCCAACGACCATAAACGGCTAAAATTTCATTTCACACTAAAATTTTAGCAAGCTTTAGACACTTGAAGATGGTTAGCAACAATATCCAAGCTTTATGATCAAGAGAAATAATTTTTAAAGTTTTTATTTCTTCATTTCTCTTGTATATATTGTATAGAGCGTGTTCTTCATTGTTTTTATTCTTTACACTCTTGTGAGCTTCAATCTTATAAACATCCACCTTGCGAGGTTTCATTGTTTACAAATTACCTTATAAAAAGGAGATGTTCTAGTTTAGCCTAAGGAAAAACTAGAGTGGTTCTATCTTAGTATTGAAAAGATAGGGTTGTAAAGGTTACCCCTTTGGCCTATAAAAAGAAAGAATTCATAGTAATGAATGGAGAAATCCTTAGTGGTGTGCTAAGGTAGTGGATGTAAACTCGGTTGAGTAGTCGAACCACTCTAAAATCATCGTACAATATTGTCCACTATTTTTTCGGTTTTATCCAATTCATTCAAGAAGTAATTTCAACCCTATTGGCGGTATTCAGTTGATTGATTCGAGCCCAACAAACATTACAATTACGAAAATTTGTATAAAAAACACATTTAATCCTCAATATTTATACATTCAATCAATTTAGACATCAATAATGAGGGTTAAATTATGCTTAAATTGATTGAATGTATAAATATGAATGATTAAAGTTCGGTGACCATTTATTTAACCATAATTAACAGCTTAATGACTATTAAAAATTAAAGTTTAATTTACATAACTTCTTAAAGTTCGGTGACCATTTTGTACTTTTTGAGATAATTTAGTATTAACATAATATAAAATATGAATATTGTAATATATATATCAAACTTATGATGCATGTGAAAGACAGTATTTTATATAAAAAATTATATTCATAAAAGTTTATTTAACGAATAATTGCAGGTGAATCGACGAAAGATTTATATACATATTAAGAAAATCAATCAATTAAGTATTATATTGTGACCCTAATGTGGTTGGAAGAAAACATTTTATAAAAATATTATATCTATAAGAGTTTATTTAATAAATGATTGAAGGTGAAGAAATAAAAGATTTGTATACATTGTTCGAAAATAAAGATTTGTATATAAATTTATTTGTCTCTCGTTTGATTCTTAAATAATATTTTTTATTTTTATTAAAAGTTTATATATAATATAAAAATACAAAAAAAAACATCATTATATAAACATTTTAATGTTTATCCGTGATCAAACTCGATTATAGCTTTATTAATTAGTATAGATTGGAATGAAAGTAATTTTTTATTATAAAAAACTTAACATCGTGTTTGTGACAGATTTAAGATTTTAGTATCATAAAATTAATTAACTATTTAAGTATCATTAATTTACAAATATAATTTTATAGGTAATATTTGTACTTTCATCCATTTCTTAAGTATGATAAATCCTAATATTACATATATTTTTCATGTGTACATATTATATAATCATGTAATATTCATATTTTTCATGGGACTATAGGAGGGAGAAGGACTTGGCCCCAAAATCAGGCAAATTAGTTTTAGTCTTTTTAAAATTTTAATTTGGTCTCTTTAAAAAAGATTAATTTTTTTATTATATTTCAAAAAATTTAATTTTTTTTAACTAAATCCCTAATTTTTTTAAAAATTTATCATCAAAGCACAAAATTTTTTAAAATTTTATTTAACCTTTTTTTTTAAATTAAACTCTTTAAACTTTTAAAAAAAATTAATTTAAGCGACTAAAATTTATGAAAATTTTAAATAGGATCCTTCGGCCTGTGTTACCAAGATCCGCACTTGATCCACAATGTGAGAAAAGAAAAATGTTTTATTTACCTTAGATTGTAATATCTAAAAGCTGATCTCTGGGCCAACTACACTATACTCTATTACTCTTGCACATCTCGACTATCACGTGTGCCGTGTCCTGGTAAGGCCAAACCGATATAAAGTCGCAGTCCATCCAACATGCCGACCACCTATCATTGCCGGCAGTAACAATGCCAGTTCCAAACCAAGTTTTCCATACGCCTCACGTTCCATAAATGGCTACCCTACTTATCCTCAAGGGGGAGGCAACAAGGCTCGACTACTCATTCATTCCCAGCAACTTCACAACCCCTCTTCTGTGCCCGATTTCGTGAACATATCGGGCCACGTCCATTCCATGCTGGTGGCAAAAAGCGAAGCCACGTACTTTCTTTGACAGCAAAAGATGATTGGCGATTCCCAATTGCGGGGGTCCGGTCCACTTGAGGAACTGTCCCATTGGTTGTGCTAAAGTTTTGCCGAGAAAGAAAAAAAGGTTTTGCTTTATGAAAAGTTTATCCGATTCAGGGGGGGGATGTGAAACTGTGATGTGATTTTAAGTTCTTTGGGGTTCAAGCTGCGGCAGAAATGGTGGTGAAGATAAGGAAAAAGGATGTGGGGTTTTGACGTTTTAAGACGATGGTTCAAAGTATGAGAATGTTGCTGTAAAACTTCATTGGAATTCTATGCAAAAAATCCAGGTTGTCGGGGAGATTTTATTGCAGTGGACTTGTTATGGTGGTTGATGGAGATTCATATGAACACAGTACATGTGCAGGATAGAGTGTCGGGTGTATTCAAAATGTTATTAGTCGTTGCCAACAAGTTCTGCCATTAGTGTCGAGATCGAGTTTCTTGATGTACGTCTGATATCTCTGCAAATTGTTACCAACAGATTCTGCAATTTGTGCAGTGATCGAGTTTCTTAATGTCATACACGTATACAAACATAGGTATGAAATATGAATGTCCAAATATATAGAAAAACCTTAAGAATGAATTGAACATATACACCCAAGTCCGACAAACATGCACTGAATCCAAGTTACAAAGACTGCATTCCGAAACAGTTCTAGATTGGTTCATCAGCCATGGGTGACAAAGTAATTCAAAGAGGAAACTAATAAGCTCAAATGCAACAAAGAAACCATCACAGTGGTAGACTACCTGCTATTTTACAACTCGAGCATAGGGTACAGATTATAATGGACATGGCTAAAAACACATTGTTTCAAATTTTCATTTCCACTCAAACTCGTATATCTTTCACGCTTCCACTCCTAATGCTTTCTTGATGTCGCCCTGCAACATGAAGCAAAGCAGCACGAGAATGAGTATGAAATGTGCATGATCACCTCCAAATTGAGTAGCGTCCGATCCCATCTTTCTCAAAAAATTAAATAAAAGAATGCACTGCAGGGAGGAGGGAATACCTCTATGGCCAGTGGTGTGGTGGTCGGGCTATAGCGAGCAAGGACATGTCCATCCTTATCGACTAAAAACTTGGTGAAGTTCCATTTTATCCTAGATCCCAAGAATCCAGATTTGTTTGATTTTAAGAATTTGTATACAGGTTCTGTAGTCGGCCCATTGACACGAACCTAAGTTTATACAATTTAGCACGGAAGAGTAACCGGTTAGACTGCAACGTCTAGAAGATTGAACAGATAAAATGAATGCAAACAAAATGCTGCCAATTTGTGTACATAGAAAACACAGAAACGATAAATTTCTTTTAGAAATACAGTTCTGTATGAATTCTCCTCCATTCCAGTCAACAACAATCACAAACATTCGAAGCACATACATAAGGAATATCAAGATCTACAAAAAAAATTCTAATAAGTTTTCTTCTTGAGATTGTCAAAACTGACGATATAAGATTTCTTTGGTTCCATCTACAAGGAAACAGAGTTAAAAAAACAGGAACATCTACATGGTAGCAAATGCCCGAAGCCGGGCCATTGGTATAACAGATACTACTACTAAGAAAAGGGATTCTTATCCAATACTAAATATAGTACATTACCTTGTGGAAAATAGGATATTCAGCCTTATATCTTGTACAAGCAAATTGTTCTGCCTCTTCGCTGTTACCAGGTTCTTGCTTCAAAAACTGATTGCACGGGAATGCCAAGATCTCTAGCCCTTCAGTCGGAAAATAAAAAGCATAATGTCTTAACATATCCAGGGAGAAAATCGAAGACAACTATAATTCGACCATTTGTTTCATATGACCAAATTGCCTAAACTGAAAACTACAAAGCAAAATACCATATCATGATGGAAAAGGTTGTGTATCTATTAATGTTTTAAAGAGTACATAGCAAAAATGATCCTGAACTGTCGCATAAATATTGTATTGAACTCGATCCATTTTGATCTACCGTCACTGCGAATCAAATGTTATCTGGTTCCACATGTATGCACATGTTGCTCCAGGTAACATGATGATAAGTAATTTCAGTCTAAAGTCCATTGTCATTTGACAATGCAATTTCCTCCAAAAGGAAAACCCTAACCCCATTCCTTTTCTTTTTCCCCAATCCATTTCCAGCTGCTGGTTCCTACAGCTTCACATTTACAAGCTACCTTGTGCTTGATCAAAACCAAACTAAGCTCCTATATTTGGGATCTTCAAGTAGATTTCGGCATCAAAAGTGACAATAACTTCTCAGTGGATAAAACTTGAAATGATACTAGCAAGGTAAGCTTCCGCAATGGAATGGATTCAAGGTTTTAAGTCCATCAATGAATTCAGGTACGCTTCCACATTTAGTTTATTGTTCTTGATGATTTGACATGATAGATCCCGGTTAAACTTCATATTAAGTTATGCTTTGTTTCTAACACCAGCTACATATTTAAAATCACTAAGAAACTTCCATAAAAACCTAGCTTAGCTTCAAGTATTAGAAGAATACCCTTGCTATTTACTCTTTTACATATAAGAGAGAATAAAGATAAGAGAATTAACCTTTGTCCTTGTATTTGTTGTAAAGATCAGTCAACTGGGTGTAATTCGAATCTGTAAACCCACTTTTTCAAAATTCACAAAGGTAAAGAATTTAGAATCAGGAAAAACAAGTAAGAAAAAGTTAAAGAAGATAAACTAGAAAGAGAGGAAGTACCATTTAGAGGCAACATTAACCACAAGGAGAACCTTTCCTTTGTACATGCTAAGGTCCACGTCCTGCCCTTTGCTATTCTGCAACGCAAGCAAGCAACAGAACATTAGCATAACACCCAAAACCCAGAAAAGAAAAACCTTGAAAGGGTACAACAAGAATAAGAAAATGGGAGGGAAAAAGGAAGAACCTTGACAGTGAATTCATGGATTGATTTCTGAGGAACTGATTCAGAAGCCCCCATTAGTATGTGTTTGAGATGGAAATGAAAGCAAAAAAAGGGGGCTTTTGAATCTACAAATAAAGGGAAGGAAGAGATTGGGGTATCAGCTGAGTATGGTGGCAGTAAAGAAGGTTAGGGGATGATGGATTGGAGATAAGAGACAGGTGTTTGTACTTGTAGTAGTGACAAATTGTTGGTTTGCTTGTTTGTTTGAGGGAATTGTAAGCCAATGACGAAACCTCGAATTGAAACTTTCAATGGAAATGAAAACAGGATCATGGAGCATGAGATTATAAATGTGAACAGGGTAGGAAAATTTCGTTTTTTTCAAAGGGGTGTGTGTTCTCGTAAAGACCGTCATTACACTAATCTATTGGTAATTCAATTTGGGTAAATTAAATAAATATAATTAAACTTTATTTTTTAATTTATTTCTGTCAATAAAATTTTAAAATATTTAATTTATTTATTAAAATTGAGGTATTAGGTGTATTTTATCACTAAAATTTAGGTATTAAACATCTTTTTGTCACTAAAGTTTACGCATTAAATATTCTTTGTCACTAAATTTTAGACATTAAACGCTTTTGGTCACTTTCAAACCACAAACGATCATAGATAATATTCTTTCGGTTTCAGATTTCACCAATCACTTTGTCTCAGTTCATTGAGTTTGAATTCTACCTTTATTTTACTAGAAAGTGTTCTGAAGTTCACTAATTGGCCATGAATCTTATGATTTTTTTCTCGTTGGCTTTTCTTTTCTGCTGTCGAATAGATTTCGTTTTTTAATATATTACTTCTCTTGTGCTGATAAAGTTTTTCACCGTTTAAATTTTAAAAAAAAAAATTCGTTCGTCGGTGAATGAACGTCGTCTAAAAATTAACAGAATAGTGACCAAAAACATTTAATGTCTAAATTTTTGGTGAATAATTTAAACATTTTAAATTTTAATAACTAAAATAAATTTAAAAATAAAATTTAGTGTTGATTTAAGTAATTTAACCCCGATTACAATAGAAAAATTAAGATCCAAACCAGATTAGTGTGCATGTGCTCCAGCCAACCCGACTGCCGACTTTTTATTGAACCCATCCAACAACCTCATTTGTAGATTTTTGTCTTTTTAATATAAATTATATCTCCCCGCTGCTGTATGATTGAATTTTTGATCCTCCAAAAAGAAAGAAGTGAGTTATCACAGGAAAAGGAAGGTGGGAAGATGTCTGATTTGGGTATTTTTACCTAATTAATATTATTTTTTAATTATTTATAAAAAATAATATCATTTACCGACCTATATAATAAAAAATATTCAAAATTTTTAGAAGATTGCATTGGTAGGGATTAAAATGAAAATAAAAAAAAATAATGTCAGAAGAGGAAGCAAACAATATTTTTAATTTGTGTTATTTTGAATATAATTATATCGTGTCAATAATTTTTAGTGCATATGGTTAAAAATATTCTGTTATAATCCTCTCTTCCCCTAGGTATTATTTAAAAATTTATATAACTTTTTGAGATTTATGGTGACAAGAAAAATTAATCTCATTCTTTTTTAACCATCGAACTTAAAAATCATTTTTTCTATATAGAAATGTATTATTATTTTATAAAGATTTGTTATATGTAATTTTACCGTAAAAATTTTAAAATTTTCATTTTAATCCTTGTAATTTACTCATTCTCTTTTTCCATCTCAAATGATTCATTTTAAGCTCAAGAACACCCCAAAAATAAAGGTTCTTGACAAAATCGAGCTTTGGTGGGATTTTACAAATATGTTTTTCAAAACTTGTTTTTGTATTCCAATCCTTCAAGAAAACATTTTGAATCATCTTTTTTTGTTTGGTTTAAATTTTCAAGGAGATTGGTGAGCCCTACAAAACTAGAGTGAGGGAAAAGGCGATGGATCATTAGCTTGGGCCTTCATCTTACAATAAAACAGAGATAATACACTCATATAAAGACATACATATACACGAGACTTTATATTAGGAGAGTAAATTCATAAAATTCTAAGAGATGGACTTATAAAATTTTAATAGAAAATTTATAAATAATTTAAAAAATTCAAATTATATATAAATTTCAAACTTTTAAGGGACGACCTTGGTCCATCCTTGCACTCAGTGCTTCATGAGTGTGGTTTTTATTGTGTACTTAAAACATGCTTAGATGATTTAATATGCCTTTTTGAGGTTAAGATGTGTTTGAGAGCCTTTGGATTGAGTTGGAAACCATTTTAAAGTGTTTTCGAACTCAAAATTTGAGTTTACATTACAATAGTTTTGAAATCAGGGGCTGAGTTTCAAAAATCATAGAAACGAAAACACTTAAAAGAGCGGTTTCGAAATCAAGCCTTGGGTTTCATTTTTGTTGTTCAACCAAGCTAGCCCGGGGTTTCTCCTTTTCCATAGTTTTTATTCATTTGAATCATGGAACTATGATTCGGTTCGTTAATTCTTTTGTATGGAAAAATAAAACATTTCGAACTCGATTGGATCATGCAGTAATATGTTCTTTGATGCATAAATTCTTTGTAACCTACATGTTATATACTCTTGAAACTACAAATGCTATATCTAGCAACGGTCACAGGATTCGTCGGATCTACCAAACTAACCTCTAACAAGTGTTGTTGAAGAAGAGCCCCTAACTGTAGCTACCATTTCAAATTCATGGCCAAGTCCAGCAGAGTTTCAACTTGGCGTATGGTTCGTTTCTTCTCCTGTTCCTTCAATTTTACCGCAACAGATTCTGGATCAAGCCCTTCGATGCTTTCCGCTTCATTTTGTTCGGATCGAACCTCTTGTAGCAAAGCATCGACCTCTCTTATGAAATCTACTCTCAGAAGAACATCATCGGCTTCAGCTGGCAGTGATAATGGCCCGTGATGCTGATAATAAAGTCAGGTATAAGAAGTTAAGGCTTTTCTTTCGACTTTTAACATTCATGAGCATATCACTGCATGGATGGTATAGAATGTCACCGTACATTTAGACGAAATTCAAGATGCCTATTTGATGAACTATACGTACATTCGACTTCTATGCTACTACTTTAGAAGGATAAGATTTTCTCAGGTGAGCTCTTTTCCGGTTCCTGAAACCCTAGGCAATGAGGACTTTGAATCGATACCATTTATCACTTACCATGGCCTCACCAAGAAAGCCTGTATATATATTGCACAAAGAGAAGCATAATAGCAGAAACGGCTTAAACGTAAGACGCTAGATTTAGTTATGAAATATGATTGCAATTTCATCGTCACTTGTACCATATCGAGATGTGAATGCGGAAGTTCATAATTCCAAAAATGATAATAAGAATAAATAGCAGCGTACCTTATCAATATCAAAACCAGCTGGTACAAGGATGCTGAATGGATCCTCCCGGGGAAAAGTATCAACCATTAGTTTTTTGCATTCCTTCAGCCATCCGGCATCGTCAAACCCATCATGCATGTTCAAAAGATCATTGAGCAGCCTCATAGCAGGAGTAGCCTCCCGTTTCAATATCTCGGTCTAAATATAAAGTAAAAATATTGTTTTTTCAGTTGTTTTACAGTAATAGTTTGAACGGCAAGAACTTAATAAAGTCAATGAAGATGAAACAAACAAAAATATTCCCTTATTGCATGACATATGATGGATTGACGGTAAGAAACCCAACATACCGGCAAAGTAGAGCAATTCAGGGAAAAAGAATCGACAGCTTTTACCATTTTCAGTACCTTATAGGTACCTCATATTAGGTTCATTCCCCAAAACTCATATTCCTGTAGTATAATAACTGTTGATTACAATCTTGTTTCTACCTCTTACTGATCAAATTCGAACCAGATAAAGCAAACCAGAAACCAACCATAACCATGAAATCAAGTGTTTTTCATGGTTGTGGAAGAAATTAAAAGGTCCAAGGTTGAAGGTATAAGGTAAATGCTGATAAATGATAAATTGATGGATCAATAAGTTTTAGGTATTTCTGAAGATGATCAGTAACAGTTGAAGGCATTCATCGAAAAATGAGATAGGTATTCAAAATATTTAGTAGAGTGTATACCTCAACTCTTCTGTATAGGAGATCAAGACTCCTAATGGCATCCTTTTCTTCCTGGAAAAAGTTACAAGTTAATACACTAGAGAGAGAAACGGAGAACTTAAGGTTGCTGCATGGACTACATAACACTTATGCCTCGTTTGGTTACATAAGTATTAACACAAGGAAAAACTAATTATATTATATACTGAGTTTTAAAATAGTTTGTCATAACATAAAGAAGAATTAGTACAATTCTAACTTGAAATGAGAAAGACGAGTTAAAACTCAAGTAAAAAATAACACCTCTTCAAATGAAGCAATATATATATATATCCATTCTCTTTGTTGAAACTAATGTCATGTGGGTATCTCAAAATTGCGAGTGAAGTTAGTTTATTGCTAACTCATGTACTAAAACATGAGAAAAAAATAACATTCCTACCGAACATAGCATTAGTGCATAGAATTTAATTTGAAACCCCCTTCTTATCAGGAACTGTCATGTTAAACACATCATTCACAAGGCTGATTAAAACCAATTGCAGGGGTTCCCAGAATTTAAATTGAAATAACAATACATATAAGATTCATAAGGTTGTTTGTTTGCTAGGAAAAAAATGCATTTACGGGGGTTTAGTTTCAATGTAGCCAATCAACAAGTATGCGATGCGTAGTACGGAAAAGACTAACTACATTTATTGAAGGATCCTATAGCTGTTATCACTGTTGTGCTTTTCTATACCACAAGGTGATTTTTCTATGGCTGTCAAAGCTCCCAATTTTTCTGATAAACACATTAAGTTTTCTCAAAGGTTCAGAATACGAGCCAAAATTGGTTTTAGTTTTTTCACAAGTTGCAGCACAGGTTTCCATGGGCATGTCAAATCTCTGAAAGAAAGGCTGGAAAAGAAGAAAAATAGGCAAAATTTAGCGCAGCCAAAATTGAAAGCTACTAAAATACCACTTACATCACGCCGAGCAAGATCGAGGCGATTCCATATGACCATTAGCACAAGTTCAGTAAGTTCACCTCTCTCTGCAGCCTCCTCAATTTTCTGCATTAGAGTAAATTAAAGGGTATAACCAAGAGAAGTGATGTCAATACAAATGCAGTGCCATTTTACGCAGAGAGTTGCAGAAAGATTACTTTGGCAATTCCTCACCCTGGTGTTTATAATCTCGTCAAATTAGATTGTTCTAAGAGTTTCCAAAGATAATGTTCCTATCTCCAATTTATTCACGAGACAACTTTATTCATACCAGAAGACCTCAGATGTACTTTTCAACTATTAAAAAGAAGCATGTCACTGAAAACATTTGGCCATTCCTGGTGAACCTCAGTGGAAACAACTGGACTTTTGATTTTTGACAATTGTCCAAAAAAAGTCCAACTCTATGGTATTATTTTCATCCTTGTTACTAGAAGAAAAAGAATTCAATTAAAACATTTCTATCATCCTAAAACTTGGGGAAAAATTTCAACTTGTTTTAAAGAACTGTCTTTTGGTTCTGCATACATAAATACATATATTACCTCTTCCACCTCTTCTTCAGCCCTAATGAAGCTTGAAACTAGTTTCCTTGCTCTTACAACATCTTCTTCAGGGTATCCCTTCAAACGCATACCTATTTCACGATACTCATCAATCTTCCTTTCCTCTTCTATATCTTCCTCTCGACGTCTTCTATGTAACTCCTTTGTTTTTTCCCGTTGTCTGGCTTGCCATTCCTAACCAAAACATTGCCGTTTTCTTACTCATTACAAACAACAACACTGATTAAAGACTGAACAAATTTTACACAGACAAGGGCATCTATCCATATTCTACTGTATATCAAAAACTGCTCTAGGACCAAGTGTATCAAAACAAACACAAGTATGTCAGTTTTCCGAAATATTTATACACTAGAATGGTTAAATTAGCAGAAAACTGACTCATATGCTGATTTCTTCATAGACATAAGTGTGGCTATGCACAAACACAGGGATGGACCAGGATTTTATGTTAGGGGGTGAACCTATAGAATTCTAGGGAGCGAAAATAGATTTTCATTAGAAAATACATAGAAAAACTTTAAAAATTTTCTAAATCACATACGAATTTCAAATTTCTAGCCCAGCCCCCTCAGTCCATCCCTGCACAAACATGCAGTACCATAAACTAATTCAGAGGTGACCCAGAAATAGCAAATCCTGAACACCCATTTATTACTGTTAACCAGAGGAGTAAGAACTAAAAATTACAGCTGAAAAACATGATTAAAAACAGAAGAAGGGGGAAAACCGGGTAAGAAAAGGGAACAACATACATCATCGTAATACTCCTTTGGCATCCCTTCGAGAAGTTGTTCTTCTTTGTTCGTGCACCTCCTCAAAACTGTGCTCAACCCCAACACCCAAAAAACAGATGATAAATAACGAAAGATGACTAATTTGAAGCAAATAAACAACCCAATTGAATATTTTGAGCGTAGAAAAAAACCTGTTGCAGAAGGGAAGGTAGTCTTGAAAGGAGAGAGCCGCATATTTGTGGGTGGAAGCAGGGGTTGCAAGGGAAGTGAACATGTTAAAAGGAACAGCTTTGCATCCATTTTTTTGCTTTGGAAAGATATATATCAGAGTGAAAACAGAGCTCCCTGGAGTTGGTATATTTCTGCTGATTATTTACAACTTTGGAAAGCTAATGTCGTTAGTTTTCGAATTGCATATTTACCCCTGATATTTCATGGGCTATCATTTGAGTCACTATTAAAATTTGTTTAAAGTTGAAACATAGCTTGGTATACAGGCCGTCCTGAGGGTGGGCCACAAGGACACCGGCCCACTGCCCTTAACTAGAAGTGTCCAATTTTAATGATATTTTATATTTTTAATATTTATTATTGGGGTAAAACTTTGATACACAGGCTGTGTAAAATTAATTTTACACAAGCCTGTGTATTTACACTATAAAAATTCAAATCCTAAATTTCTAACCCTAACCCTAAAATACTAAATCCCACACCTTAAACCCTAAATTCTAAACATTAACCTTGAATTCTAAACACTACAACCTAAACTACTAAACCTTAAACTAAAACCTTAACCCCTAAAACTAAAAGGCACGTGTAAACTAAAGTTTACACGGCCTGTGTATCAAAGTTTTTTTCCTTATTATTATGGTTTAATTTTTCAATACCTTTTATTAATAGTTTAATCTTAAAATTTATTTTATTTTTGTAATATTTGTTATTAGAGGTTTAATTTTTTTCAATACTTATTAATAGAAAGTCATTTTTTTCGATACTTGTCATTAGTGGCTCAATATTTTTTCAATATTTGTTATTAGGTCTACCTTTAAAATATATTTTTTTCAATATTTTTTATTATTGGTACCAATTATTTTGCAATACTAGTTATTAGAGCCTAGTTTTTTTCTCAATAATTGTTATTAGGTACATACTCTTAAAATTTAATATTTTTTCAACACTTATTATTATAGCTCCTATTTTTTCTAATACTTGTTATCAGTGACTTACTCTTAAAAAATACTTGTGAATGAGGGTCTAATTTTTAGATTCGCTCTTAGCCCACCAAAATTTTAAAAACAAACCTGTTAGTATAATAACATTTTTAATCTTAAAACTTATATATTTTATCATCATCGATTTGATAATGTTTGTATCTTTCTTTTATTTCGAATTTTTGGGTTAGGTTCTTATTTTTTCCTTGTATGATCTTCTTTTGATCTCGAGACGATAGTTTTGTTTACTAAGATTATGTCTGGATTTAGGTGTTTTGTTTACTAAGTTGTGAACTTTCATTGTAATTTCAGATACATCACCGTTTAATAAAATTAGTGGATTTCAATTTTCAAAAAAATAGTCAATTAATTTTACCGATTAATTAAATACCAACTCATAATTGCTAGGGTTAGCTTTTCTCTCAAATTTAGTGCCGCCTTCACTTTTTTGTTTAATTTTTTATGGCTGACGGCGGTACCAATCTTAGAGCTGGTTGTCGACCGCCGATCACCATCTTTTTATTTATTTATTTCGTTCTTTTGATTTTAGTTCTTTTAATTCAATAAATTCGTCTTTATAACACGTTTTCTTTTATCTTTTAGTACGTTTTTTCTGCTTTTTAGCATGTTTTTCTGTCTTTTGGCACGCTTTTTTGTTCTTTATTTTTGTTAAGGTTGAATTTGACGTCCCCACGACTGATCAAGATGGCGCTCTTTTGATTATCCTGTTGATCTCCCTGTTTTGAACCCTCGATTTGGATCTCGATGCAAGTTTCGTCACCGCTTTTGTTTGCGATTGAGTTGTGGTAATAATCGTCTGTCAACATGCCCCAATTCTGTAATATGCATTTTTTTAATGTCGTTTGTTGATGGTTTTTACCTTAATCGTCGAGCTTTGGTGATGTTTATTTATTTTTTCGAGTCTTTGAATTAGGTTTTACCTTTTCTTTTTTGGGTCCTATTTATGATATATAGATGTTAATTTTCGTGCTTTTAGAATTATGTCCGGATCAAATTTGTTTATTGCATTGTAAATTTTCATTTTAGATTTTTCATTTATTAATAAAACTGAAAAACTCATTCAAAAAAATAAATTAATTTTATTTCAAAAGAAAATGGTCAATTAATTTGACTTGTGCTTCTGGTTCATGGTTAACTAAATTTGTAGGTAATGTTGAATACTATCAGAGTAAAATAGAAAGTTGATTTCAATGTTGTTTGAAAGACATACCCTGAAGACTTCTGATTAAACAGGCCTCAGAGCAAAGAAGCAGATGGTAGCAAGGTTAAAAATTTAAAATTCGTATAGGATTTAAAATTTGTCCATGCAAGCACATGGTATCAAGGTCAAGCCATCACATAAGAATACCTCAAAGAAGTTAGCCAAGAATATAGGATTTAGGTTTAGGGTTTAGAGAGTGGATAAAAGTGATAATGAGATCTTCAGATCTGCAACATTGATGGTTTCAATTCCAAGGTTTGCATAAATTCTGAGGAAAAACTCGTGCTCGTAACATTTTTAGCCGTTTCGAGAACATCTTCCCGGCTAATGTTCTAATCACACATAGTGTAGTTATCTGAAAGTTATTCAAGTATATAAAAACTGCAATCTTGTCGTTGTATCTGTTCTTTAACTACTACTGTAATTTGTATTTGATTTATAAACTCTGTGAAGTGAATTACTCTAATGGGTCAAGTTTCTGCATGCTGTATGAATCAGGGAAACTTCATTTCTTGTTTATTGAATGTTTGTGTTATGCTGGAGAAAACAATAATATTTGTGTTATGATATAATCAACTCGAGTCGAGTTCGAGCCATGTATATTCAAGCTTCAAATTTAGCCAGTCACTGTCTTTTACCTTTATTCTTGGACCCTTTATGTAATTTTTTCACCTTCCATTCAACTACAAGAAATCTACTTCCTACCAACTTTGTATCTTCACGTGTCCTGCCAATATAAGGCCATTGAAACCGTTGTTTGTTTTCGCCAAAGATTTGTTGTCACTTTTCTTCAAGCTCCCATTTCCATGGCTGCTCTGTACATTCATCCCCCTCTAAAGCTAGCTTTCCTTTGTTCCTTCTGGCGTATTGTTACCCCTTTGAGTTTGAATTATCCGGCAGTGTTCAACTTCGGGGACTCAAATTCGGACACTGGCGGAATAGTCGCGGGCAAAGCTTTTCCCCTGGCACAATTTAATGGCCAGACTTACTTCCATGAATTCTCTGGCAGATTCTGTGATGGTCGCTTAATCATTGATTTTCTAAGTAATTGTTGTCTTTCCCTACTTTGAATCCGATTCATACGATCCGAATTTTGAGAATATTTTGTAGTAATAACAAGTTTTTTGATTTTTTATTTTGCAGTGGAGGCAATGGAGCTTCCTTACATGAACCCTTATCTGGAATCTGTTGGCTCTCCCAGTTTTCAGACAGGCTGCAATTTTGCTACCGGAGGGGCTACCATTCAACCAGCAGATGCAGCTTCGACGAACCCTTTTTCCTTCAATCTTCAGTTATCTCAATTCTTTCGATTCAAGAATCGAGTTCTTACATTACTTTCCAAAGGTGTTTCTTTTTGGACAAGCTTCCATGTTCTTTTTGACAGAAATGTCAATAAAAAGGTTATAATTTGTTGTTATGTTTTTTGTTCAGACAAGGAACTTGAGACATATCTCCCTGCGGAAGATTACTTCACCAAGGCCCTTTACATGTTCGATATCGGCCAGAACGATCTCGACGGCGCATTATATTTATTGACATCGGAGAAACAAGTCCTTGATTTTGTTTCGAAGCTTATATATGATCTCAACTATGGAATGAAGGTTCCATCAAGTTCTTGTACTAGTTCTAGTACAGATGAATTAACTGTTGCTGCTATTTTACAGTGCTTTTTTTCCTTCCCCAGAGATTATATAATGCAGGTGCAAGGAATTTCTGGGTTCACAACACCGGTCCCCTCGGATGCTTGCCGAGAATCATCGCTACATTCGGAGAAAACCCGTCGAACCTTGACAAACACGGCTGCGTCCTCTCGCACAACAGAGCTGCAACCATTTTCAACCAGAAACTCCGGGATATCTGTCTACAATTCTTGGCACAATCACCCGAAGCCAAAATCACTTATGTCGACATATACTCGATAAAGCTAAACCTCATTTCAAACCATTTGCTATACGGTAAGCATTGCAAGCCTAATACTGAATCTTTTTTCTCTATGTTCATAATATGTTCACTCGAATCCACTCGGACTTCACTCTCAGGATTCCAGCAACCATTAGCAGCATGCTGTGGCTATGGTGGACCGCCATTGAATTTCGACACCCGGATGCCTTGTGGTGTAACTAAGGATCTGAATGGGACGATTGCGACGGCAAATCCATGTAACAATACAGCTGAGTACATAAACTGGGATGGGACTCATTACACTGAAGCTGCAAATAGATTTGTTGCAGATCAAATACTAACAGGAAACTACTCTGATTCACCTCATTTGGGGACTTCACCATTTCTTAACTGAGCAAGATGAATGTTGTTGTATTTACTTTGTACTTTCTATTGATTTATCACAGTTTTCATATGACAATGGCAGAATGTAGAGGAAAGCATTGCGAAATTGTGTTTAATAAAGACAATTTGTTCTGCAGAAAACCAAATGGTTTGTGAAAAGAGTTAATAGTTTGATAAGTACTAAATAGTGTAGGTCGAATTCTGGTTTTTGGTCCCTTTATTGTGCCTAAATTAGAGAATTAGTTTTTGTACTTATAATTTGACAGAATTTGGTCCTCTCTTTTTAGAACGTCATTAGTCTAAATAATTATAACATGTTAACTATTTCCTTTTAAAAAAATTGACGCTGATATGAAGTTTTTATGTGTTGGAAGGGGTATTTTTTAGAAAGAAGCATGCATCAGTATTTTAATCGAAATAATTAATGATTGGACTAACTAAAAACATTATAAAAAATAGATGAACAAATTTTGTCAGATTAAAATACAAGAACTATATCTCATATTTGAGGATAGTAGAGGGATTAGAATCATAATTTAACCAATAGTAAACAAAAGTTTTAAACCAAGTTTAGTCTAGGTAATTAATATCTCAGAATATCCATAACCTACCCCTAAATCAAAGACAATTATGCATTTAGATATTTTCATATTTAAGACAGGAAAAGGATACTAATCTCACATATAAAAATAATAAGGGTCATGGAGTAAAAAAAGTGGCGGCGTTGTATACCATACATGTTTTTTTAGGAATATAGTGATGACCCATGATAAGTGGTATTAAAGTGATTCTTTAATTATTTGACTTTACACTGAGTGTCGCAGTGAGTAGGATAAGTAGGATGAACAACTATGACAGTAGTCCATCACAAGGACGATTAACTTGTGACGCCCTTGAGTGAAAAATAATATCACAAGTAGGCAGGGTGAACAATCTGATAGCAGCCCATCACGAAAGCAGTTAACTCATAGTTGATAACACATATTTTATCAGACATTTTGAGAGAAGGATAGTAATAATCTCATGATAATATACTCTAGCCACAATCTCTAAAATGTTAGAACAAAAATTATAACTCAATTAGCTTGATCAAATCATTTTTAAGGAGTAACATCGGCTAGATTTAATTATTGATTTGAATTTACTAATATTATCTATTATAAATTGTTCTAGTAAGGTGAAATTTTAAGTTTTTTAAATAAAGTTAAGAATTTAAATATTAATATTGTAAATAGTGCAACAAGTTTAAATGCAGGCTCAACGCCTTTCAATGAGGTAGGATCCTTCAGCCCCGTATACCTTATGGGAAAGACAGATCATTTTCAGAGTTGCTGCCAATCCAAAATCATAAATTTGGAAATATCAGTGATTGGTGGAACAGACAAATACCTGTGCAACAATTAGCTTGAATGTCCATTTTGCAGAGAATAGGTTGGCATCATCGCAACACCAACACCTTTAATCAAAAACTTAAAAACTCAAAACGATAGGTTGATCTAGCAGAATGAGACGCCAAATCTTTAAAATAAGATCAGTAATTCGAATCTTGATATTATAAAAGAGAAAATTAAATTAAAATAATCGCTTCATAATGAGTCTCTATAAAATTTGATCTAAATTAGTCGGTCAATAGATCGTATACCATTGATTAAACCTAAAACAAGACAAAAACAAATAAAATATATCTATAAACCCCATGCATGGTACTGTGTCTTAAAAGCTCCAGTTTGGCTGGAATAAACGGGAGATCGCTATAATACAATCTTTTTCCAGTTGCAATGTCAAATGTTGCAACATATGTTATCAGGCTTAAATATTTTAGTTTTTATAATTTAATTTTATGATATTGACTTAATGCATTATTTTTATTTAAAAATTTTGCTTCATCTATTATCTTATGTTTAATTTTAATGTTAAGTGTTGACCTAATAACTATAAAAAGACGAATTTTTTCAGTCTTTTACATTTTTATCAACTTGACCTTTGATCTTTAAAAAACTAAAAAATATCAACTATAATTACCTTTAATTGAACAATACATTTTTTCAATCATTTAAGTTTATAGATTTTAAGAGTTAAATCAATAAAAAAGAACTACAAACGTAGAGGACTAAAAAAAATATTTTCTAATAATTGTCGAGTCAACCATTAACAATAGATTTCGAGTTCGACGTTCGGCTGGCACGCCGTTTGTTGTTTTCAGTGATGTCGTATTGAAGAAAATGACCGGTTAGATCCGACAACTGAAGTGGTGTGTTTAGGGGCGGCGACTGACAACGGAAGGGACGACTACTCGGCGGCAGAAGTGACGGCAATTTGGGGCTTGGATTTGGGGACTATTTTGTAAAAATTGGAGAATTTTTAGGATTTTTTGAAAATTTAAAATTTGTGTAATTTTTTTTAATTTTGAATAAAATAAAATAAACATGACATGTGTATGTTCTGATTGGTCAACAAATTTTTTTAACGGCAGTTAACTACCGGCACTTAAAATTATAACGGTGTAAACTTTAGGCACTTATTTTTAGCAAAAATACTTTAGGCACCTAAAATTCAAAAGATGTATAAAAGAAGGAGACTCTAAGAAAAAGAAGAGGGTGCTGTTGGTACGTCTAAAACTCATGACCTAATAGAATATGAAGATAAAAATGAACAGCTTACCAATGTGCTTGCTTTTAAAGAATAAATCACACAATTTTGTCACTCAATTGTAATTTGTCATTCAATTATACTTCAATACTTAATTTTCAACACTTAATTTTACATCGCTTCGATTTTTAGTTCATCTGACAACACCTAAAATTGGAAATGATTTTTTTCCTGAAATTCTATTACGGGCGTATAATATCATGCATGTGTAATATGACTTTTAAAGGGTAAATCACACAATTTTGTGACTCAATTATTAGTAAGTTTACAAGTGGTCACCGTATCTTAAAAATCACAACCAAGTCATTCAATTAATCGATTCCAACAATCAAGTCATTGTGTAGTTAAATCAAAAACACCATTGTGACATGCAATATTTTAATCATGAAAAATCCATGTTTTTCAAAATGTTACAATGGAATCACTCAATCGATTTGTAACAATCATATCATGTGCAATATACAATCTAGCCATCTACGATGACCGACGAACTCAAAATTTCATCACAAGATTCACCTTGATCTCCTCGTCCAATTCATCGAATTAGATTCATGAAAAACTCTCTCAAAAGTCACTGAATCATCCCAAAATGTTTAAACTTCTTGAATCCCTATCTACGTCAACCACTATTAGATGGCTCCATCTCATGATATATTCGTCCTCTCACCAACGACAATCCTCCATTGTTTGGATCATCGAATAGATCCCTGATCTCCAAGAAGCCCAAACCCCAAATCACCATTTGTAACAAAATTAATTGTCATAATTGTAATCTTTTAAATATGAGGACTCATTTGTAAACTTTTTAATAATAGAGTAACATGTGGTGTAAGTTACAATCGATTAATTTAATGACTCGATTATGACTATTTGAAATGTGGTGAAGCATTTGTAAACTTACTGATAATAGATACTAATGAATTCTTATTGTTGGGAAGAAACATCAATGGAATCTCATAAAGCATTTTGTTGATTATTGTTCTCAAGTGGTTCAATTAAATAAACGTGATTATATTATATTATATTATATTATATTATATTATATTATATTATATTATATTATATTATATTATATTATATTATATTATATTATATTATATTATATTATATTATATTATATTATATTATATTATATTATATTATATTATATTATACAGTTCAAATGAGTTGATCTTTAACCGAAACTTGAATACACGTGAAGCCAGGGTTTCCATGTCTTAATTGTGAAAAGAATATTGAAGAAACTAAGAATTATTAACAAAACCAAAGGCTGTCCCTGTCTGGAATCCAACAGCAACCTATGCCGTGTTCATTTCATTAACGTTCGATGATATGAAACTTTTACCAGTAAAATGACCGGTTTTCTCTTTTGATGGCTTTTGTTTCTCATGACACTTCATAATTTTCAAACGAAACCCAGATTGGAAGATACTGAATTTGATACCCCTTTCGACTTTCTCTTCACAAAGTCATCAAATTTTTTATTTCTTTTCTCTCAGTTCTTTTTATCGGGAAAAACAACTATGGAGTTTGCTCGGATGGACGGACTAGTGTTAGGAGGCAGTCGCACTTTTGAAATGTTCAGATTTTTTCTCATATATTTTAGATATTTTCTTTGTATTTGTATTGATGATCTAATTTTGTATCCTGAAAATTTTAAATTTCTTATATAATTTTATTTAGTAGAAAAGTTCGGCACCCCTAACAGGATGTGCGTACATAGAGAGATTTACAATATTTTGATAAATGTTGGAATTTGAACCCCTCGCGAGAATTGCAAACGGCTTGTTCTGGTTGAGTCATTTTGGTTCGAGTTATTTCGGGTATGGCTACGTTCTATTTAGTTCGGTTTGGTTTTAGTAAGAGTCTATGATATTTGGGTCATATCGGGTCGGTTGATTTTGATTCAGGTCAATAGGAGATCGGTTAGTTTTTGATTTAGGTCAAATTTTGGATCAGTCAGTTTCAAGTTGGGTCAATTTTTTACACCTATATATATATGGCTTTTTTGGTGAGTCGTGCGGTAGTTCACAACCCATCTTTCTTTATTTCTTTTTTTTTTATTTTGGTTTGCCTTTATTTCGAGTCCATTCGATTTTGTTGAAAATCGGTTCAGGTCTATTTCAGTTCAACTAAAATTCATGTCGATTTTGGTTCAATTTATTTCGGGTTTTGGGTCACCATGTTCGGGTTAATAACGGGTCTTGGGTTAGGTAAATTAGTTCAGGTTTCGTGTCAAGTTTATTAAATCTACACAAAATAAAACAACATAAATATCTTTGATCACTCGGTCAATTAGTGGATCGCTTATGTCAGTTTTTAATAAGTTGTACTTTTGGTTCGATTATGGTTTATTGAGATGGGGAAAAGGAAGGGAATTCGATTCCTGAATTCCCCCCTCATCCACCACATCAGTTTGAAAAATATGACAAAACTTATCAATCTCCTTTTTAACTTCGGACATTATTAATTAGGAATCTTAACCTAAATTTGTCGTCTAAACTGGGCAAATTATTATGGTAAAGCTAGCTTTGTTTTACACATGGTACTCGACAATGATTCAAATAGGGGGTTAATGTGACACCGTTTCGGATTATTGTCTACATTTTAAATTGGCTTTCAAATTTCAAAATGTTTTAATTGAGTCCTTAAAGTATTCCCATTGTATTATTCAAGTCATTCCATTAGCTCAATTGTTAGTTTCAACGTTAAAAGTCAGTTCGGATATGACATTGAGCATATTTAAAACACGAGGGTAAGAGTTTAAAAATGTATGCACCTATATCATGGACAACTTAGGTCTTACGTGTTAAATAAAAGAAATAACTCTCCTAAATTTTAATAACTATGTTTGTTTTATTAAAACATATTTAAGTTGTCCATGAAGAGGGGTGAAACTAGGATCAAATATTGGAATGAACCAAGCTGCTTAGTTCAAAAATGAATAGGGACCTAATAAGTATTTAAACCTAAAAATTGAAGAGTTGATGTTTAATTTGAGCAATACTTAAACTAATAGGTACCTAAAAAGTCATTATACCAAAAATTGGGAGACAAGGCCAGCGACGGATGAAAAAAAGGGCCAAGGGCCAAGAATTTGGAAAATTCATAATAAGCCCTTATTTTTTGAAAAAATTAATTGGCTCTCTCAAATTTTTAGAAATTTATATTAAATATTACAATATTAAATATTTTCAATTAAATCATCTAAAATTTAAAGTTTAGTAATTGGGCCCTCCCGATATTTGATTATGACTTCATCCCTGTCAAGTCCCCTCCCAAGGTCTATGAAGTTTCGTTCATAGGTATACACGTGTTTAAAATTTGATTCGTGTATTTTAGATAAGTTACACATCATATTTGAACTAATATTTTTTCTAGGTAATTATAACATGCACTGGAAAAAATTTCCACAAGTGTCTTAGTTTTAGGGTTTGTTGATTTGGTTCAAGGTTTATGGGTTTAAGTTTAAAGGTTTTGAATTTAGGGATTATAGGTTGAAACCTAAATCTCTAACCATATTACCCTAACATCTAACCTTTAAACCATAAACCACTAAATTCTATACCTTAAACTAAATTCTTAAACCCTAAAACTAATACGCTTATAAAACATTTTTGTTTTACCGTTGGTGCATGGAATATGTAAAGACGTAAGAATACATTTTTTTAGAACAATATGATATGTTTCCCACTTCCTTAGTGATTCTAAAGCACTCTTTGTTACGCTTATATATGCCAAGTATATAAAGCTGGTGTGTTTGCTCAACCATCTTAAACAAGCATCTTCTCCTTGTCATTCGATCACCCAAAAAACCTATACATCAATGGAAAAGAATCAAACTAGTTGCCCTAAGGTTGTGTGTGAGAAGATCTTTAGAGCAATCACTTTGGCTCCTACTTTCACTGCAATTCGTTGTATCTCGAACCGCCAACAAACACCGTCTTCGGCAGCCGCCAAACATACTCGAAATCCTCCATTGGAAGTTCCCATCAAGTTCGACTATGCCACCGCCAATGGTTCAACTTCAACCTACACCAATGGCACCCAAGCTGTACCGTTGATGGCTCAACATGCGAAAACACCGAAGCCATCGACGGATATGGTTCAATCGGGGAAGGGGAAGCCGGTTGTTTCGGATAATGGTCAGCAGGCAGGAAGTAAGTTGAAGCAACATAAGGGCAAGAAGGTGGAAGCTGTTAAGAAACCAACGCAGCAACATTATGATGCTAAATTCGATGCCTTTATCCATCAAACAAGGGAGAAGATCATGTCGGATGATCGTCGAGACAACGGAGGGGATTCCCGGAAAGTTGTCAGACATGGTCATGGTCATGGTCATGGTCATGTAAGTGTTCGTAAGGATCATCACTTCTCGGATTTTATCAAACAGACTAGAAGGAAGATCAAAAGTACCTTGAGCATGAAGGATAGAAGCGAATCCTTCAAGTGATCAAAAACCGAGTAACCTGAAATTCGATGAATAAACCGCAAATTATCTATATACTGAAAGGCTTGACAAATAATCGTATTGATTTTGTTGTTATTTTGTTGATCCAAGCTATGAGCATGTCATGGCTGTTGGTTCCCTATATGTTTCCTTTGTATACAATGCATCTACTTCTATATTCTATTTTATCATTGGTTTAATACTTGTATACAATTATGTTTCGTTTTTTTTTACATTTAATGTACAATGTTTATATTATTCAAACCCTTTCTACTCATAAATCGGAGGATATTAAACTCTTAAACATATCCTCTTATATATTATACTAATAATATTAATCGAGCTATATTCAATCGATACATGTTTCGTTCTTTTAGTTTTGATGATGATATTGTTGTGACCGAGACCAAAAAATAAATGAAAGATGAAGATTAATAGATAGAATGGTATATAAGCCCAAAAGAGGAGCTGCATTCTTGGATATAGGGCTCAATCCTCCTTCAATTCACTGGCTAATCATATTGAGCTCTGAGCATCATTTTTTTTGTCTTAATATTAAAAAAATTAAAATTTATATTTTAATCTTAAATTTTAAACTCTAAACTCTATCTTTTAAAAATAAATTATACAGTTAATTCTTTAAACCATAAATCTAACATCTTAAGGTCAGAACACAAATAGGACACCAAAAAGAACTAGATGATTTCTTTTCCATTTGAAAAGCCTTGAATCCTAATATGAAGTTAAATCGATTCGATTTAGTTATTTTGGTTTTTTTTTTCAATTTAAACAGCCGGTTCTGTCTTAAAATCTAAAACCAAATTAATTGAGTGGACTTAAAAACTACCTTTTAAATTATTATTTCCTTACGATATTTTTTAATATCATTTTCTTACGATATTTAAATCCAAACTCATACTCAAATATAATACAAAAACTCAAACCCAATACACCAAAATAATTAATCGAATCTGAACCAAATAAAAAATTAAATCCAAACCAAATATACGTACTATTAAAATTTAAATAGAAAATATAATTTAATACAAATAAAATTTGACCCTAAAAATTAAACATTTTATATAATAAGTCAAATTTATATTGGTTTGTGTAATGATCTAGTGGTAATTATAATTTGGTTAATATTTATGTAATTTTATTAAAAATATTATTTATATGAAAATTTTAATTAAGTCGAGTTTTTTAATCGAACCATCAGAAAAGTCAGTTTGATTTCGGTTTGAAAAAAGAAATAACAAAGTCGATTAAGTCTATTTTCGATATTTTTTAACTAAATCGAATGATTACTAAATGAGGTAAAAGTATTACACAAGTCCTCACAACATAGGGATTATTGCATTTTGGTCTTACTTTTAAAAGGGATGCCAAAAATTCAAATATATTAGAAAAATTAAATAGATATTACATGAAACTATATTATGAATGTTCAAAAGAGCTATTAATTTTGAACTCAACAAGTGTTCATGTGGAAAAGCGAATGATATTTATCTTAAGAGACATGAGTTCAAATTATTTTGTCTACAAAGTGTATGTGTATTATTAAAAAACTAAAAATATCTATAAACATATACTAGTCGGGGACCAGTTTGTAACTTCTAATGGTGGAGGAAGCAAAAGATAATTGGAGCATAGTCGGAAGACCATTTATGTAATTTACCCAATTATTTTTTAACTCTAATACTTTTGTCCAAACTCTCTCATAGAATAAACTTTCAAATTTGAATGAGTAGCCCAATCCTAGAACAATTACTGCAAGATGAATACTAATAGCTCGTACTACATGATTTAGGCCTTAATCTTATGAAAAATTTATACCAACTCTTTGAAAATTTCATATCCCAACAAATCAAGTAGGGTCAATTGTGTAGGAAAAATGTTTGATAAAAACAAAAAAGAGTAGAAAATAAGACTTACTTGAGGCGTGCACTAGACACTGTCCTTAAGGATATTTCGCAGTGAAGCGTATCTTCCAGGATTCAACAAGCACTTCTGCCGAAGCAAGCAACAGAAAGAACAATGAACTAATGAATACTCGGCTTTAAAATAAGAGAGGAGAGAAGAAAGTAAGTAGATGATTCTACTTTGATATATAGTTTAAAGACACATGTGCATGGTATTTATAGTATCATGCATGCCTAAAAAGGCATCTAAAAATAGCAATTAGTTAAGACAAATTAGTCAAAAATAAAATGAGTAGTTAAGAATAAAGATACTTTAATTTAAAATAAATAGTTAAAATTAATCAGAAAAATGGATGGTTAAAAATGAATATACTTTTCATTTTAAAATAAATAGTTAAAACCAGCTTTAAAAGTAATAATAATAAATAAATAAAATAGACCGAGCCTCTAGTTCATACACATGAGAAAATCTAACGATTTGGACTTCTTGTCCAAACCTCGTGTGCGCGCAACCACCATCATATTTTCACTTACAAGCCCAATACCAAGTATTTATATTTAAACACAAAATAAATACTATAAAAGATAGATGTGAGATTCTTTAAAATATACTAAGTAATCTTATATTTTTACAACAATCCCCACATATTTCCAAGAATGATAAAAAAAATTAAAAAGTTTAGCTAAGCATTCTGACATAACGTATTCATTCTGGTGTCTTTTTGGACTATGAAGTAGAACTTAAAAAAATGAGACATAACCTATTGAGTAATTGGTGAAACATGTTTCTATGAACCAATAACTTATTGTTGTAAGCTAACATTCTCATTAATCACATGATATCTATTCTTGCTCTTTATAGGCCATGCGCGTGTTTGGTTTTTATAAGGGCTTTAGAGACTTTGCCATATATCTCATAGAAGCAGCCACACTTCACACTTATAACGGTCAAGCCATCAAGTGTACTCTGCAGGTCAATACACCACCTATAAAGGCTATGGACTTGATTAAGAGTTTTACTCACCCACATCATCCTTGCAGCTTTTTTAGCACTATGTACACCATAGGAAGAGAAAAAAATAATTTAGTGTTTTCCCTACAAGATCAATCAATGACTTGTTTTTACCCATATGAATCTTCTTCATGGGATCGACAATCACAAAGGTTGGGATACCATCAGTGTTGATTTCTTATATTGGCATAAGTCCCTTCCCCTCAATGTTTCACATATTAATTTTCTTTTCAGGAGTTTAGCTGAATGATTTGGCCAAAATTATTTCTAATTTCACATAATCAATTGATATCACTTCACCTTTTGCAATTTCTTTATTACCTCATGTCATTAAACAAATATGTCTAGTTTAACCATTGAAAGTTTTTATTCTTTCTAATGTCTATTGTTACTTGGCAATCACAATGCACTGAATCTATCAGTTTTGTGCCTAATAAAATATAGGCTAATGGGTTTTTTCAACCACTCAACTTCAAATACATGCTAAGAAATTTTTCTATCACTTAGCTTTATTGTTCAGGCTAAGAAGTTTATCTATTACTTAACTTCATTACACAGGCTAATAAGTTTTCCTACCACTTAGATTCATTACCAGTCTAAGAAGTTTTTCTACCACTTAACTTCATTATTAGCCAACTCTAATGCAATAAATGCAGACTTCATAGTAAATTTTCTATAAATGTTTGTTTGGCTAGTTTCTAAGATATTGTTCTACCCCAAGGGTGAACACATAACTGCTAGTAGATCTATTCTCACATAAATAAGATTTAATTATTATCAATGTATCCTTTTAATATAACGGGAAATCCACTAAGTAGAATATCATAACTCATGATATCCTTTTGATGTTTCACTAACTTTGCTACATCAACTCAACAATAATGATTTGAGTTGTGTATATTAGCTCAATTGAAGAATAACATGTGTCATCTCAGGTCTTGTAAAGTTCATCAAGTGCATCAAAATTTTAATAACTTTGTGCATACTTAAGATTGAACAACATGATCACATGTATATTTTTCTCATTTGAATATTAGCATCATAATGAGTATTCATAGGTTTAGTATCAATATATCCAAACTTCTTAAAAAATTCAACATTGTGTTCTTGTGATAGCATTTTGCTGCCACACTTCCTTATTATTTAAATACTCAATATGACATTTGCTTTATTCATGTCTTTCATATCGAATTTTGAAGCAAGATACCTCTCAGTCTCACTAATAATTACTAAGATAGGCATGTAATCAACATATAATAATCACATAAACATCGTCAATCAGCTTGGTATAAAAAAAACATGCTATCAACTCATAAATAATCACTCATGTTTTTCACTTTATTACTTGATTAAATTTCTCATTCCACATTTTTGAAATTTGTTTGAAGACATATAATGATTTGAGAAATTTACAAGCTTTAATTTCATGACTTGATTTAATGCATTCTTTGGGTTGTTCAGTATATACTTTTAAATAACCAAAAATATGATTTTTAACATCTATTTGGATGATGAAAATTTTGTGTTGAAACTAGAACAAAAAAAATATTAATGAAGAATTTTTTGTAATTGGAATAAAAATATCAAAACAATTTATATTGTTTAAAGTAAAACGTTTTGCAATATATGTTTATAAAATCATCAATCTTAAAATTTCCTTGTAAAAATAATTTGTTTGTAACTGATATGTTTTGTTGTATGAAGTAAACAACTAATTTACAAATGTTATAAAATAAAGTTACGTTCAACAATAACCACTTTTTCTCAAAAGAAAAGAATTGTAACAAGAAATTGTTCTAGAAATTTGAATCATTTTCAACCAAGTACACATATAAGTAAAACTTCTAAAGAGATTTACAGATTTAGGTCGTTTAAATCTTCTTAAATCATTATGTTCACAATCAAGTTTGAATCATAGATGAATTAGAAGAAACAAACATGCAATTTAATGATCTATTTTCTTTATACTACACCAACTCATAAGATGAGATAAATAATAGATTATGACTTATTTTCCATTATAGTCATTAAACAAAATAAGAATCTCTTTTATCTTAGCCATCTTTTTATTCTTTTATTTTTGAAATAAAATACGGTATATCTCAAAAACACATATCATTAAAATTGACAAAAATTATAGCCAATCAAATATATTATTATCCAAAGCATAAAGCATTTATGCAACACTATGAACATGCTATCTAATATTTTAGAGCCAATTATTTTTTCTTACGAACTAGAAGCATAAGTTTGACATGACACCCCCACACTTTAAAATATTTTAAGAACATATATCTTTTATAAATTTAAGGTGTCTCTAATCATTTTCACATAAAAAATTCCAACATACACATTTTACAAGTTATATTAATATTAGCATGTCTTATTAACCATAATAACACAAATTCTCACACTAGCATGTCACATAACATGTCATATAGATCATCATGATAACTTAATCAGACAAGAAATATAATTAACATGTATAACAACTTTGAATAAACATATTACAAAACCTCTTTTCACAAAATATATTCTCGATTCGTCACATTTGAAGGAATCTTAGGCTAAGATAATTTTTGGATTTAACTTTGAATAATATCTTGCCTCTTCAAATACTTGTGTAGTTTTGAACGCTCTCTAGGATAGACAGTTTTTTCTCATTCCTCCACAAGGGGGTATGACATAAATATGTGCCTAGTAGCACTATTGTCTATCTTCCACTCTTTTGTATTCGTAAAAATATCAACTTTGAGAAATGACCATAAAAATTATCCCATCTGCTTCAACCAAATTAAAATTTGGCTTAACAAGATTTTTCTTTTTTTCATTATTTCATCTGTTTCAACCAAATCGAAATTTGACTTAACAAGATTAACAACGTATGTTTCAACCAAATTAATATCTGG
Organism: Hibiscus mutabilis; assembly: GCA_019671005.1. Taxonomy (NCBI): domain Eukaryota; kingdom Viridiplantae; phylum Streptophyta; class Magnoliopsida; order Malvales; family Malvaceae; genus Hibiscus; species Hibiscus mutabilis. Next base: position 11,861,006 of record CM033716.1, read on the forward strand.
CTTAACAGGATTAATGACATCTGTTTCGTCCAAATTAATATTTGGCTTAATAGGATAATTATTTCTCATTGAAATTTCTACACTAAGTTATATGGTGGCTCAATGTGTCATCATAATTGAAGATAAAAATTATGGGTATAGCCGATGAATAATACACCAAGTAAGTTCCTATTAAAAAGAGGTGGTGTACAAAGCACTCTTAAATATCAAGTCTTTGATAGGACCAATCCTAGACATGCATTTTCGCATTATCTCAACAATCAATTATGGAGTCTGTCACATATAAAATAATTTTCTTTTTCCTTTTTTCTCAAAATATTATATTATTTTGTGTTTGTAACCAAAATCAATCATACTTAAAGCTCAACTTATAGAATTTTGTAAGCATAAATATTAGGCATAAGAATAATAATTCAATATTATAGCATAGATAAATAAAATTATTATTTAAACGCATCTACAAAAATTCATAAATAATACATACCTATTTTAGCAGTAGAGTTCGAATTATGATGTACAAACAACATTGCAACTGTAAGGGGACGCACTAGAGTATTGTACGGACAACGTAACAACAATAGCAACACCAACGAAAATCTTTTTTAAGAGGTCACAGGTTTTTCGGTTTAAAATAGGAAATGGAAACTATCCTTAAGATTGTAGGAAAAATGTTTGGTTAAACCGAAAAAGGTTGAAAAGGGAAAATAAGACTTGCTTGAGGCGTGCACTAGACACTATCCTTAAGGATATTTCGCGGTGAAACATACCCTCCAGGATTCAACATGCACTTATGCCGAAGCAGGCAACAGAAAGAGCAAAGAAATAATGAATACTCATATTTAAAATGAGAGAGGGGAGAAGAAAGTAAGTAGATGATTCTACTTTGGTATATAGTTTGAAGACATATATGCATGGTATTTATAGTATCGTGCATGTCCAAAAAGGACATCTAAAAATAACAATTAGTTAAGGGCAAATCAGTCAAAAATAAAATGAGTGGTTAAGAATAAAGATACTTTAATTTAAAATAAATGGTTAAAATTAATCAGAAAAATAGATGGTTAAAAATGAATATACTTTTCATTTTAAAATAAATGGTTAAAACCAGTTTTAAAAGTAATAATAATAATAATAATAAATAAATAAAATGGATCGAGCCTCTAGTTCATGAGAAATTATTAGATGAACCTTGTTCACCACGTCATCCGTAGTCTAACCAATCAGGTATGTCCATCTTAAAATAACTACATAATAACTACCCACTCTCTAATTACATGTAGGAAAGAGGTGATGTTTCACCTTGGGAAAAAATAAGATGGACGAACCTGATTGGTTAGGACCACGGATGACGTGGTTAACAGGGTTCATCTAATATTTTTTCCTAGCTCATGCACATGAGGAAATCTAACGATTTGGACTTCTTGGCCAAACCTCATGTGTGCGGGACCACCATCATATTTTCAGTTACAAGCTCAATGCCAAGTCTTTATATTTAAACACAAAGTAAATACTATAAAAGATAGATGTGAGATTCTTTAAAATATATTAAGTAATCTTATATTTTTACAATTTGACCCCAAATTTTGAATGTAGCTTTGCCAACGGCTTAACCTTAAGGCTTTGCTTGGTATGAAGGATGAAAATGAAATAAGGTGAAAATTTGTTAGTCAAATGGTAAAGATGCATAACTACTTTCTTACTTTGAATCTTAACCATTTGATTAACAAATTTTTCATATTTCTACATTTTCATCATTCATATCAAGCGAAGCCTAAGTCTTTATCTGCTAATCATGGGGTCTTTGACCATTTTAGAACCATGTGAATCATAATTTTATTAGAATTCTTAAGTTTCAACACTATTATGTCTTTATTTTACCCTTTGACAAGATAAACATAAACGTTCGAGCCTCGTTTTGATCGACATAGTTATTATTGTAACGCTAAAAAAACGTGTATTTGAATATGTATTATTCTCTTATTTGATATGATTGAACTTCTCAATCTAAAGCCACTCAATTGACGCCCAATTCGACGTGCTATTTTGGTGAAAGTTACAAACTCAGGTGAAACCATATAGTGTTTTGTAAGCTTAGGTTGGCGATATTACACATGCACGGTAGGCATTTGACGACAGGCATCATCTGAGGGAGCTTTAGCTCACGTTCTGTTTGTTTCCATTAAAGGGGTGAGACTTCTTTCCTATTGTCAAAAGGCATTTGCTCCACGGACATTGTTTTGTTTTGTCCATGCTACTAGCATATTCATTAAATCTCTTTCATACTACTTGTGTTTGCTTGTTTTGTCTTTATTTTAACCAAGGGTATTTAACTTATTGACCGACTAATCCAGATCGGATATTCCAGAGGTTCATTACAAGGGAGACCCTTCTAACTCAATTTGTTTCATTCACAACGGCAAGATTCAGACTTTCGACCTTACTTAAAGAATTTAATATATCATCTCATTAGTCCTATTGGCCATCCAACTTTCCTATTAATTGCCAGCTTGAGAGTTGGGATTTATGATATAGTGGGAGAAAAAACAACTTTGGGTTCTAAGCCCATGTTGTCTTTTGCTGATTTTAGTTCAAAACTTTGTAAGAAATAAAACAACAATGTGCTATGTTCTGGCATGTGAGTTTTTAATGCTGGCCTACTAGAGAACAAAGGAAACCCGTGAATGTTTCAACAATAACCAAATAATATAAAAGGTCAAATTATATTGTCAGTACATGTATTATACATGAGTTATAGATTTAATATCTGTATTCTAAATCAATCGATTTTAATTGTGTACTTTTTGAAACTTAAAATTTCATTTTGAACTTGAATAATACATAGACAATATATTGCATTACACGGTTTAAAAGTATCAACTTGGATAACATGAACTAAATCTACAACTAACGTAAAATATATGAACTAATGATTGAATCTATTTTAATATATTTCATAACAATTGTCTGGATATGACTTTGAAAAATACAATGACTAAATTAAAGTAAAATAGATTCGCAATTTAAATAAATTTTAAATAATAAAGAGTCTATTAATATGAGACCTATTCAAGTTGTTATATTGAAAATTTGTTGTATCGTTAAAACTATAATAAACCATTTTTTGAAAATATATAATAGTTAGGATGTGTTTTATACCCTTCTATAAGTTTTTGGATTTACCCATTTTCATAAGTTTTGTATAATTTAAAATTTTAACAATCCACTAATTAGAGTAAGTATTGATGGTCGGTTGGTCAGAATTGTTCACTTGCTTCATCCACCTCTCCTTAGGCCTTGAGTTCAAGACCCAGCAGGAGCATTTTCTTTCCCTAGAGTTTTCCCCTCCCCCTCTAAGTAGAACCAGTTTACAGATTTTATAACATGTTATAAATATTATTAAAAATATAATATCAGTTTGAATCATAGTCAAATTTAAGGCAATTCATATTTAACTTGTCTTGAGATATTAATGAAAATTTTAATATATATATATATATATGATTAAGTTTGAGATTGATCAGTCAAATATATAAATAGTTTTTAAAAAATATCAGTTTGAATCATATTCAAATTTAAGATAATTTATATTGACTTATCTTATAATATTTATGAAAATTTACACTTATATATGTATATGTATAACATTTATGTTTATTGGTATGTTATTCTTCTATATTTTAATTTATTTTCTTAATATTGTATGTTATTTAGATTATATTGCTATTTGTTTTATTTTTTAAAGGTTATTTTTTATTGTTATTTTCTTTTTAGTACTTTCTATATTGTTTATTTATTACAACAATTGAAATATTATTTAACAGATTACTTCTACTATTTTTTGGACTTTTTCAATAGATTTTAGTATCTTTTAGTTTAAACTTTTTTGTTGTAGAAAATTTAATTTTATATATTATTATTTTTATAAAATTGGTGATAATTGAGATAATGTCACATATATGGTAGGAGTCCAAATGACGTGTATTTTATACTTTTTAATAAAAAAGTTGATTTATATTTTTAACTAATATTAATAAATATATTATATGAGTGAATCATGTGGCGGGTAAGAAGAGGGTTATGTAGGTTTCAGGACCTACATGGATGATGGGGGTGGGGATGATTTTAGTCTTGCAGGGCAGGAATGATTTAAGATTTAAATTCCCAGCACGTCGTGGGACAGGAATAGAGATAAAAATAATTGATAGTGATGGATATGGGAATAGTACCCTTCGCACCATCCCGTTCAATTGACATTCTTATTCATATGTCAATTCAAAGTAATATTTGTATTAATGTATATTTGATGCTTAATATTTGACATAAAAGTAATTAGATATTTGTACTTTACACAAAAATTAACCATAAATTATGAAAGTATTCATCGTACAAAATGTTATGAAATTCTGTAAAAACCCATTTTGTTTTTTTTTTTTTTTTGACAATTTCTATCTAAAAAAATAGAATTTGCTTTTAATAAATATTAAACTTACCATTTAAGGGAGAAGGAAATGTGCTAACTAAGAGATTTTAACCACTTATTCTAAAAATTATTAATAAAAAATATTAAAGCAGTGGTGGTTATAATTAAAATTAATCTTAATAGCTAAATTGACATTAAACTGTATTTAAATTTTCGTTTTGGCATTTAAAGTTTCTTGTTTGTCAAATGACCCTTAAAGTTTTATCTTGTCACCACTTTTGGCCCTTTTTCTGATAGCGTTATAAATGATTCGACCTTTTCCACCAATTAATGAGTGACATCTAAATGGTCAAAATGAGAATAAGCAAATGTTTAAGGGTTAAACTGAGAAAAAGCTTTAAAACACATATATACATCGAAAACTCATATTTCAAGGAGTTGAAATGCTCTGACCACCGTATTTCTTCGTACACATGCTTCTTTCCCCAATTTTTACACCAAAATTATTTTTCCAACCCTAAATTTTGATATAATAAAATATATTTATTAAGCAATATCTAAATTAGAATTCTAAAATATGAGCGTGACATGTTGAATAACAAAATCTGATGAGAATAAAATTCTACTAATTGATACAGTGATTAATGATGTTTATGTTACTTCATATTATATGTGTTCAAATATCGTCATTTACTTTATTAATATAATACCTCTTTATATAATAAAAAAATTAATTAAAATAATAAGATCTTGGGGAGGTCTTAAAAGTGGCACGTGTTCAAGCCAAGTTCTTATTGAATTAAATTTAAATTAAGCTTTACCTAATTCAAATTATGATGCATATATGCACGCACGATTTCTGCTCTCTTTTCATGACTGGAGCCTGAAAAAAAAATAAAAAATAAAAGAGGACCAATTAAATCAAATAACTTTTTATTTGAACTCATTAATACACGTATATATTAATTTGTTTAATGGACAAGTCAAGTGTCAACTGGAGGAGAAAAAAAGGATTACAATTAATATTTAATAGTTAAAATACTAAAAAAAATAAATAAAATTTTATTTAATTAATATTTATAATGACGGTGGTGACATTGCTGCGTCCGGAATCAATAGTTGTAGAAAACCATCACTTTCTTGATATTATCAGCAACCACACGACTTTTAACTAAAGAGGTGGACATTGCCTGCCTCGTCACACCACAATTACATGTGTTTTCTCTGTTTTATTTATATATTTGTTCAAATAATTTAATGTAATTCTGTTAGTTGATGTAACGGCAACCACGACAATGTTTTTCTGAATTTTATTTTATTTTTCTAATCGAAGTTTAAAGTCAATTGTTTTTTAATTGCATGTATTTATTTTATTGGTTTATTAATTTAGATTAAATAAGATATTTTTAATTTAATTTATTTTATTTATATTAGAGCAAGAGGTTAAAACTCTCGGTTGACATCTTTCACTTTTCCTAGGTCGTTGGCTTAAGATTCAGTAGGAGTAAAATTTTCATTCTTCCTCCCTCTAGGTAGAAATTGTTCAAAAAAATTATTTGATTCATACCAATAAAATTTGAATCTTTAATGGTACTTAGGAGACTTGGAAAATACTTTGATAAGTCTACACACGCCACTAATTTTAGGGTTTAGGATTTTAGGTTTGGGTTTAAGGTTTAGGGGTTTAATGCGTAGGGTGTAGAATTTAAGGTTTATGGTTAAAATTTAGAGTTTAGGATTTAGGGTTTAAGGTTAGGTTTTAGGGTGTTAGGGTTTAGGATTTAAGTTTTAAATTTTATAGAAATGTTGTATAATTTTTTTACACAGTTTTTGTATCAAAATATAACCCACGAGACTTAACGGTTTATCCGATTAAACCAACTAATAATTAAAGTCAACATTTTTAACAAAAGAAAGTTTGACTTTTGTGTATTATAGTTGGTGTCTTTGGACACTTTGAAATTTATGAAGAGTCCTTTCCTTAAGGCCATATTCAACCAATTCATGACCCTTGGGGAAACCTTTGATTAAGAGTTGATTTAGAGATTAGATGTTGGGATAGTAGCAAGGGCGGAAATGAGATTTTTATTAAAATAATTAAAAGAATACTTAATTAAAAATATTCAAAGAAATTATACTTAACAAGAGTTTTTAAATTTTTGAAGTAGTCAATTTGAAATATTTAAAAAAATTGAAGAGCTAAATAATAATTATACCAAATCTTGGGGAGTCAGAGCTTCCTCTGGCTCCCATCGAGGTCGGCCTCTGAAAATTAGATTTGGGTATAATGGTAGGATTATATTATATGTGAAATATGTGATTAGATAACGAGATAAAATTAAAATAAGGTGAGATTGAAAGATTATCATTCACAATATTAATTTGAAAGTGTATTCAAAAAGTTAACGGAACATTGGCTCAATTAATATTGTTGTATCGGTCTAGAAACTCATAAGTTTCGAGTGCGTTTAAACGTGTATTATTCTTCGATTTAGAAATCTAAATAATTTAAGAATGGTATAAAAATGTGTTTGAAAGCTGTGGATCATAATTTTTAATTTTGAAATGCTTTTTATATGATCCCAAGAAACATATTCCTATTATATCTATTTGATTAAATTCCTTATAAGTTGATTTCTGTTTTTATTAATTTTCATCCATATATATTTACTAATATAAAGAAATTAGTTAGTTCCGTGAAGGAAAAAACTTTGATACACATGCCGTGTAAATTTTAGTTTACATGTGTCTTTTAATTTTAGGGGTTAGAGTTTTAATTTAGGGTTTAAGGTTTAGGTGTTTAGGTTGCATGGTTTAGAATTTAAGGTTAGTGTTTATTATTTAGGGTTTAGGGTTTAGAGTGTGGCTTTAGTTTTTTAGGGTTAGGGTTAGAAATTTAGGATTTGAGTTTTTATAGTGTAAATACACAGACTTGTATAAAATTAATTTTACACAGCCTATGTATCAAAGTTTTACCCTTCCGTGAATTAATCAAATAACAATTCAGTTGAAAAATTATCATAAAAGCCTTGATTTTCTATAAATCACGTAATCATATCTTATAATTAATTTTATCATTTATATTTGTTATATGATTTTTTTATAAAAAAAGTGTTGTTTGAAGAAAATGTTATTCCAAAGTTTTTTTAATATATTTAAAAGTTAATTAAGTCTTAACTTAAATAATAACATTAACATTTGGATATTTGAAAACCTATGTTCAAATTTAATAGCACGTTTTAATAATATTTAGAATTTAATATTTATTTTAATATTTTGTTTAACTAACTAATTGATTTATGATTATATAGTTTTTTTTAAACCTAAAATTTATATATTAATAAATTAAATTATTTTTTTTGAGAAATAATAAATTAAATTATTTAAAATATAAAAAACATAAAAAGAAATGAAAACACCATATTAATAAAATAAACAAATACCTCTAAAATAGGAAAAAGTTAAGAATGTCACATTTCGTGACCAAACATAAAGTAAATTTTAATATATTATTTGATACCTAAATCTGTCATTTTTATACAATGTAATATCTATATTTTTTTAGCTAATTTGGTATCTATATATTTTTTAATATAGTACATTTAGAACATATATTTGTTAAACATTATTCATAATGACCCATATTAAATAATCTAAATGTTTAATGGCCAACAAATATGGTACTAAACTCGTTAAAATGAAAAATAAGTATCAAATTGGAAAAAGAATTTACACATGTCATCTTCGCATACAGTGAACTCCGAAAATGACCCTCAACACTTCCGTACTCGACGCCTCAGTAACTCGTGACATCGGTGCCTCCGAAGGCAAGCTTTATCGAAGACTAACATTGCCAAAGGGAAGAATGATATTGGGAACATACACAATATCTCACCCACGTGATCAGACTATTTATTTTGATACGCAAAATGTTAAAAAAATATTCATAACGTTTAATTGAATAGTTATTTTGACATTTATTTTTTTTAAGCATTTTAACTTTCAATGTTTCAGTTTGGGTCAAAATGAGTATCAGAAAACTGTCAGTCAACTAACGATAAACAATTTGAAATGACTTTACATAATTACACATCATCATAAAAAATAATTTTATATTTTAAACAATTTTATAAAATTACTTTTTGATTGACATGTCATTTTTAGAGTTAACACGTTTTTTTATATGACACTGCTATATCAACGTGCACTGTCATATATGTTTGTCACGTTATTTCAAGTCACTTAATTTTAACTGACAGTTTTCAAACATTAAGGATTAAAATGCTTTAAAATATAAATTAAAATAATTATTCAATTAAAATTAAAAATATTTTTTGACATTATGTCATTTCGATATCATATATATGTTTTCTTATTTTATAAAGTTTGTTTAATTATTAGGAATGGGCGTGCAAGATAAGTTAGGTTTTATGGGTAGAAAAAGCAAGCAATAGGCATTTGCTAAATTTTTTAAATGTCACTTTTTGCTTACTTCATTTATTGGTGTATTTGACCATTTCATGTGTGGGGTTTACAATTAGTAAAATCTCATGTTTCTGACATTTGAACCAATTTTTTATTAGTTAGAAATTAATTTATTTTTATTAATAATTAGTTAGTTTAGTAAGATAAAACAATAATTTTTTAAGTAAAATCAAAATTTTAATTTTAAAATTTTGAAGAAGTAAATTAAATTGAAAGAATCGCTCTTATAATAACTTTTTACAACACACAATTTAAATTAATCAACCAATAAATTAAATAATGATAGCTATACAAATTTTAGTGTCCTTTCATGTGCATTTGGATTTCATTGCATTTTAGGTATCCAAAATTAAAGGCATTTACGTAGCATCAAAAGTATTTGGATAGGCATCATAGGTGAACTTCCTCTCACGGCTCATATGATGGAGTAGTTTTTTTTTTAACATCATATGATAGAGGAGTTAGATTCACTATTTGGATAGGCATCATATTTGGTACCGTAACTTGACACTTTTTACGAGTATGTTATATATGTTTTTTTTTTTAATTTGATCTTTTATATTTTTGTTGAGGCTTAAAGTACCAGATATCAAAAGAGGAAGATGATAAAAGTGATTGCTGACGCTTTCAAGTGGTTCACCCTGACTAATATAGGACATAAAGTCATAGATAGTATAACTCAGAGCATAGAAAAGATGGGTGGAGAAAGGGAGATGCCATCTCTCTTGTTTTGTTTTGCCCTTTCTTTGTGATTAATTGGGTATATATATAGCTCACGATGATGTAGTTGATGGGACGATGTCAGATTTAGTGACAACCTATGGACAAAATGGTAGAGATATGCCAAACTTTCAAGTATCATGTTTTAACATCACAAATTCTACAATTATTTAAGAAAAAGAAAAAGATTTTTCAAGTACGAGATTCGAACTTTAAAAATAGGGAAAACTACCCAAATAGTATCCCAGCTATTGCCGAAATATCATTTTAGTACTCTAGCTATTTTTTTGGCAAAAAATGATACCTAACGTTATGTTTCGTTTTCAAAATAGTACATCACCGTTAAAAATTAACAGCATGCTGACTAGGAGAGAGAAAAATCACATGTGGCAGCTTGCCACGTCATTTTCTCTCTCCTAGTCAGCATGCCACGTGTTTTTTATGATTTTAGTTGACATGACATGCTGACTAGGAGAGAGAAAATGATGTGGTAGGTTGCCACATGTGCTTTTCTCTCTCCTAGTCAACACACGGTTAGTTTTTTAATGGCGGGGTACCAAAATGAAAACGAAATGCAACGTTAGGTACTAGTTTACTAAAAAAATAGCCTGGGTACTAAAACGATATTTCAACAATAGTTGGAGTACTATTTGGGTAATTTTCCCTTAAAATGGGAGAGTCCAATCACAAGAAAGTCTATTTTTCATTTTTGAGTTTTTAGTTCCACCATACCGTAATTGGTAAAGGAAACAAGTACAATTAGTTAAGAATACTATCGTTTTCGTATACTATTTTAATTATTTCGAATAGTGTAAAATAAGGTCTAGAAATATAAAAAAGGGGTAAAACTTTGATAAACGATCTTGTGTATTTTATACACAAGTTTGTATTTTTGCATTATATAATACAAATTCTAAATTCTTAACCCTAACACGCTAAACTCTAATCTTAACACCCTGAACCTTAAATTCTAAACACTAACTTTAAATTTTAAACCCAAAACTCCTAACATTTAAACCCTAAACTACAATCCCAACCCCTAAAATTAGAAGGACCATGTAAATTAAAATTTGATATGTGTATTGAAGCTTTTCTTAAAAAAATAATAAATAAAAATAAAGTAGTTATTCTTATCTTTCCATCAAATTGATTAAGTATGTTTCCTATTTATTTATATAAAATAAAATAAAAACCAGGGAAAAGAATATGTTCCTTATTTTAAAAGTAGGAAAGCCACGTGGCACCTTAATTCATCTCATATTTGCTTTTCCTTTTTGCCACAGTGGTGGGACGAAATCTCATTTGCTTATATTTTGGATGGTCCATAATAAGATATTGTCCACATGATTCCCTAATCTCTCTACTCTCCATAAAGTAAAACCCAAAGCACTTCAAAAGTGTGAAGTGAGAGAATACAAGAGGATTGTCCTTCACATTTTTGTGTATAATCTTTATATTAAAATATTTTTAGTAGATATCTATAAACACCAGTCAAATATTATTTAATCGTGTCGATAAGTATTATATTTAATGATAAAATGAAATTTAAAAAGTTCAAGATATTTTAGGACCAAATATTTTTATGTGTGAGTTTATTCAAATTTATTCTGATTTGTTACATCATCTTAATATGTGTAATTAAAAAATTCAGTAATATGTCAACGGGGTTGGTCCAAGTGATAAGCAGCTTGGTATCGTTTAAGCATGTCTCGAGTTCAAGGCTTCGTGTATGTAGAAAATCCCTGTTAAGAGACTCATTCACTAAAATTAGATATGCATAGTAGGCCAGTCCAAATTAATAAGAACAAAGCTTCGAAAAATCGGGAGGACTACCAAAAAAAAGTTTGAGTAATATTTTCCTTTGAAAAATTATGAGATAATTTTTTCCAGGTTGAAAATTGGAATCTTCTTTCCTTTCCTTTTCCCCTCTAGAATGTTATCTCTAGAAGCTAACCTTGAATGTAAGTTTTAAAGTAATTATGTTAATAAATAATTTGTTAATGTTTAATTGTAACTTTTCTTGATTTGCACCATCAATGACATAATGAGTAATAATGTAATTAATGTTTCACTAATGAAGATAACACGTGTGTAAAATTTGATGTGGCAAATACTTGGTAGAGTTCTAGTTGCAAACAAATTTGAAGAAAAAGGAGATGTTGGCAATGGCTGCAATTGACTTCCCAATAGTGAAAAGGCTTTTGAGATAGAGATGGGCAAAGAGAGGTGGCATGGTGTCCATCCAATTTTACTTGGGGCACCACCTTTTGAAATGACTTTGGACATGGACCTCTCATGTTCACCCTTGACTTTAGTCTAGGGAAAAGGTAATGTGGAATTCAGTCCTTTTTGTTGGTGTAAAATGGGAACCCACTTTTTTGTATTAGTCTTAATTATAGAGGGCAAATTTTGCAAAAGGTGAGTATGTGTCCTTTGGTGTAAAAGTGGAGGTTTTGGTAGTTGGAGTTAATGTAGAGATGGAAAAAAAAGGTGAGACTTGAGAGGAAATTAGAGTCTGGTTTCTGAGATTAATTTTTAAGACATCTAATGTTTAAGTCAGTACGGACACGAGAAAAAAAATTAAAAGTAAAATATTTAGACAATTTCAATTTTGGTTACCCCCCCGCCAGTAATGACCTTCTAGGTACCATATGCCTTTTCTTGGTTCGTAGTTGGCAGTAAGAGGCAAGAGTACTTATATTATTGTAGTCAGAGTTTCACGTAGATCTATTTCATTAATCTGAACTCAATTTTGATTTGACATTAAAAATCAATAATTTGAATTTGGATTGATCTAAACTTTAGGCTTATTCGAACTTAAATTATCCTAATTCGAAATAAAACGAATACAATATCCGAAAGACTTAAAATATTCAAATTAACTTGATTCGCTTTATCAAAAGATGACTCTCATGTCATCTCTAAATATGCTAGGTGAAGTGACTTTTATGGAGCTAGAGAGCACCCACTTGTCCTTGATGAATTTAACTCTTCGGCTCTAGATTCTAAGCTTGGCAGGCTTGGTGGGCATACCTCCGAGATAAAGCACTGTTGCCACCCTCAACTTGGCTTTGCATCTTGCCTGCAAAATTAGCCACATCTTTTTAGTTATTTTGATTCTTAAATGTCCAAAAACAAAAGAGTTGAGAATCGCATAAAGCTACAAAGCCTCGAAAAGGGCAGTTTAGCTGGTGAAGAAGGAAGTTCCATAGCATAATGTTATCTTTTTATCACCACCCTTTTATTCATTCTTACAAAAAGAAAGAGTAAAGTGACATTATTTCGACTTTTAAAGTTAGACAGCTTCTTTCTCACACTAATACGAGTTTTATTTCTGTATCTTCCATGTACGTTAAAACATATTTTGAGTTGGAGGTCATGCGTAAGTAAAAAAAATTCGTTGGGAAATTCACCCATTAAAGTTAGGTGTGCGACGTGGGTCGGTCAGAATTAGTCAGAGTAAAATTCTAAAGAATCGGAAGGGCAGAAAAAAAAACCCGATTAATTGGTGCTTTGGCTTAGTTGTACAAACAATAAAGCTTCCACTTGCTAATCTTGGTCCTTGTTGAATAAAGCTAGGATTTTCAAGCATATATTTTATCCATGAGAAAGCTATAGTTGGAGATGTGGTATTAAATACTATCAACCATCAATTATTAGTACCGAATAACATGATCATTTTGTAGTAAAACTGAGATAGGTTCGATGACAATGACATTTTTTAGCTTTTTGAGTTCGAATGGCAATGGGTATTGCTTTTCCTTATGTTCTAATATGGGTGACTCAAAGATTTTAAGATCCTATGCAATTTATTAAAATAGAACTTTTTTATTTTGTAAAAAATAAGTGCTGGTTGATTTGTTGTGTGCATGATAGAATGACTCAAAAGTCATTGTAATAAGACTCAAACTCATGAAGTACAACAATATTTTCCTATACTCGTGTGTTTTACTACTAATCCAGAATTAATCTTTTATTTTTCTATTCATTGCATTTAACTTAACTCATTATTTCAACTATATGCGATCGCTCACGTTACGCCGGTCGAGAACTGCTATAGCGTTCCAAAAGGGGTTTTATTTTATTCACTAGTTGGGGAGTTTTTGGGAAAATTATTTAATTGGTCTTTGTACACCTTACTCTAATTTGGGTCTATGCGTGATTTTTTTTAAATTTTTTGAAAATCCAACAATAACCTAAATAGTAGATGTGAAATATATTAAGTCAAATTATGCTATTATTTCTTAATTATATGTAAGTTGTATATTTAATAATATCATCTAAAGATTGGTGCAAGGTATTTATGGTAAAAAGGAAAATTAAAGTATCCAATGCCAAAAATAAACAAATGAAAACCAACTAATCATCAAAGTGAACACAAAAGCCATGATATATATATATATATATATATATATATATAGTTTTTAATTTTAGTAGTTTTTATGACATAAAAAGAAAAGAGGAAGACCTAACTAATGTTGTCCAAGAAGAATAATCCATGTCATCCGACCGACAAGGAACTCGGAAACAATTAAGGAAACTTCTGAACTTTTGATTTAGATTTGGGAATAAGACAGCACAGCTCATTTTCTCTGTTATATAAACGTAAACCATTTGTACCATGATTTTTTCACGGTCTAAATTCTCGTGTTATAGTTTGATTATCTGTATTGTTATTTTTTTTTCTAAATATATTGTATTATATTTAAAGTGAAAGGATTACAAAAAAAATCACACCACAAACATTTAAAATTTAATGCGTAAAAATAAATACAATAAGATTTTAAGGGTGTTAAAAGATATTAAAATATAAAACTTATTACTTTCAGAAAGACTTAAACAAATCTAACAAACAAGTTATTTTGACTAAAATGCTTTAAAAAGAAGGTAAATTCTGTCCCTGCTTTTTATTGACAAAGAAATCAAAAACATCATAGACCACCAAATGTTAATTCACTTATAAAATTACATATATAGTTATATAATTTTTTAAATACGTTTTCTCTATTCTTTTAGATTTGTTCTTCTTGATGGTTTAAAATGTGGTGTCGGCGATCTTTGACTAAGCGGTTGTTTTCAATGCCTTGTTATCTTTCTGTTTTTTTATTTTCTCATTTTTTAGTTTTTCTTTATATTTGAATTTTGGTGTGTTTTGATTTAATAAGTTCTCCATTTTTCTAATGAAAATGTTGGATGTTTTTTTAGTCTTGCAACACGCTTTTTTCAGCTTTTATAACATGTTTTCTATGCTATTGTAATATATTTTTCTTTATTTTTAAAGATTGAATTTGACGTCGCATCTTTAGCTGATGGTTATTTGACTTTTATATTGATCTATTTTTGATTTGGACCCTCAGACTGATTCGCTCATTTAATAGACGCTTGCAATCACTAAAGATAGTCCGCGGTTGAGTTGGAGTAAAGTATGCATTGTTATGTTGGTGTTGATGACGTTTATCCTTCTCCAACGACATTCTTGTTTGTTTATCTACCATTTCTTCAAGTTGTTTAGTTAGGAAAAATCATCGAATAATATAATTAATATAGTACCTAATTTGCACAATTTAATAGTTTTAAAAAACTATCGAATAATATAATTAATCTACCTTAATTTTATAGATTCTTCTTATAATGTTCTTTTTCACAGTTTAACTTCTTACGTATTCTAAAAAGGTAGTTATACATGTGTAATTAATCTACCTTACATTCCCTACGAGCCAACAAAGGAGGGTTCCTTCCCCGGGGAACCCCACCACCTCCTCTCTACCTCACTAAATGGTGGGAACGTGGACTCCTGGTCCCACCACCCCTTGGTAGCTTTGTTTGTCGTCAATGCCAATCATTTTTCTTTCCCAACTTGCTTCCCTTGGTTGGTTATTTTCGTATTCAACATCGTAATAATATTAAATACGATATGATTATAAATTATTAAAAGGTGTAAAGATGCAAAAAGTAATTGAATTTTTGAAGAGAAAACATTCACAAGTTTATAATTTTTTTACACTCAGTTAAATCATTAAATCAAGAATTGAATTAATTATATTTTTATTAAATAGATAGATTACATTTTTATATCAGAATTCGAAGTCATACAAGATGGGGCAGTATGAGCATACTTATCCACTAGGCTAATTAATAGATCTCAATCAATTGTATTATTTGACTAGTTTTGATCATTAAATCTTGACATTTTTACTTTAGAATTTAGATATTACTGTTACATAATACAGTACAGTTTTATCATGTTGCATTTACAAATTTTTTTCAAAAAAAATTTTTTTATAAAAATTTTATAGTTTTTTTAATAATTTTTAAAGAATTTTTAAATAAAAAATTATAAAAATGTCACGCGGAAACAATATGTCACAGTATACTACTTCAACAGATCCAAGAAAATTATCAAAATTTAATAGTTAAAAGACTTAATTGATTTAATTTATTGGTTCAAGGGAAAACTGTCAAAATTTAATAGGCAAAAGTGTCCAAAAGACTTAATTGATTCAATTTCTTGATTCAAAGGTTTAATTTAGAGGTGACAAATTGACCCAAGACTCGAACCGATTTTACTTGATCCAAGACTCGATATCGACTTAAACATGATGATCCGAAACAGGAAACAAACCGAATCGAAACGAAACTGACTCGATTTTTAGTTGAACCGATATAGACCCGATCCAAGTTTCAACCGAACCGAACGAACCCGAACCGATTTTCAAGCGAACTGAATGGACCCAAACTGATTTCATCCGAACTGAAGGCAACCCGAAATAAATAAAAGATATTAAAAGAAATAAAGAAAGATTTGATGTGAACTGTCGCACAACTCACCAAAAAATCAAATATACTAGTTTTATAAAGCCATATATGGGTAAAAAAATTGATCCGACCCAAAAACCTGACAGAAACATATCAATATCCTATTGAACCGATTTTGACCTGACTTGATCAATCGACCCAAAAACATTTTGAATCGTTGTGAAACTACCTGATACCCAATCTGAATCACTTTAGACCTGAATTAAAACGAACTAGATCAAATTTGACCCGAATCGAGCCTGAATATAGTCAAAACCAACCCTAACCCGGCCCGAACGACCCTTTATCACCTCTAGCTTAATTGGGTGAAAAAATTTAAAGGCATTTTACACTCTTAAGTCTTATTAAAAATTAAGTAAAATATAATATAAAAATATGAAAAGATTTGAAACATTGAAACTTATACTAAAAAAAACATCCTAAGCACAAGTAAAACACAAAACAAAGAGTATAAACAAGACTGTATTGCACATGTCGGTTGTTTGTAGAATGATTGCACTTTTAATTCCCACGTTTCTTATATATATAATACTAGAATTTAACGATCCCTGCAATGCGAGTGATTTTTTTTTAAAATAATATATATTTTTTATTATATTGATGTATTTTTTATTAAATTAATTTTGTTTAATTCATTATACAAAATTTATAAGAAAATTAATAATTAATATAGATCTATTTAATTAGAGGTGGATAATTATGGGCATGCTAAGGAGATTATCGGTTTAGGTAGTGTATCAATTAGAGGAAAAAAAGAAAAATAAAGCCAAAGTAAGATAAACGTGATTGATTAATTAATGTTTTCAAATCTCAATTAATTTTTAATTTCAAAAGAAAAAGGAAGATGTTATTTTAATCATTACTTAGGTTTTAAGACATCAATTTTCTTATATGATGGCTGTTTTTATGTATTTTTTAATCGATTAATAATTGACATCGATAACCACTAATCAATAATATGTTGGTCTAAACATCTTACGTGATAAGACATTAAATTCTCAAATAACATTTAAAATTTAAATATTGAATATGAATAGAATTAATTAGATCAAGAGAATTGCCCCAATAATGTATCTTTGTAGTGTCAAAATCCGAGTTAATTTACTAATACATAAAATGCTAATAAATTATATTAAAATTAATAACAATAATAAAATTAGTAGTCTAAGTTTTGTCCAATGCATAATCATTTTAAGCAATATAATAACACTGATATCGACTGAATTGATATTAAATTAATACAATGTTTGTTATTTTATTTTATTATTATAATTAATATCAATTCTCACTTCAGGTCTTAATATATTTGATTGTCCATCCATTCATTTATATTTTATAATTATTGATTATAATTTTATAGATATACGTTGATTATATTTATGGTATATTTTGTGCATTGAATTGTTTTATTAATTTATTGTAATTTTATTATTATCTTATAACTACGAAATGATAGAATCAATTTGTCATAGAGTGGACCATAAAATGTTATTTCCGAAATTATGTAAAAGGAACAATGAAAATTAAATTATACTTACGATGGTTTAATTAATGTTTGTAACAAGTATTTCCCCTTATTCTAACTTAACATAGTTTTTTTACTTTTCTAACCTCGATCCAACTTGACACAATTTCTTATCAAAACCTAATTAAAAATATAAAAAACCATAAAAGAGTATTTTTATAATTATATTGAGTATGGTCAGGTTCCTTTAAATCCGAATCTAATCTAATCACCCATAAAAAACAAATCGGTCGACACTCGTTGAGTCCGAATTAATTTTATCACCCCTAATGGTAACAAAAAAAAAGGCGTTACTCTTTAATTTCATGACATATATCGATTAATAATGCAAGGTCATATTTTCCATATCTTCCAAATTCAGTGTGAGAAAAAAGAGAAAGCAAGAATAATTAAATTTAAATGCATGCCCTAAAAAAGGTCCACAGGCTTAATTACCCTTTTTGATTCCTCAAATTTCACTTGAACCACACGCTATGTTCATCAAATCTCTCACCATTTACTCAAATTAATTCACAATCCAACTCTATTAACTGATATCAGATTCGAATTAAAACTCAATCCAAATTTATACGTTTCAAAAATAAATCAATTGAATCAAATAAAATAATTATTCATAAATTAAAATGATATTTATCTCGATCGGACACGTAAATACCTTAAAATAAAGGAATTAGACAAAAATAATAATAAATTTTTTGGCTTGGAAAGTGATGTGTAATGTTCCATGGCCATGTGCCAGGGTACTTCATTTTTGTTTCAAGTGGTTGTGTTGGCCATTGGAAAATACATAATTATTGATTATTTTATAATTAATAATTAAAACATAAAAACTAAAAAAAAAAACATAGTCAAACTCTTATTTTCGAGGGGGGAGGGGTAATTTCACACCGTGATTCCACGTTACCAACCAGAGAACGCCATGTCAGCACGTTCCCGTGGTCCCCACCGGTACGGACCAAATGCCACTCCTCGAAAGCTCCCAAATATATAACCCCTCTATTCCCCCATTTCACCTAAGAAATATACAGAAAAAAATACAAAGGCCATTTACTTTAAGCCTTTCTTCACTTTTTTATTTTCTCTCAACGGAATCAGCTGAAATATCGGCCGGCAGGTAGTTCTCCGATCACCCGATAGTTCGGAGTTTCTGGGTTCGTGATATCTGGTCAAATTAGTGAATAGTTTAAAGGGTAAAAGTTTTGTATAGAGATGCCAATGGCGGCGGGGGCGGCATCGCCGAGGGAACGGGCTCAACCTATGGGGCCAGCGGTTGTACCCGTCATGCAAGCTGTGCCGGCGGTTTCTGACGTCTTAGCCAAGGACACGATCATTTCTTGGTTCCGAGGGGAATTCGCGGCCGCCAATGCCATCATCGATGCGCTTTGCGGTCATTTGGCGTTGCTCCAAGGAGGTGGGGGCGGAGGATCGGAGTACGAGGAGGTGTTTGCGGCGATTCACAGCAGGAGGCTGAATTGGATCCCGGTGTTGCAGATGCAGAAGTACCACTCCATTGCCGATGTGACGGCGGAGCTGAAAAAGGTGGCTGCCAAGAAGACCGGAGATGGAGAGGGGATTGTTGTCAAGGAGGAAGCGAAAGGTGGTTTCGACGGAGGGGATGGAGGTTGTTTGGATGATGAGAAAGAGAAAGTCGTCGAGAAAGTGGTGGAGAACGAAGCGAACGAGGAAGTTGGTGGCGAAGATGAAGAAGAATCCCCTGACAGTGACATTACTGATTCAGGTAATTTCATAATTAAGAGAAAAGTGATATTCGATTATAAAGCTTGATTATTTTTTTACATATATGCAAATATAAATAGTTTACAATTCGTTCCTCTGTTTAACACATTTCTTTCTCTGAAAAATGTTTTCTCTTTTTTTTAGTAAAACTTTAATACAATAATTTTACACAAGCTTGTATATTTACGATATAAAAATTTAAATTCTAAATTTCTAATTATAACTCTAAAAAACTAAATCTCACACTCTAAATTCTAAACACTAACCTTAAATTCTAAACTCTACGACTTAAACTTTAAATCTTAAACTAAAACTCTAACCCCTAAAATTAAAAGTCACGTATAAACTAAGTTT
Organism: Hibiscus mutabilis; assembly: GCA_019671005.1. NCBI lineage: Eukaryota > Viridiplantae > Streptophyta > Magnoliopsida > Malvales > Malvaceae > Hibiscus > Hibiscus mutabilis. The sequence continues at coordinate 11,881,063 of CM033716.1, forward strand.
ACACGGTGTGTATTAAAATTTTTTCTTTTTTCTTTTTATTGATGTTTCCTCTGTTTAAAACAAAGCTCTGAACTTGGCTCTGTTTTTTCCACCCATTAATGCATCCGATCAGTTGATGTATTCAAACCTTTTCTGTTTTATTACTTGACTTCTTCGAATTTTCTATGTTTCTTGATCATTCAATAGACAAAAAAAAAGAAAAGAAAAATGTCGTCTTTTTTTGTTCTGATGACACTGTGAAAGGCAGAGGCGTGAAGCATTGAATTTCAAATTTCCCTTTGTTTTGGTCAAGCGAGAAAATGAAAGCTTACCTTGAAACAAGGCTAACGCATTAAAATCTACACCCTTTTATTTCGTTTCCTTTTTGTATAAAAAAGATTTACTAATAATTTTCCTTCATTTTTTTTGGGACCAAACAATCAGATATCAAACATTTCCAACTCCTTTTCAAACTTTTCTCTGACTTTGAATTCTACGCGGGACTGGGGATTAGATGCTGCTGACTGCTTCTGGGTTTTCATTAAACTTCCCCCCCCCCCCCCTTTCTATATGATTCTTCAAACTCACGCTTTCCTGGTAGAAGAAGACCTACTTTTTCACGAGATCAAAATTTCCATTTTTTTCTGTAAAAAAGGTGTTTTTTTTAATTACTTATTGCTTTAAATAAGTGTTTCCACATGTGTAATTGTAGTACTGTAGTGATATGCGGTAGGCATGTTCCCGAGGTTTAAGCGATGAGTTTTGAGAATTTCGAGGTTAAGTCTTAAAGAGAGAAGGGTTTTGCTGATTCAGTTTTACAGTTAATTTGAGGGGTCTCCGCCTCGGGATACGTTCAATGATCTTAATGGTAGGCGGCTTCTTATCACAACCGTCGATCTAATTGTTTGGCATCACAGCTACCGTTTGATGATTTCACGTGGACCTTCTGAGTCGAGCTGAGTCGACTCGTTTGACTCAACCTACCTTCCCCGGTCTAGTCCGGTTGCCCTTTTGAGCGAGCAATCCAATGAAGATTGAATTGAATTTTAGGACAAGCTGCAGTTCATTCTGTCCTTATATTGTACATAACTTTTTGTCCCACCCGTAATAGTGTAGCTTTTGTTGAGCTTTGAAAATGTTGTACTAATTGAGTAGTTAATTTAATTAAAATGATAATAGCCATGTCCATGCATAAAACATTTATTTCCTGGCAATGCAGGATCTCAGGAAGTTCAACAGGTCGACGAAAACATCGAAATTTGTTCTAACCATGAAGAATGCGAGGCACGGTCTTCTCAATTCAAGTTAACAAAAGGTTTTTCTGCCAAGGAACATGTTAAGGGCCACATGGTGAGTTCTTTCTTTCACTTCCTCGTTTTCAGACTCGAAACGGAACAAAAGGGATCGAAAAGATGGGTTGCGGTAGCTTTTTGTTCTGAATTATGGTAACGGATGTCTTAACAACATTGCATCCTTTATTTACTGATAACGGTAATGCAGGTGAATGTTGTGAAAGGATTGAAGTTGTATGAGAATGTATTCACTGATTCGGAGCTGATTAAGCTTAGTGACTTCATGACTGAACTTCGATCCGCTGGCCAGAATGGGGAACTGTCAGGTGCCATCCCACTTTAAAGCCGAAATTGAGCCTGTTTTAGAATATTAAGATGAAGATTTGAAATAGTTATCCCTTCTGTTGTAGCTTTGTTTGAACAGGTAGGTATAGTCTATTCATGTTTCTGCTTGCTCAATTTAATGATTGAACTTTGATCCGCTGGCCAAATTAGTTGGCTGTATAGGCTGATATCCTAGGGGTTTACACTTCAAAGGAGAAGGTTTGTTTCGAGCTCGTGAACTGACTGCAGGGACCGCAATACGCAGTTTATACATAGATTTTACAAAGTTCTTTTAATTGGTAGATACAAATGGCATTGGCTGGTTGCCTTTTCTTCTTCTTGTTTGATGTTTTATATGAATTCTTTAAATCCCACCTCTGCAATTTTTTGACCAAGTCTTTGTTTAATGGACTTCTTAAGGTGAGACTTTTATTTTATTCAACAAACAAATTAAGGGAAACAAGCGAGAGCTGATTCAGTTTGGTGTTCCGATTTTCGGACACATTAGAGATGAGCCTACATGTAACAACCAAACGAGTAAGACTCACCACTACGAATCATTGGTTATGTTAGGTTTCTCTAGTTTCTTAACTTGTTCTTGATCCCTTATAAATACAGTCAAATAACTTCCTAATTGGTCCTTTTTTTCTTTAAACGTTTTACAGTTAATATAGAAACGATTCCAGCTCTACTTCAAAGTGTAATAGAACACTTGATCCAATGGCAACTTATACCCGAATATAAGAAACCAAATGGCTGCATCATTAACTTCTTCGATGAGGTATACTTTTTTGCTGCACTGCTGTAGTCCCATCTTTATAGGTTATTTGTTCAAGTACAATATTAGTATATTACCTATAGGATAGAAATGATGTAGTTATGTTTCTTTAATGCAGGGTGAATATTCGCAACCTTTTCTTAAACCACCTCATTTGGAGCAACCTATCTCCACACTTCTCCTATCTGAATCAACCATGGCTTTAGGTCGAACTCTCGTGAGTGATAGTGAAGGGAATTACAGAGGGCCACTCCAACTTCCATTGAAAGAAGGGTATGTTCACAATTCACTGCTTCTATTGATAGCATGAGAGGGATGCTTTGGGTTATGGGGGCACTGTGTTAAGTTAGTTTGTTTATGGCGGCTTGCGTCATACTTCGAAAAACTAACATTAAACAGGTGCAGCTTCTTCATTTATATATGATATTCTCCGGCACTGAAATGGTGTTTTGGCTGCGATAAAATCTAGAATAATCATATTTATCTTCTTAGCACATCTGCATTTACACTTGTTTCTCCCTTTTCGACCATCCAACTTTCTTTTATCTTCCTCCTTCAAGTTGTAGTTATGTAAATGCTGTAAACTTTGCAGGAAACTTGTTTCAAAAGATAATGGAATTGCATCTCTAAATGTCCTTCATTTTGTGTTCCCTCCGTTCGTAATGTATACTGTTTTTTTTTCCTGATATTCTGCAGGTCTCTTTTAGTTATGAGGGGAAATAGTTCCGACACGGCAAGACACGTGATGTTGCCATCTCCAAACAAGAGGGTCAGCATTACATTCTTCCGAGTTCGGCCTGAGACCAACCAAGGTCAGTCACCACCAACTACTCCCCAGTCTGGTGCCATGACTCTATGGCAACCGGCTGTCCCGGGTCCATACACAATGTCAAATGGAGCTGGCTATGAGGCACTGGATACGATGCCAAAATGGGGAGTCCTCCATGCTCCGGTTGTCATGCTAGCACCTGTACGCCCGGTGGTGGTGAGCCCCAGAAAACTTCCTCGTGGTGGCACTGGGGTATTCTTGCCGTGGACAATGGGAGGATCAAAGAAACACACCAAGCACCTTCCGCCGCGTGCCCAGAAAGGAAGAATGCTGGCATTACCTTCTCTTGTTGAAACACATGTAGCAGAGCTTACTTCCGAACCAGGAATCAACGTGGAAGGGAATTCGGTATAAGTTGAAGGCAGGGTTGTTGGAGCAGTTACTTAGTGTACAAATGCGGCTCAGGTGCTGTAATGTTTGTTTTTCCTCCATTTTCAGTCCTTTGTTTTTTTCTCCCCCAAAGCAACTTTAGGTTGTAGCGATTATCATGGTAGGGCTTTATAGATAGTTGAGCATTAAGTTTGAGTGCCAACGGGATTTTGTATCCAAGTTATTTATGTTAATCCTCTTTCACAGACATATGGTATCAGTAGACAGCAGTAAGTGCATGAACACTGACAGACAGGCCTCAAACTGGGAACTAATGAAAATCATAGTATGAACATAGCTTCTTCGGTTTCATTTCAATCACAAAGAAGATGAATCCTCCACATTATAAAACACTTGCAGGAGACAACACATACGAGAACAGTAGAATGCTTTATGCAAAGCAGAATTAGACCCTTGAAAGAAACTAATAGTGCATATGTAGATAGATGGAATGCCTTATGTTTACGCATGATTCTTATTGGACTTTGCCTGTTTCAGAAATCCATTTGCTTCAAGCAAAGTGGAATCCCCTAATCCTGCTTTAATAAAAACAACAACTCTTTCTGTTGTTGTTACCCCCAATTCCCAAGAATTAATCATTCGGACAGGGTTACAGACCAAGACAACATTCGTTCAAACTTCAAATCCTTCCATTTCTCAGTTTCATATATTTCCTTCGAAGCCATGCAGAGAAAGGATAAGGTGGGGGCAGAGTCTCTGTAATAGACTTCATTTTTCAGTACTGGAGATCCAATTTAATAAGATGAACATATAATTTGTTATTTTAAAATTTATTTCTATGATATAATTCTCTTATTACATTCTTCGCATTGTTTTTACAGATAATTAATTAATAAATTAATTCTAATAAGATATTACATATATCTGAAACATTCTTTGTACATTCCTTAGATATATTTGGAAAATTTACAGTAATATTGTGATGAATTTTTTTCCAAAGTATTGTACTGCGTAGATTAATTCCAGAACTATGGCAATTTGAATAGTGCACCCAAAGTTGGCACCTGATGCTGTCGAATTCCATAAAAATTCCAAAATCGGCATCAACTGAATCCAACTTTAGTTTACTGGTCAAACAACAATACTTCTAAAATTAATCTGCCCAGGGCAATACTTTGGGAAAAAAATTCCCACCACAATATTGGTGTAAATTTTCCGAGATATTTATACAGAATTGAATACTGCCCAGTGCCCAGTGCAGTGCCCACTGAAAGAGTACAGGGACTAAATTAGAAAAAGTTGTTAAGTTGAAGGTTAAAAGTTATTTTATCCCAAAAATCTACAACAAAAAAGAAGCAAATATATTTTTAATAGAGGAAAAAATCTACCGGTAACACTTCCCTTACTTGGAGGTTCCCAACCCAGGGCTTTAATTAAGCTGCAGATACTCAGTTCCACCCTTCTCCGGCCACCGGTAACCGGTAATTGTTGTCTCCGTCGAAAATTCTGAGTAGGTTACTCTTCCTTTCCTATGAATTTTTGCTTTGCCGTTTCTCAATTCTTCGGATAATGGAGTAAGTTCTTCTAAGAAAGTGTGAAAACGATTCGATATTCAGGAAGAGGATTAAAGAACTGTGAAATTTGCAAGATTATCTAATTTTCAACATCTTTAATTCGAGAAAGATATATTCTTTAGCTTCTACTTCTTCTTCTTGGGTACTGAAATGAGCCTAATTGCCATTTTAGCGTTTTATCGGCTTGGGTTTCAGCCTATACTAGCTCTGGAAGTGTATATTTTGTTTAATTTTCCTAGTAAAAATGCAAGCTTTTAAGAGTTCTCATTATATAAGGTTGTTTTCCTCAAAACATTTCGTCTTACAAACTCTAATTTCTTTGGTCCGCGGTTTTTTCTGTAGAATATTTTGTACTGTGTGAAGTGTGAGATTATGAAGATCAGAAGCTGTGCTGGAATTACAAAACCAAGTCTTTTGCTTTGCTTTCACATTCCGAGTTACCTGCTCTTACCTTCCATAAACCCAAGTTAACATGGACATCAACTCTTAAAATCCCTATTAACTATGAGAAGACTTCTGGATCGGTTTCTAGGTTCCGTTGCAGTGTTGCTGGTAGAACCTTTGCGTCTACACCTGTGAGCTCATCTTCTTCCAAGCCAAATACTGCTGTCTGAATCGGAAGCAAGTCAATCCTTCATCCTTGTATAGTCGTCCTAGTTTGTCGAACATGAAGAAAGAGAGGATAGCGAATCGTGCTAAGGTTTATGAGTTTTTGAGGGTACTTGGTATTATTCCTGATGAGCTAGATGGGCTAGAACTTCCTGTGACAGTTGAGGTTATGCAAGAACATATCAATTTTCTTCATAAATTGGGGCTTACTATTGAAGACATCAACAATTATCCGCTGGTTCTTGGTTGTGTGAAAAGGAACATGATTCCTGTGCTCGATTATTTGGGAAAATTGGGTGTTAGAAAATCCACTTTCACAGAGTTTTTGAGAAGATATCCACAAGTTCTCCATGCAAGTGTTGTGGTTAACCTTGCCCCTGTTGTAAAGTATCTTCAAGGGTTGGATATCAAGCCTAACGATATACCTCGGGTGCTTGAGAGATGTCCAGAAGTCTTGGGATTCAAGCTTGAGGGGACAATGAGCACATCGGTGGCATATTTAGTTGGCATTGGAGTGTCAAGAAGGGAACTTGGAGGGGTCTTAACCAGATACCCTGAGATTCTCGGGATGCGAGTCGACCGCGTGATCAAGCCGTTTGTGGAGTATCTTGAGGGTTTGGGCATTCCAAGGTTAGCTATAGCTAGATTGATAGAGAAGCGACCTCACATCCTTGGGTTTGGATTAGAGGAGAGGGTCAAACCAAATGTTGCATCCTTTCTAGAGTTCAATGCTAGAAAAGAATCACTTCCATCTATAATAGCACAATATCATGAAATTATAGGAATTGATCTTCAGCCAAAGCTTCTTGGTCAAAGGAGTTTGATTCAATAAATTATTGATTTGGAACCTGAGGATTTTGGGATGGTTGTGGAGAAAATGCCTCAGATTGTGAGCCTTACTAATACTTCTATGGTGAAACATGCAGATTTCCTAAAGGGTTGTGGATTTTCCTTACAACAAGTGAGGTGCATGGTTTTGGAATGTCCTCAGATCCTTGCTTTGAATCTTCAACATCATGAAACTTAGCTTCGATTACTTTCAAATGGAGATGCAGAGGCCTCTTGACGATTTGGCTGCTTTCCCAGCATTCTTTATTTATGGTCTTGAATCCACCATAAAGCCTAGAGACAAGATTGTAAGAAAAAAGGGTTTTAAATGTTCTCTCTCGTGGCTTCTTAACTGCTCCGATGAAAAGTTTAAGGAACGGTTGAATTACGACACAATTGAGATGGAGGAAATGGAAACAATGCCTTCATTTGACATGAATTCACTGATGGAACCAAGGAGCGATGTCTCTGATTCAGAGTATGAAGAGGATAGTGGTGATGAGTACATTTAAAACCATTAGAAATTCTTTGCTTTGTCTCAAATCAGATAATTTTTATGTGTGGAGGAGCACGAGGTGAACTTTGAAATGGTAAACTCACAGGTAAGTTGAAACATGTTGATGAACCATCTTGTCAATTCTTAATTGAACGTCACAGACTGACCTAATCAAGTTGCCTGACATACATTACAGAATGTCATGGTTTCTGTAAGTCCCAGTATTTGTATTAGGAGAATGTGATAAGTTCCATTTCATTTAATTCATAAACATACATGTAGAATTCTGCCGGTCTGAACATTGTTGTCGAGTTGTCCCAATTCATCATTTGCAGCAAATAATCTCTCTGTTGTCTGTATTCTGGTGTGCATTACTACCATAGTTGCATTTTCTTCTCCTCCTATCTTATTTTATGATGTATTCCATTTAATTTGTGTTAAGTTTATAATAAGCTTCATAGGTATCATTTACCACTGACAAGAAACCACCACCATTTTTTCAGCCATACCCGACTGAAGACCGATGCCTTTTCTGCTGTAGTGCACAACCGGGCATCAGATTTTGGCATCAGACAGGCAATGGTAGACCGCATTGTTTCATTGCATGATGTTTCTGTTGTCCAATGTGTTCCCAATTATTATTATTATTTTCTTTTCAAGTTGTAATTTTTGACCAAATTATGAAAACAAGGTGCTTGTTTAGAGTTTAGCTTCTGCAGTCAAATACGAAACACCTTGCAAGTTGTAGCCACTGGTTCAACCATTTGTAGCAGAAGTTTCATTCATTTCATCCTTTTTCTTCTGATGCTTTTCATGAATCCTTGAGAACGAATGCTTGGTAATTCTTTCTTCCTTGACTTCACCAGATTTAACATATTGCCCACCGTTGATACCTCAGTGTAGGTTCCCTATAACCCTTTCCCCCCCTAATCCCGGGGCTGTTCAATGAAATTCATAGAAGCCTTATAAGTTTTGGCTCACGGTAAAAGGTCTCCCCATATTTGGCTGCTGCAACTATCCCACTTACAATAGAGTTGCAGAACCTCTGCCGAGTCATTTCTCTGCTCTCTTCAGCAGCATGCCAATTTCAGGCATTCATGACAGACAAAAAATCCAAAGAGATTCAGAAATTTCAATCGTTAGATTCTCCAAAAGGGACTTTTGAGTGTACACATATATCCTGAGAAACAACTTACAAGCTTGAAATTCATATTATTGAAAATTGTCGAGGAAACTTGTTAGCAATGCGATGGGGCATCCTTTGTTGACGTTGTCATGGGGGAAAGGAGCAAAGTATTTTTAAGTAACTCATTGCAAGTGGCTGCAGACGCAACATGTATTTGACATCAATATGATAATCAAAGTACAATCTTCTAATGTCTAAATATATGAAAAAAATCAATGGGATTAAGCATACTCGTATATGACACTTGTGTCCGAGTTGCAGAACAAAAAAATTGTGTAGGGCAACCTCTAAAAATGAAGGTTGTTGAACTATGTCAAGTCACTCAACCAAATGTACTTAATCTCAAATTCTCTCCTCAAAAATGATTGGAACAGTTGGTCATGTTCAGAAGGGGGGGGGGACAAGGATTAGACTGTGACACTGTGACTACATATAGCAAGGGAAAAACAACGAGGCAACAGAAATAGAATGATTTGCCACATAATTTTAAAATGAGAAAAACTAGAGGCAAAATAAAGATTTGCATCCCTAACATATTTCACTCTCTGAAAACTCCAGTCGGTCACAACCCAAACCAGACAAAAGAAGGGTACACCGTACACGTTGAAGTTGAGAGTTGAGACGCGTTATATTAGGAAATCACAGATTAAACTTTTTCGAGTAATAAAAGAAAAAAAGGGGGGTATTTAAATATTTAATAGAACAGACTACAAAGAGAGAATGAGCAGCCAGTGTTGCAGAATCTTAAATTATTCACGGATTTTGCTTAGATTTGCTGCTGAATGTTGTCCACCTGGTGCAAGACTGAAAAAAAAAGGGGGAAGTCTGTCAGACAACTGCGTGACCATCCCAGCAAGACCATGCAAGCTGAGAACGATCCTCTGCGGCCAAGGAGGCCCCTTACACAAGGACTCTCGACCAGTAATCACGCTCTGATCACACAGCCTCGATTCATCAACCAGACTTGGAATCCTGTCTCCTTAGAACTCAAGGATACAAAGGTACGAGCCTATAGAACAGATCCTGTTCAAGTAAGGTCGTGCCCTAATAACTCCTGGTTCTAACTTAAATAACGTTTGCTTTGGTCTTTCCTACTCAGTGTGGGATTTTTTCAGGTGCTGACAAAACAATATACACGTGTCTTCCTTAATCTCTGGCTCAAATTCCATTATAACCATTTGTAGCACGAGTGATTCATTTTCTTCTTATGCTTTTCATGAACCCTTGACAACGAATGCTTCATCATTCTTTCTTCCTTGACTTCACCAGGTTTAACATATTGTCCACCATCGATGCCTCAGTGTAGGTTCGGGATAACCCTTTTTCATTCTCCGAACAGTCCCGAGCTCGAAGCGAAGGAATCACTGCAAAGAAACAGGCATTAGCATGCTGATTATGTTGTTTGTAGAGCAAGCAACAAGTTGAAACCCGGATAAGGTAAACTCACTGAACATCCAAATGGACCACATGCCCATCAGTCTCCAAATATCAGGCTCATTAGATGGAAATATGAGATTGAAAGACAAAGCTCCACCCAACAGCAGCGAGACATAGCCTTGAACTTCGAAAACAGTGTACAAGGCAGCTCCGGGAACAGCCGGGTTTTTAGTAGCAGTTGAAGCCCTTGGTACAAAGGTTGCAGCTGCACCACCTGTTCTCAATCATATCATAAGGAAACATCCTCACATTGACTTCATTTGTTGCGTTGGCATAGACTTGTAAGGCTTTTCTAAACCTGAAAAACTTGGGGTTGTTGCATTTGAGATTGAAAGAAGTTGGTAAAGGGAAATCTGAAATGCCATAGCTGCAGAGAGGCGTTGACATCAACGAGTTTATGTTGAGCATTCAACAGGGAAAGAGATAAGGAACACAAGGCTAATCTTTGCTGTTAAAACCAGTTTGATTGTACTCAAACCTGGACCACGACCTGAGTTCCATTCACATGAAACCAACAGCAATATCTTATGATCATACTAGCCCCACACATCCACATCAATTCCCCAATCTTTTTACTGTAGTAAAAATATGGTCGATTTGGTCTAAAATCAGTATTGAGTTGAACATTTTAATGTATTTTGATCTGTTTTATGGATATATAATTACATATTCATAGTATAGAAAAGCAAACATAGTTCAATCTCATTCCCATAATAAACTAACTTTATTTATCCCAAATGGCAAATGTAGCATGGCATTAGTACATGTTCTTTCTTGCTATATCAACTGCTTCATTTTCTTGATTCCCTATGCATTGATTTCTGCTTGAATTTGTTCCAGGGTTTTCCCCTTTGTTTCAGGAACCACTGTGATCACAAACAATATGCCCAGTGCATATATTGCAGCATAAAGCATGAAGGTACCTGTGAAAGCCAGGAATTGCAGATAAATTTAACAATTACAGCTTAAATGTAGGGAAATTTAAAGATAAACAGAAGATAGCTTTATTCTATTTACCGGAGAAGCTCCAGCTCATAAGGAAGTTGAAAGAGTAAGAGACTGCCCATGCACCAAACCAGTTCACCAGTGTTGCTAGGCTTCCAGCTACTCCTTTGATGTTTATTGGGAATATCTGAAACCAAACTTGAGTGTGAATATCGGATACATGTTGGACATGAATGTCGGATGCCGATACTTCAAGAAAATGAAAAGGTTAGAAGTGGAGCTACGTACCTCAGACATGACAACCCAAGGAACTGCACCCATTCCAGCTGAAAAAGAACTAATGTATATCTGATCCGAAGATTAGTGTCGGACAGAGGAAAAAGAAAAGTGGTAAGCCAAACTTTGCAAACGATGAAATTGAATGGATATATATATGCTACCAAAGAAGTTTTTTTTGACATTTACCAATATGCCTGCTACAGCAAGAATGGGAACTGAATTTAGTGCCAAATTATGGTCCTTAAGATAGAATGAAATTCCAGACAGTATACAGGCAAGGACCAATCCTGTTGAAGAAACCTATAACGAAAACGAAAAGATGAGCCGTGAAAATGATTTGGCTTGACAATATATAGACATTGGCGATTGTTCATTGCTCTCAATGTTTACCAGTAATAGAGGTTTTCTTCCAGCTTTATCAATCACAGTTGTGCAAAGCGCTGTAATCGGAAGCTGCATAAATGATTGATTTAATCAGTTGTTTTCAAGAAAAATTTACATGGATGTCAAGGAAAGGAAGAGATGAAACCTGAAGAATAGCATATAGTATTGTCCCTGTAATGGGAGAGACTCCTGAGACAGTTGAAGAACAAAAGCGACAACGTTAACATAGAAGATATTTGAGGCCAGAATGCACTCAGGGTGTAACTCGAGAGGTTCCGTTACCTGCAGACTCGAAAATATTGGTGACATAAAAGCAGATCCCATTGATTCCTCCAAATTGTTGAAAGACCATTAAACCAACTCCTATCTGACCAAAGATAAATGAAGGACACATTAATTAGGATATAATAGTGAAAACTTGTGATTGTCAATGTTTGAAGAAGATCGATTGTAGTTACAATGACTGAGCGTAAGTATCTTCGTTGAAACAAATCCAGCATTTTGGCTTTTGGAAGCAGTTCAAGAGTCTCTATATAGTCCTGTCAAGCATGAAAATAAGTTGTTTTTATTAAACATTTTCTCTATGATGCTCTAACTCATTTTTAATGCTGGTTAAGAATAAGAACCCGGATCTCAGCCGCCTCCTTCGATATATCAGCATCCTCGCCACGAAGGTTTTGTAGTGCAGCTTCGAATTCTTTTTCATGCCCTATCTTTGCCTGCATCATATCCAAGGGTTTTTATCTAGTTCTCGTTTCATGTTACTATAATTTCAATGTAAAATAGGATTCCATCTTACCAGCCATCTAGGAGACTCTGGAATGAAAAAGAGTCCAACAAGAAGAATTGCACAAGGAATGAGTCCTGCAATCAACCACTAATAAGTCCGGCATCTATCATCTAGCTTTATGAACATGCAGACATTCACAGACACACGTTTTCTCCCGAAAATGTTGTGTTCCACCATAGTTACTTTGAATAGATGGATAAAAGGCTTTTTCCAGTTAATGCTAATGCCCTCCAAGTTAGAATTGTCCCTACTGTGAAGGAGACTGACACTCCGGTGCAGATCATAAGCTGTAGATATAAGATGTGAAATAATTACACAAAGTTTTGTGCATATTTTATTGGCTTTTAATTTATATTCATGCAATGGATGCCTGCTGAGTTGAAATTAAGATAAATTTTACCTGGTTTACAGCTGTTAGTGCTCCTCGAAGATTCTTCGGCGCAATTTCAGCTATAAATACTGGTACCTTGTCAAGAAAGGCATCGTGGTCATCAATAAAAAGGTTTTAGGAGGGAATTCTAGAAGAGATTCAGAAACTCACAACATACGAGTAGACTCCCATTCCATAGCCTGTTGCCAGTCTTCCAATGTCCAAAGACAACGCCCCCTTTTTTGTTTTGATCAAAGACATCGGAAAAGGGTGTCAATATATTTCTGCATAATGGATAAATTTCGCAGCTTAAGCAATGATAAAAATTCAGAGGTGAAGCAGTATCACAAGTACAACCTTAGCAAAATATATAGCAAGCCACCCTACAACACAGAAGCCAGTAGCTGTTCTCATTGCCTGCACATATTTAGCAATGAACATAATGCTAAATCATATAATTATCTGTACCAAAGGGAAAAGAATTACTAAAACTTACCCCTTTACGACCAGTGAAATCAGCAATCGGTCCACTCGTGATTGCACCGATCATAGCACCAAAAGTCAGTATAGAACCAAACACTGAATACTGCAGATTCAAAGATCAAATGCATCAGTTTTTTAAGTTGCTTGTTTAGAAAAGGTCATTAGAGTTTCAAAAAATATATATACCTCTGCTAATGTAAGCGAAAGATCCCTGGTAATTTCAGCCTGAGTTGGTGATGAAAAGCCTGCCTGAAAACATTTTCAACATTTTAGTAAAGCTTATGGAAGTAATCAGTACAAGCAAAGCTCATTTTCAAGTGTAGAGAGTAGTGAGGGAGACTTACGCAGGATCCGAACTCGAAGGATCCGCAGACCACGACAATGGTGCTGAGGTAAACCATCCATAGAGTAGCTTTGCTGTTTGTTCCATCAGTCAAATTCTTCTGTTCTAGCAGCAATGGCATGCTTACATCTTCATGCACATTGCTGTTACATTTCTCTACATCCTCTTTGATGGTCATGTCTCCCTGTCTATTTAACTTCCTGGCTGAAAAAGCTTGAAGCAATGTATTCAAGATGAAGAAAATTAGGACATTCTCTCATGGCAGTACGTTTTTATAATGATAGAACGTTGTCTCATGTCTGAGAATCAAACAGAAAAAGAGTAATTAATTAATGGTTTCTTTTTTGAGATGTGGACTGTTGTTGAGTTCAATCAAAACAGTGCCTTCTTAAAGTCCAAGATCAATGGGATCGTGCTTGACAACAAGCAATGTTAAAATAACAACTCACATAAAAATGAGACAGTTCGATCCGTTTCCCATCACATGCATTTGTTTTCTTTGAGCAACTTCTTGTTCATTGATGCACATATGTAAATGTAATGAGAAAAATTCTGACAACAAACAATGTTTAATGCCATGCAGAGCAATGAGCTGTATTTAGTGTTGTTTAATGGCAGAAGCAAACAACAAAAGAAACAAAAACAGCCAAAGAGTATTCGGTAGCAACTTGCTAATTGTCTTTGCCTTTTTGCCCAATTCAACACATGAAAGAAGATATTTTTTAGTATTGGCCCATGAGGCTTAAGACTTGAAATCTGATTTTTTTTTTTTTGACAGAAACAGAAGACATAGGGGAGATTGAACAGTCTTAAATTATGTAAGGATGTGGCTTTGATTTGTGTCTAAAGCAATGCTCTGAGTGAACATGTTTAGCTGTCTGTTGAATATATATATGGTAGTATTAATTGTTGCTCATTGTTAGATTGCCTTCAAGGTGCTTTATAAGAAGATGACAATTGCAAATTCTGAACTCACATTTGGCAAGCTTCAAGCCATTCATGTGCTCATTTCCGGTTGCCTTCAACAATTCCAGAGGCACCTACGGCAAAATCACCCATATTTTGCTCCAAAGCATCAGAATCTCAGAAACAGAGGGGGAAAAAGCAAAAAAGAAAAGAAAAGGAATGTCTGTCAGACAACTGCGTGACCATCCCAGCAAGACCAGGCAAGATGAGAACGTTCCTCTGCGGGCAAGGTAGGACCTTATGCAAGGACTCTCGACCAGAAATCACGCTCTGATCACACAGCCTTGGTTAATCAACCAGACTTGGAAACCGGTGTCCTTCGAACTCAAGGATACAGAGGTACGAGCCTATAGCCTCTCGCTTCTGAATTAAATAAAAGTTAGTTTGGTATTTCCTTTCCAGTGTGGGATTATGGTCAGGTTCCGACACACCAATCAGTGTTCTAACCTACACGTGTCTTCCTTCCATTATCTCTGGCTGCGGCTGCCACAATCATTTAGTCAAATATAATTATTTAGCCCTAAAAGAACATAGTTTATCAAATCACCCCGAGAACTCGTGGGTTATTGGCCTGTTTAATGCTTGGATTACAATGTTTCTAAAAAAATACTTGTTTAGCACTAGACTTGCAAAATAATTATAGCCTGCTCAGCAACATATAGCAAGGGAAAAAACGAGAAAAACAACAAGGCAACAGAAAGATTTGCATTCTCAACACAGTTCACTCTCATGAACCATACTCTGAAAACTGCAGCCAGTCGCAACCCAAACCAAAATCTGTCAAAGCACACAGTGACGCGAACTTCATCTCAAATTCTCTCTTAAAAATGATTGGAACAGTTATTCGTGTTGAGAGGAGAATAACCTCACATCAACCAATCAAAAGTTTGTGCTTAAGTATGTTAAAATCTTTAAGAAAATAAAAGAAGTCTCCAAGAAAGTGGAATTTAGGGATGCGATCAGTCATGGTCGAGGTGGATAATGTAGAGGCGGTTCGACTACTTCAAAAGGCTAGATGCTGGAGGGAACTCAGACTATTGAATTTGGTTTTATTTTCTCTGATGAGATTTTGTGTAAAATCTGATATTCAAGGGGGAAAAAAGAATGAGAGAGTGTCAGAGAGCTGCGCGACCATCTCAGCCAGACTAGGCAAGCTGAGAACGATCCTCTGCGGTCAAGGTAGTCTCAGCTGAAACTCCAGACCAATAATCACGCTCTGATCACACAGCCTCAATTCATCAACCAGACTTGAAATCCTGTCTCCTTAGAACTCAAGGATACAAAAACATGAACCTATAGAACAGGTCCTGCTCAAGTAAGGTCGTGCCCAGTCAACTCCTGGTTCTAACTTAAATACCGTTTGCTTTGGCCTTCCCTACACTGTGTGGGATTCTGTTCAGGTGCTGACAAAACAGTCATTTTTTATCCTACACGCGTCTTCCATTATCTCTGGGTTGTATCCAGCAGTCAACAAAGTCAAATATATGTATGTAGCCCTAAATAGAAAATAGTTTTATCATATCATTAGCTTGTTGTACAATTCTTTCTTCCATTAATAATAAGTTGGGGGGACATGTATGTTGAGACTTGAGATCCAAGACAGAATTAATGTCTGTATGTCTGGAATTGTGTTCTATTGGGACATTTATTTCCACGGGCTAGAAGGGAAAGGAATATCATAATATTATTCTTGTCTACTTAGAGAAGAAAATTGTCTTATTTATACCCCTTTTTTTCTTTATTAAATTAATCAAAAATTTAATTGTCAATCAATCGAACACATTAGATGCTATTCAACGACAGACACTCAAGTTTGTCTGGTTAATCAAAGTTGAATCTATTTCAAATTCATTGAGTTTGAGCCTTTTGTTTTATTCGAGTTTACGTATAAGGATACCAAAGGGGAGAGTAATCGAGTGTGTTTCTGTATAATATGGATAGCATTTGTTGTTAAAACACATTAATCATTGGTTAGGATAGACCGACGGATATTAGAGGATATTTGTATCATTTAAAAATTTCAAATTCGCATATAATTTATTTATTTATTTATTTTACTTTCTATTTATGATTTAAGTTTACACTCTTGAAGTTTTGTGATTTTGTATCCTTAAATTTCCAAGGCTTTTTTTAATTTATGCCTTATGATATAGGTTAAGAGTCATTTAAGAACTTAAATTAAATACAGAGTCGGTTATAAGGGGAGCACCCTGAGCGACCGCTTAAGGCCCCAAAATTTTATTTATTTATATTTTTATCGATTTTTATTTTCTTTAATTTAATTAAATATGGTCTCTTTCTTAAATAAATAAATCTAACTATAAAAATAATATGTTTAAAGTATTAAATTAATAATAAAAATCTTCTGCTTTTTTCATGCTTAAAACTAAAAAATTAAGTTCTAATATAACAAAATAATATGAACACACAAAGAACAAAGGTACTTATTGGAAAATAAATCTAATTATGATATTTCTTGATAATGAACATATTACATGAGTCGTTGAATTTATAAACTCCAAACGTGAGATATTTCTAGATGATTAGCACATTAACTAACACAATATCCTACTAAATCAGAGTATATCGCTCTCTTATTGACACCTAAGCATTAATCAAATATACTATAGAAAAATAGGAACATAAAATCTATGTTAACAATAATTTGACTCGGTAAAATGCACTAATTTTCAAGATCTAAGCGTTAATCCTAAATCTTAAATCATTAACTCTACACTAATACATTAAAATCTAACCTTTAACAATAATTATAAACTTTAAATCTAATTTTTTATTATTAGACATAAATAAAAGCACAAAAAAATAAGATACGTTTTCTCTATATAAAGATTTTTTATTTATTTTCGCTCAAGGACAAAAAGTTTTCCGAAACCGCTTTTGTTACAAAAAAAAAAACTCAATATTTTTACGCTTAATACATTTAACTAGAATTTTAGGGAGAAGAAAATTCCCGAAACAACTTTTGTTAGAAAAGGACACACGTTTTCTCTATGTGGCAGCTTTTTTTTTACAACAGCCGATGAAACTTGATTTATATTGTAATTCTCCTTCTCTAAGCAAGTAGTAATATTATGACAAGTTCTTTTATAAAAGATGCAAGTCCTAACTTGTTTTGCTAATACCTTCTCGTTTTTTTCCGTTTGCTTTTGGGACATCCTTTGGTTGTTCGATGCGCAGAACATTGAATGTATGCATCCAAACAATACAAGCATCGCCAATAGATGAACCCTTGAAGATTAGGTTCTTCTTAATTCTAGATTTTATTTGAATATCAAGTGAAAATCTCAAAAAAGTATTTGTGAAGAAAAACGATCAACACATGGCGTCGAATAATTTTTCAAAACTTAATTTTTTTGCACATACCATTAGTGACAATATCATCTTAAAAATCTCGTGCCTTTGTGAAAAATGGTGCACAATGAACGAATTATGACTTTCTTCACATAACTTAAATCTTTTTATTATCTCAAATTAAACTTAAAATTTTCCAAAAATAAATTTTGTGAACATTTGAGACACTTGATTTTTTAAAAGTGACTAAGTTTTTAATGAAGACCCTCTACATATATCCAACATAGTATGATGCAGTTGAGTTTGCTCAACATCTTCAATAGCAAGATTAACCTGGAATTTGTGAATGAAAATCATATATATATATATATATATATAAAGTAATAGCTAATAAGATAAGAAAATGAGATATATAAAGAAAAAACAATTTGTTGGATTGGAACGTAGAAGAGAATATATCGTAAAGAAAAAACAATCAGTGTTTTAACCTACACGAGGCTTCCATAATCTCTGACTTGTATCCAGTCAACAGAGTGGGTATTGTTCCAGCCAACTCAGTGGAAGAGAATGCAGATGCAGCAGCCAATATTCGCTGTGGTTAGGTGATTGGAACGTGGTCTGGTATTATGAATATATGGTGGTCCTGAGATATATAAAGGCAGTACAATTTGTTGAACTTCATAAACTCACCACTTAACACAGGATGGTCCCTTATAACCACTAAAATCCCATGTTTCTCTGCTAATCAGACATGACATGACATGACTTCTGTTTGCCTTTCCCTGCAGCATTATATGATTGCTGGTTTAAACCCAGATCTGTCAAAACCACTAAATGATGTGAATTTAATCTCCATAGTCTCTCTTCTAAAATGGTTGGAACAGCTAATCATGTCGAGCGGAGAAAAAAACGATCCCACATGGACTAATCAAGGATTAGACTGTGATTACATACAATGAAAAGAGAAATTCCCGAGATTTTCTTCTGAAAGATAAAATTAAAAGTTTAAGCAAATGATTCTCATGATTCATGTTTATGACAAAATAATGAGGTGGGGGGACATGTATGTTGAGATTCAAGACAGAATTAATGTCTGTATGTCCGTAATTGTGTTCTATTGGGACATTTATTTCCAAGGGCTATAAGGGAAGGAATATCAAAATATTATTCTTGTCATACTAAGAGAAGAAATTTGTATTATAGTTTATTATTATTATTAAATAGAGAGGTATTGCATTCTTATATCAAGAATAGGATGTTTGTTGTCCTCTAATTTTTTTTAATTTTTTTCCTATATAATTTGTATATAAAAATTAAAAATTATATAAATGACACCACTTTTATAAATAAAATGACACCCTTAAATACTATTAAAAAATGATACATTATGAGCATCTTGAGCCACTAGACCAATCAATAGATTTTTTTCTTTATTAAATCAATCTAATTTTTTTTGGAACAAAAATCAATCATAATGCTTACAAGGCGAAAAAGCATATGATGTTCATCCTAAGTGACCCGGGTTCAATCACAATATTTGTGAGGTGTGTGTATATCAAAGAGTTAAGAATATTTATGAACAAATACTACATTATAATCAGTGGCGAAACTATGTGGGGGTGGTGGGCGATGCCCCTACCCACCCCCTGAATAAATTTTTTTTCACCTTTGTCCTTTATTTAAATTTTTTTAAAATTTGGTTTATTTATAAATTTTCCCCTCCCTACTTTCAAACATTTATAGCTTGCCTCTCAACTCTAAATCTTGACTTCGTCCCTACTTATAATCATCTTTAAACTATTAAAAAAATTCAATCTAAAACTTAGTTGTGAATCAATCAATCGACTGCGTTTCTGTTTGATTTGGATTGTATTTGTTTTTTTAGGCTTAATTATAAAATAGATATCAAAACTATTCTTTTTTAATAGGTGTTTAAAGTATTTTTTGGCTAAATAGGAATTTAAAGTATTTTTTTTATGGCCAAAGTAGGTATCTTAGCTGACTTTAAAACGTCAAAAAAAGAAACTTTAAGCACCTATTTCAGTTAAAAAACACTTTAGGCACATATTGTAAAAAAAATACATAATTTAAGTATTTATTTTATAGTTAAGCTTTTTTTATTTGAGAAAATGATTGTATTTGTTATTATCCACATTAATCATGGGTCATGAGTAAAAAAATTTAAGTTAGTCAAATTGTCTAGTCCTATTTTATAACTCAAATTTTATTTGAATTTTTTTATTCGAGTCGAGTTGTTCAAGTTTCTGTTCAAATTTAATTCTAAACATTTATAATGTTATGGTGATAATTGGTTCCAATTAAATAACTTTTTATAATCATATACGATATACATATATTTCTTCGTATTGTGGCATATGTGACATACATATATCATGCAGAATTGAAGGACTCGACTCGAACTTAAAAATTGATCAACTAATTGCAAAAAAAAATCGAGTTATTTAAATTATTTAAAGTTTCATTTTATAACTCAAATTAATTACTACAAACTATACCCGATTCAAACTCAAACTTACTATTCCTCAAACTCGACCTAATCCGTTTTAATGATAAAAAGTTAACAATGCAAACTCATTTAACCTAAAACTTCTATATTATGTTTGAAACCAAAGTCACATACTATTTTATTTATATAGCATTTGTTTTATTTTTGTCTTTTCTTTTTGAAGTCTGAATCTTAAGATGGTGTGTTTCTTGTTTCAAGACGGTTGTTTTTTCCAGCTCTGCTCTGTTCTAAGCCGATCCCTGTTAGAAATGAACCCAGACAAAAGAAGGGGCACAGGTTGCAGTTTCAGACAACAAGGGTTTTATTAGGAATTTACATATTAATCCTTCGCAATGTTTCAATCTAGAATTTATTGCATCTCCCCGATTTCGAGTGAAATTAGTAGAAAGCAAAACAAGTTAAATTTAAGGGTAAAGTACCGGTTATTAAACTATTCCAAAAAATACAAAAATGGTCACCTAAATTTCAAAAGTTACATAATAGGCGCTAAATTTTAGTTTTTGTTATAAAATGGTCATTGAGCCGTTAACTATTGTTAACAGGGTGACATGACAATTATAAAATTTGTATAAAAACACATTTAATCATTAATATCTACACATTTGATCAATTTAGACATCAATAATGAGTGTTAAATTAGGACTCAATTGATTGAATGTGTAAATATGTAAGCTTTAATGTAGTGTTATTCAAATTTTTGTAACTGTCACAACATTAACTTAATGACAATTAACGGTTCAGTGATAATTTTGTAACAAAAACTAAAGTTTAATGTTTATTATGTAATATTAAAAGTTTAGTTACCATTTTATATTTTTTAGAATCGTTTAGTAACTATTTGTGTACTTTACCTTAAATTTAAAAGTATTATTATTATATACAAAAATTTTTCAGATTAAATTTTTCATGTATTTGAAATGTTAAATGTTAAGTTGATATTCAAATATATATAAAAAAACTCAATGTTAAACAGTAAGATATAAGAAAATTAATGGTTAAAAAGATATAAAAAAATTATAAAAATTATTATTTGATAAACTGACAATAGAAAAATATTTTTACAAACAACCTTAAGTTAATGATTAGTTAGTGTTCATAAAATATTTTTAAAATAAGTATTTGTTTTTAAGCTGAGAAATATGTCCTTAATTAATATTTTAAATAAATAAATAAGACACACACAATAGATTAGGTCACTTTTAGAAAAATTGTCACCCATGTATCAAATAATATTATTTTAAAGTTTTAAAAAATAAATAAATACAACCCTTAATATTATCTTAAAATTGCTTATAGATTTTTATTGATATTATTGTATCAAATTAAAATCATTTTTTTTAAATAAATCTAATTAAAATGATAAACCACATAATTTATGTATTTTATTATGAATAATTACTTAAAAGTTATTTCCTCCGTCCTTCAACAAATTCTTATTGAATTTTTTTTCAAGATAATTTAAGTTAAACAACTTTAAAATATAAAAATAATAAATTTTATAGAAAACAGAGTATATAATTTGACTGTTTAAATAAAATAAATCAAAAGTGTTGTTCCCTTAGAAGATAATGATGATATTTGTCCTAAAAAAATTAGGCTCGATGTCAAAGGGTAATAAAAAAATATTAACAGATAATTAGAGTAGAAATCCGCATGTGAGATCTCAACCAGTCAGCTTCCTGGCTGGTGTCCTTAATTGCTTCTTCTTGCCGACCTACTAACTGGGTATGGTCACGTGATGTCTGCTTCGTACCACCGTCCTTACCTGCTGACATGTCTCCCGAACCTGACCCTTACACTCCACGTAGGCTCGGACAACCGTTTATTGTCGAACCTACGAACAATAAAGAAACAAAATCAGAACAGTAACCAAACTAATAAACTAATAATAACAACAGTAAACAAAGATAACACAAACTCACGCCCTTTGTAGCTTACCAGTTCCATTCATCAGTGATTGAAGAAAATAAGCCTTCTTCTCTTAGAAGCCAAGATCATGAAAAAGTAAACCCCCCATCATCAACAAGAGCAAAACAAAGTAGATTCAGAAGCTTACCAGTTCCATTCATCAGTGATTGAAGAAAATAAGCCTTCTTCTCTTAGAAGCCAAGATCATGAAAAAGTAAACCCCCCATCATCAACAAGAGCAAAACAAAGTAGATTCAGAAGCAAGAATCCCAAAAACAAGTCTTCTGTTTGGTCCTTTGCTTCTTTTTCAAGCCAAATCTTTTGCTTTTATATATATATATAAATGTGTGTATAATCTTTGATACTGCTAGTTTTCGCTATTAAAAGCTTTCACGGTTTGTGTCCCACGAAAATCCCACCTTCGCCAACCTAAAAGTCTTCACTTTTTGTTCTTACATAAGCTATCTCTTTTCTTTACTGGGAAACTCGAAGTTTTTCAATGGGTAAGCAAGGAAGAATGGAGATGGTTTCTTTTGCTCTTTTTTTGGTTGTTTTGTTTCAATGTAAATTCTTGGGTGTTGCGATTTTAGACCCGATTGATTTTTTGGCTTTACAGTCTATTAGAAAGTCTTTACGTGATTTGCCCGGCTCTGCTTTTTTTGCGTCATGGGATTTTACCTCCGAACCGTGTAACTTCGCCGGAGTTTACTGCGATTCCGATAGAGTTACAGCTCTTAATCTGGGCGACCCGCGTGCTGGTTCTCCGGGTTTAACAGGAAGAATAGATGCTGCTATTGGTAAACTATCTGCTCTTGCTGAGTTATCTATTATTCCGGGTAGGATCTACGGATCATTGCCGCAGTCAATCTCGCAATTGAAGGAACTTCGGTTTTTAGCGATCAGTCGGAATTTTATCTCCGGGCATATTCCGGCGACTCTCGGTCAATTGAGAAGTCTTAAAACGCTTGATCTCAGCTACAATCAGCTCACGGGGGAAATACCTCGCTCCATCGGGACATTACCGGAGCTCACCAACGTTATTCTCTGTCACAACCATCTCTCCGGTTCGGTCCCTCCGTTTCTCTCCCAAGTATTAACCCGGCTGGACCTCAAACACAATGCACTCACCGGCTCGCTCGCACCAGACTCCCTCCCTCCTTCGGTCCAGTCCCTCTCCCTCTCCTGGAACCAACTGACCGGACCGGTTGACGGGCTTCTATCCCGGCTCGACCAGTTAAGCTACCTAGATTTGAGTTTGAACCAGTTCACCGGTCCCATCCCAGGCCGGCTGTTCTCATTTCCCATTACGAACCTCCAGTTGGAAAGAAACTTGTTTTCCGGTTCAGTCCAACCAGCTGAGCAAGTGACAATCTCGACCATTGATCTAAGCCACAACAGGTTATCGGGTCTGATATCACCAATGTTCTCGACTGTACAGAATCTTTACCTGAACAACAACCGTTTCACCGGTCAGGTCCCGGTCAACATTGTGAACCAGTTATTATCCGGCAACATACAAGTGCTATATTTGCAGCACAACTATTTGACGGGGATCGAGATTAAACCGACGGCTGATATTCCCGTTAGCAGTTCGCTGTGTCTACAGTACAATTGCATGGTGCCTCCCGTACAGACGCCGTGCCCATTCATGGCCGGAAACGAGAAGACCAGGCCGACTGCCCAGTGTACCGAATGGAAAGGGTAGATTGGTAACTTTCACGAACTTGTGAGGGGCACTTCGGGAAGAAAATTTATACAAAAGAAAAATAATTGAGATTTTTGGATTCATTTATTTATTTTTTGTGGGTTATATATTATTTTATGCATTTTTATACTTCAGAAAGTGTAATTTTGTTATTGTTATTGTGTGGTTTAATATGTTCTTAATGACCAACATAATAAATTAATATATAATATTTTGTAATCATCGGTATCAATTTATTGTGTAGTTAATTCAGATCGAACTGTAGAAATTAATTATGGGATGATCATTCTAACCGAATTTGTTCTATTTACAACTCAAAAATTTTAATTCCTAGTTTTATTTAAAGTATCTAGTATTTTATCTCACTAAATAATTAGTTATTTAATATATGATATATAATATTATATTACACTATAAATTATGACATTAAAAATTTAAAATTATTTTGTATTAAAACAATCATATTAATGTTTTTGAGTTTTAGAAAAATATTTAATTTTGATTTAAGTCGTTGCCTGAGTTTTAATTAAATTAACATAATTCTGAATAGATATTATATCGTATATTGAGACGTATATTTACATCAGTAACACTTTTTTAATGAACATCTATTTCTACCGAACCAAAAAGTACTCACTTAAAACATGACAAGATACTATATTACTTACTATTCATGAGTAGGCACACCAATAGATAGTAAACGCAATGAAATTGGTGTGATATGTCGCTTTGGGTTTAGGACATTGGTAATATTATGACAAGTATAAACATGTTTTACAATTTCTTCTTTCTAGGAATTTGATGTGAACATTATTGGTAAGGCCCATGTTCCACATTGGTGAGTGCTTCCCTACCTATAATTAGTAGTTGATTGTTAGTTGAGATATAGTCAACATAAATTATCGGATTATATCGATTAGTCATATCGATAAAATTAAAAATGAAAAAATAATACCAATAAGTGTTGGATGTATTGGTAAGGTATACTGCACTCTTAAAGAGAGAATATAAGTTTAAACTTTGAAGACAACATTATTAGAAGGGACAACCTCGCACCCCGAATATGAACAATAAGACGGACATGCATATTATCAAAAAATAAAAAAAAAATAATTTGACATAGAAGGACATGATTATAATTTAGTAGTTATGAAGTAATATTTTGTATCTATTAATATTAATTAGATTATAAAAATTATTTTTTTAATATGATTACTAAACATATACTACGAATGATTTATAAATTAATTTCTTATTTGTAAAATAATTTTAATAATTATTAAATTTAGATATATATATATATATATATTAATTTCTTACTTATAAAACTAATATATTCTTTTATCTAAACCTCTAACTCAAAAAGCTCTCAAAGAGCGTCTCTAAATTGAGAGATTTCACTCTAATCCGCTATAACAATTATCTATTTATCAAACATTTAAATTAGCGAGTTTGACTGGTCAAACTTCTAATTTTAGATCAAAAACTGTTTACCAAATATGGTCATCATATTCTTTTTCGGACTCAAATCTAATAAACTAAAAGAATATTGAAATAGCTTAACTCTCTGTTTAAAAATCTAATTTAACTCAATTCTAAACATAACAAGAATGTGCATGATCATCAAATGTTTAGGAAATTGGTGTGCTTTATTCCCACACTAATAATATGATGTTCCATGGTGTAATAATCAAAGTCTTTGATTGTGCTATTATATATCCTCAATCTGCCAAAGTAGGGGATCTTGGTTATTTCTTACATGTTCCCCTAATGATTTTCCGACCACACGAGAGAAACCATGGAAATATAAAAAGGAATGCCGTTGAAAAAGATGGACAATGTTGCCTTGTAAACACAAATAAATCGAGTACCCATTGCAGGATTGTTGCTTTCAAAGAGAGGTTCAGATTACATATCCACTCAATAAAACTATTATGGTGATGAATGATGATGGACCGTTGTTCGTGTGTATAATAGGCTTTGTACGAAGAATGAATGATGAGGCATTGTTTCCGAGGAACTAACCTGTGCATATGTAAATGAAAATTTTTAGAACGGACGAAGTACATCGCTGCACACTAGTACTGTAACACATTGTTACACATCATTAATTTTTTTAATATTTTTTTAATAATTGTTTAAAATCTCAAGAATTAATCATACAATTAATCATATTTTAAAACAAACCTTATTTTCTAAATACCCAAACCCTAATACTCAAATCTCAAACTATAATTCTAAAATTCTCAAAATTAAGAATCATAATCTTCAAATCTCAAAACTTTAATCTCCACGCACCTAAACTTTAATCTTAAATTTGATGAGATCGATCACTTATTAAACGCGTACTCTAATTGGGGTAGTGCATTGGATTTGATTAAAGCCATCAACATCCTTTTTTTTACTGAGAAACCAGAAATTGTGTGCAAATGCTAAACAGGTTATACGTGGTACAACTATTAAAACATGGTTAATTATATGTCCGATTTTTAAATTTTAATAATAATTTAAAAGTCTCTAAAAGTTTGATGGTATGCAGCGGTATACGTCGCTTATTCTAGAATCATCCACGAGAGTAAAGAAATGGAAAAAAAATTGTACTATACATAAAAGAGAAGGCATAAATAAATTTGAGTTTTATCGATATATGATAGATCAAGTGATAAAAAATTCGATGTTCTTTAAATAAAATATACAATTTAAATATTGTCGATAGAGAAAATAACGTCAAAAGAATTATATAAATCATCTAAAATTTGACTCAATTTAACTCTAAGTTTAGTTGAAATTCAAATGAGTTTTAAATATCACATGTCTTAAGCCAATAAAACGGAATGAATTTTGGTTTAGTTTCATTTTTTCTTTGAGAAAAGCATTTACTTTCCATATATTGGATTCAAAATCCAATGGTGAATACAAGGAAGATGAGGAAAGATAAATAAAAGTGATCATGTACTTTTTCGGTATATACGTTTCAGCATTTAAAAGTTAAATCTTACATTTTAACTCTAAATTCTAAATCGTGCGCCTTAAACTCTACATCTTAAACTTAATTTTTTAATGTTAAAACATACATAGAGACACTAAAAAAAGAACGAAATTTTATTCAATAAAAGTGTGATAATAATTTTTCTAACGAATCATAAAATGTGTTTCATTCTTACGGATGCGAATCAAAACTTGATCACATATTAAAAAATAAGATAAACCCACTGGCCACTACATCAGACGTCGTGGTTATCATACTTACCAAATACTAATAGGAACAAGAATTACTGGATATTAAATATGTGGGAATTAGACTGGGCCTCGAAGCTGGAAACCATTGACCTTAGTCGGCCATTTGCCACAACGTTTGTCATGTTTTTAACCGTTTCTTTGCCAATGAAGGAGCATATAACGTACAATGTCCACCACCCATTGTTTGTTCTCTCAGGCTGAGACAGGTGCACATGAATCCAACACAAATACAAACCTCGAGCATAATTGAGGCACGCAGGCAGGTAAGGCAATGGTCCCTTACACCATGAACCAACAAGTACAAACAGATATACACACATAAAAATATGGTTCCATTCCACCTTCTACCTTCCTTTTTCCCTTTCCCTTGCCCTCTTTGGTAAATTGTTGACAAGCTTCTGTTACCACGAAAGTTCACAATCCCACAAAACCACAAATCTATCATCATCTTCACAGTGAGTTGATTCTGATCGAAACCGCGCCACACACACTAGAGCGATGTCCATACAGAATCAATGATGAAAAAACACAGAGGAGAGTTGCATTGTTTATTCATGTACAACTAAAAGTTCATATGCATGGAAGTAAGGGTAGCTCCGCCATTGAGCACATTGCATGAAATCTTCCTATATTAAAGATAAAAGAAAGATCATGTGGATTAAATTACAGTCAACAGATCATATTATACTTGGTGAGTGGGATTTTAAAACATACATTTGTCCCCAAGATGTCTAATTTTCCTAGTGATGCAACATTTATGTTTGGTTAAGTGGGAAAATAGAAGGATGGATGGAGCGAGATAAAAAGTGAAAAGAAAATAAATTTTGAATTTGCTTGATAAGGAAGAAAAATAAGAGGGATATTTATTTTTCATCCTTATATATAAAACAATATTATTTTAATTTTGGAATGATAAGAGGAGAAAATATGAGAGATGTAAGTTAGTTCCAAATTTTATATATATATTTAAAAATATTACTTTCTTTCTTCTCATCCTTACATGAAGATTGTGTTGGTTAGTGGTTTCTTTGTGTATTATTGCATGAAATGACCATGTTAACTTCTTAGGTCTTCAATGCTTTTGTTTCGCCGGAGTTTTCTCGTGTATTTTGACTTTTTAATTATTATTATATATCTTTTTTTATCCCACTAGGTTTAAGGACTTTTTAATGAGGCAATAAAATAATAATTCATTCTTCATAAGAAAACTATTTTTCTTTCAATTTTTTAATCTTAAATTTAACCGCATAATTAATCGATGTAATTCAATAATCTATTTTAATCATATCTCAACTAACATTAATAGAAAAACAATTATAGGTAGGGAAGCACTTACCAATGTCCTAAACATGTTACTAATACTTGTCATAATAATACTAATGTCCTAAACCCAAAGTGACATATATCGCAGCATATTTCATAATTCATGAAAATTAAACCAAAATAAATATAATAGTTCTCAAAAATCAAAATTTATGTTAAGGGTGGGGGTGGCGGATGGGTTTGTTTTGGATGCATCGTCACCCGACCCGGGCCAGTTTCTCCAACCCATAGCAATGTTAAGGGTAAAATGCAAGATCTGCGACCGAGAGTTTCGCTCCAGCCACCAAATTTGTAGCGTTTCCTTCCCCACCGTTTTCAATCTCGGAATCGTCTTGGCTCTCTAAAACCCTCCTTAAACCCTAAAAAAATTGAAAAAGAAGAACCCCATGTCTCCATTAAAATCCCAATGAAGCGCGTTTTGAGAATCTCAGACGCAGCAGCAGCAGAGTCGGAGCTGCTATCGAATCTCCACAGGTACCATCCAAAACCCGTATCTTTAATCCCAAATTCATTCACTCTTCAAAGACCGTCTCTTTACAGATTTTATGGGGACACTGTTTACCCCACTACCAGCCTCTCCATGCTGCCCAATAAAAAACCCGATAAGATTATCGACTTGTTTATTGAAAAGCTTTCTCAGGCGGAGTCAGAACTCCGTCCCAAATCGGATACGGTGCAGAAAGTAATTCAGCTCAGGGATGAATTGGTAAAAAAGGTTGAATCTTTAGAGGAAGTGGTCGGGATTTTGGAGGAGAGAGGGGATTGGTTACTTGGGAATTATGTAAATCAGGATGATGTGCCTGTCCGAACCAAAGAAATCCCTGACCGTGTTTTCTCCGAGTTATTGACAAATATGGGTTCTTGGCCTAATTTGGCCATGGAGGTATGTATTTCAATGTTTCTTTTTTTTTTTAAGTTTGAATTTAGGATGAATTAAATCTGGGTAGTGGAGGGAGCATAGTATTAAATTGTGGTTGGGCAGTTGCAACATCGCGGTTGTGGCAAAAAATAACTATGATTTTAAATGCAGTTGTGGTGTTGCGGGGAGTTGGGGCCTCCAAGACCGCTGCGATGCGGCCATAATTTAATACTAAGGGAGGGAGTGTGTTACGGAGCTCCACTGTAGGCTTTGGTATATGTTAGATTTTTGTTTTCATATTAGACTGTTTTATTCAGGCATTGATATAGGGAGCTCCACTGTAGGCATTGGTATGTGTTAGGGAGCTCGTTCCTCCAATTTTTATTGTATGATTCAACGGCCATAACAGCCTTTACAGACATTGTGAAAGTATTCATCATCTTAATAACAATCATCAATTGATCCTAGCCTGATATCTAAACAAAGGTAACGCTCTCTACTGTATGTTCTTCATTGCTTGTAATCTGTTTCTTGTGGTCGGAAAATCTTTCGAGTCTATTTTCATCTAACATGATGTTATTTGACATTAATTCTGAAATCCTGGATTTTGTCTGATTTCCTTCATGTTGAGTTGAATAATTGCTCGTTCTTCAAACTGAATGAAGATTTTCAGTTTTTTTTTTGTGTTTATTGTTATGATACTGCAATTAACTGGCTATCCATTTAATTGCAGAAAGTGCTACATTTCTTGATGGGCCTAAGACTATCCCCATAAGATGATTGCCACAGGGAATGAATAAAACTCAGTAGGAACATTCAGGATCATATCATGTGTTTCCTTGCTGTATGATTCATACCATATGAGAAAAAAAACTCAGACTAATCTTTGTAGTGTAGTAGGAATTTGATTCTAGGGAGTGATAATGTGTTTGGCAATTTGATTCTAGGTGAGCTTGTCATCTACTCGTCTGTGAGAACGAGAGCTGACGGTAGTGCCTTTCTAAGGTACAAGTCTTGGCAGTCGGAATTACTAAGACCAAGTACAATTGGAATGGGATGCTAGGGATTGAACTCAAGCTCTCATGTTACACGACACGGTAGCAGTAGGGATACTAGGGATTGAACTCTAGCTCTCATGTTACACGACACGTGAATCTTGTCATTAGGTCAAAAGAGGATATTGGCAATTTGTGATATTACTTGCACTGAAAGATTAAAATAGAAGATTAGGTGTGGAGGCTGGCCTGCCAGGAACTTTTACATGACCAACAGGCTATGATATAATATGTTCCTTTAAATTACAATGGCAGAGCTATTGGATTGCTCCGGTATACAAATGCACTGGGAATTCTGAATTCTAGTTATTTTATTTCGCTAGTGATGTAATTACATATTCATTTAGCCCCATATTCGTCTATCTGTTATCAGTTTGACACTTCCACTGCCGAGAAAATTGATGTGTCATCTTTGTTCAATAAAAACACTTAATTTGGCCGTTAATCCATTTCACTCCCTGAAATAAAAATCCACATGGCTGATTTAAGTTTGAACTTATTTCTGCCCTGTTTGGGGTATAAAATAAGTTATACATTGTAAATTGACTGGTTCCTTGTGAAAAATAAGAAAAAAAGAGGGTTAAAGGGATAATTCTACTCTCACGAGAAAACACATCTAATAAAATCTTGAATTTAAGAATGCATCAATTTTGTCAATTTATCAACATTAATTATTATCGTGTAGACGGTGTTTTTGGTCCATGATGTTGACATAGCGGTTCACATGTTAAAAGACATGATATTTGCTAGTGTAGTGGATCACATTTGTATGGCAATGCGACAGAGAGTTTTAATTGATTTTTTTATATAACATTTAAAAAAAATCAAAATTTTTACAATATAATAAATTTATTTAGGAGATGGGGAAGAAAAATTTTACTCCTAATGGGGTATTGAACCCCCAACGTAGAGGAAGATGTCAATCGAGAGCCTTAACCACTTGTTTTAGAGGTTGTTAACTAACAATGCACATACATCTTGCAAATAAAGTGATTTGAATCTGAATCTCTTACGATGAATATCATATGCTTTTTCACTAGGACTACTTGTTGAGTTCTAAAAATATATTACTATATTTTGATACACAAATTATAATATGATCGTAAAATTATAGATATAAATGATAACACGTCACATCAACAAGCTAAAAATCTTTAATAATTTAATAACAAAAACGTAAATACTTTTGAGACATAAGTGACCAATCAAATATTCAAGTTGAAGAATAATGTACTTTGAACCAAAATATTTTAGTTCCCGCCTAATCCAAAAATTCTAATCCGACCAAAATACAAAAGTTTTTACTTCCCACACAGGCGATCCAAGTGATTCAAATCCTACCAACCAAAACCCAAATTTCTCACCAATCTGCACTTTACAGATCTGTGCAATACAAAAGCACAAAGCCACGTTGGCAATCCGCATGAAAGCCACTCAACCAATAAGAAGGCAGCTTCTCCCTTCTATATAAACAACAAACCCCGCAATCCCAGTTCTTTCATCTCCCCCCAAAAACCGTTTTCAAAATTTACCAAATTCTCTTCCTCGCAAAATCTGAAATCATGAGTTCCGCCGCAGCAACCACCACCAAAGGAGGCCGAGGCAAGCCGAAGTCGAAGGCCATCTCTCGGTCAAGCAAGGCCGGACTTCAGTTCCCCGTCGGCCGTATGGCTCGTTTCCTCAAGAAAGGACGATATGCCGAGCGTGTCGGATCTGGTTCTCCCGTTTATCTCTCCGCCGTCCTCGAATATCTCGCCGCTGAGGTTTGTGTAACCGAAACTCTCTTGTTCTATATCGAAACCATGGGGAAAATTTTGATGAATTCAGTAACTGAATCTGTTTGGGATTTCTGTACTATTTTACAGGTTTTGGAATTGGCTGGAAACGTGGCAAGGGACAACAAGAAGAACAGAATCATTCCAAGGCATATCCAATTGGCTGTAAGGAACGATGAAGAATTGAGCAAGCTGTTGGGCGGCGTCACGATTGCGAACGGTGGAGTTTTGCCCAACATTCATCAGAACCTGCTGCCGAAGAAGGCTGGGAAAGGCAAGGGCGAGATTGGTTCTGCTTCTCAAGAATTTTAGGGGTCTTTAAGATGAATTTTGTGTTCATCTAGATGTCCATACCATTAAATGGATTCTAGTTTGATTTTACATGTATAAATTCTCTTTTTCAGTATTGAATATCCAATTTGAATTTCACTTCCTTGTTAATTAATTCTAAATACTATATAATCTAGGTTAGTTCTCTTTTTCAGTATTTTACTTTTTTTCCTCTTCAGCAATCTGTGATTAATCTTTATGTGTGTATCAGTACGACATGAACATAGTACATAACTGCTAATACACCCATAATCATAATTTATAATTGTTTAAAATAGTAATGGGTAATTATTTCAAGTACAAATGTTTGTGTAATTAATGTTTTAAGGTTTATGGGTTTAAATGAAATAGTTTTGAATTTAGGTGTGTTTGATAGAATTTTGTGTTTAAAAGTTAAGCATAAATTTTAACTATATTATCTCTATGTTTTAATTATGAACCCTAAATTTTAAATTCTTACATTAAAACTCTAAATTTTAAAATTAAGATGCTTACAAAAATAAAAATATTTTATTGCATGTATATGCGATAATAATTTATAATAAAAATATGGTATAAGGGTTTAATAAGCTTTAAAATTTTTGTAAAAAAATGAATTAAACTTCTAAACTTTTTTGTACTTAATTAAGTTTTTAAACTCAAAAAAAAAAATAATTTTGCCCTTTACCAATTTTGATTATTAACTTTAATAGTTTTTTTTAAATTTTTTTGACGCAAGTCTTAACAAGATAATACTATTTGTCAATTCTATAAATTTTTAATTTTTAAAAAATATATAAAAATCAGAAAAAATATTTGAAAAATTTTAAAAAAATTAGAAATTCTAAAAATTATTTTGAAAATATAAAAATATTTTAAACTTAAAAAAGTTATTCAAAATAATAAATAATATTTTTTCAAAAGATTAAAATATTTTTAAATAATAAATATTATTATAAAATTATAAAAAATATTGAAAAATATTAAATAATAAATGTTATTTTGATTTTTAAAATATAAAACAATAAAATTTATTTTTAAAACCAAAATAACTTTTATTGTTTTGTATTTTTTCAATTTATTTTTTATAATTATATAATAATTTTTAATATTTTTTAAATATTTTAATCTTTTGAAAAATTATTATTTATTATTTTTAAATAAATACCAGAATTAAAATATTTTCTTTATATTTTTAAAATAATTTTCTAGAATTTTTAAAATTTTTGATTTTTTTTCAGGTTTTTATATATTTTAAGAATTAAATTTTAAAAATTATTAGAAATGATAAGTAACATTATCCTGTTGCGACACATGTCAAGAAGAATTTAAAAAAACCGTTAAAATTAACAGTCAACGTTGGTCAAAGGGTCAAATTAATTTTTTTCTTGAGTTTAAAGATTTAATTGGGTGCAAAAAAAATTTAGGAGCCTAATTAATTTTTTTTTACAAAAATTTAAGGCTGATTGAACTTTTAAACCTAAAAATATTTATAAATTGGATCAAAATTTAAGATTACACTTATAATCTTATCTTACGGATGTAATGGGGTATTATGAGTTTGCAGTTTTGCACCTTATATTTATTACCGATGCCCTGTACTCTTATAATCTTATACAAGTCTATGGGGTGATTTTGGGGTGCAATAGGGCGTCGATACGGTTAAGAAACGATACCAACTAAAATGTTATAAAACACGAAATTTAAAATATTATACTTTTTGATAATTAGGTGACAAGTATCGAAATTTGGCTCTGAAGTATCGATACTTGTCACTTCTGATAACATTTTAGGTTGATGTTAAGTATTAAAACTTGTCTTTAAGTATCGATACTTGTCGTGAAATCAAAAATGTCATAAAAAGTGTAACATTTTAAGTTGGTGGGTAACATTTTAAATTTCGTATTTTGTAACATTTTAGTTGTGCCACACTGTCCACCTTGTTGTATGTTAAACTCCCAAAACGATGCCCTATAATCTTAGATAACTTTAGACACAAATTTCTTATCGAAAATATAACTCGAAATTTTTGAACAAATCAAAAGAAATTTTATTAATAAAATGAGTTATACTCTCTTAATGAATTTCCTAATAGTAAACAAAATCTTTTGATTCTTTTTTTTAATGGAGCTTTAATCCATTGTCATGAAAATTTGATATAGAAGACATGTTTGGAGAGTTGCTTACTTAAAAATTGATCTAAGGGTCGTTGAGAGTTGATATTAGATTGATGAAGTTCATTTGAAGTCATCAAAATTTAATCGTAGTTAATATTATAACAAAGTGTAAAGGTTAAGGATGAACCTATTTAAAGGTTGTAGACTTCATTTTAAAAAATATATTTTACGTTCTACAACTTCCATTTCTCTCACTTTTCTAAATTTTTCTTTAAGACAGTTTTTTTTCTAACTTTTCTAGTTTTCTTTTCATTTGAATTGTTTCCGGTGATAGTTTCGCCATCGGCTGATTTTGTAAATAAATAAATCTTATCATTTTTTATAAGTTTTTGTATTGTTTTCTCTTTTTTTGTTGTTTTTAATTTTCTGTCAATCTCTTGTCTGATTTAATGATAGTTTATATGTTTGTAACTTGTACAGTTTCTATCTCTGCATCTTTCGCAATTTTTGCATTTTTTACAATTTTGCAGTTTTACTGTTTCAGTGACACGTATGTCTCTCTTCGTGGTAGTTATCTCTTTTGAGATAGTCGGCAGTCTTATTAATGTTTGATGCATTTTCATAGTTGTTTTGCCAATGTGTCTGGTGCTTGCAACGAAGAGTATTGAAAATTTCTTGATAGTCGAAGTTTTCACTACAACGAATAAGATTTTTAGTGACCATTTAATTGTGATGATAAAGATTTTTGTCACAAAATATAAGTTATTTGTGACGACATTTGTTTGTGACAATAATGAAATTTGTAATTGTGACGTGATACCCTTTGGTCACTCTTCTAATAATAGTTGTACAATTTTTTTTCGAAAAGTAGATGAGCCTCGTTAAAAACTTTTTTCGGAAAAAGAGTACCCACTAAAGATTTATACATGAGAAAACAAGCCCCGCACAGTCAAAAGACCAGGAATTCGATTACAACGGTCAACCCTTACCCCCTTTGAAACAGAGGTTGACCTCCACCCAATTAAACAATACAGTACATGACTACCCGATGTCCGATTTTGCTAGCTTATCGGCTTTGAAATTACATGTCCTAAGGATCCAGCGGATACAAAGACCAATGTTGCTTATCATGTTCACCACAGCCAGCACCCTCGATTTGATAGGGAGTGGAGGAACCAGCTTACCAAGGCACCACTCTACTACCATTTTGCAGTCAGATTCGACTATCAGTCTGTACTGATAGGGCCATTGTGAAGAAAGAAATTTCAAGATCCCAAAGTGAAGAGCTTTGAATTCCAACAAGGCTGGAAGGCTGTAACCAACTGATTCGGAAAACTGGAATAGAATAGCTCCATTTGCATCCCTAAGCAACCCTCCAAATCCCCTTTTCGAACACGAATCTGAAGCGTCATCAATATTGAGCTTCAGGAAACCAAAAGGAGGAGGTTCCCATCTTGGAGACGGACGATTTCCTGGCAGAACTAGACAAATTGCTAGCCAAGGTAATATCCGACAATAAACTGTCCTTAGACATCCCACAATCAGGGAACGTGGCAATAAGCCACGGAGCAAAACGAAATTTCATCAGGAAATTCATATGCATCCAATCAACCTCCTTACCATTGAAAACAATCTCGTTTCTAAAAAGACAGACAGTCCATAAAACAACAAAAGGGATAGCAACAAGCCATTCCTTATTTTTAAATGGATGGCCCTTGACCGCTCCAAGCTTCAAGGAACATTCTTGGATCCTTCAGCAGTACAGAAACAAACCCAGCTGCATTACATAAACTCATCCACATTTGCCAAACTCCTTGACAAACAAAGAAAAGGTGAGAAATAGTTTTAGGAAACAACTTACAGAAGGGATAAAGGGCACTCCCCAGGTTCGACATACCCCTTTTGATCAATTCAGTCTTTACCGGAACTTGACCCCAAAGCACCATCCACACAAAAATCTCAACTTTCAAGGGAGCAAAACCGAGCCACACGACCTTATTCCACATTGAAACACCAGAACTACTAGGACCAATCAAAGTGCGTAGAGATTTGACTGAAAAGGAGCCATCACTCGACCCCAACCATCTCACCCAATCTTGATCTGAGTTGCTCGATTTGAAATTGTTTAGACAGTTCATGAAGTTTTCCCATTGAGGTCGTTCCCAATCAAAGAGGGGACGACGCAGGGGAATATCCCAAGACCAAGCAACACCTTCTTTCACACCAAAATCAGCAACATGCCCAGTTTTGTTTGAAGCCAAGGCAAAAATGCGCGGAAATTTTTCTTTCAGCGAAAAATCCCCCACCCATAGGTCCATCCAGAAAAGGACAGAGCATCCATTCCCACTTGTACAACCAAATTTTGTCTAATGATAAGGCCCACATGATCATTTGCAAAGAAAGATTTGGATATGCCATTCCATATCCAAGAAGAAAACTTTGGCAGTGAAGGAGCAGGAAGTAAACAAGAGCCAACAGCAGGGATCTTAGCAGCCAAGACACGTCTCCAAAGGCTGTTTGTTTCATTACCAAACCTTAGGATCCACTTACTCAATAATGCTCAATTCAAAGTGTTCAAATTCGGGACACCAAGCCCCTGGTTTCCTTCGGCTTGCAAATTTGGGCCCAATTTATCCAATGAATCTTGGATTTACTCGCATCACCTCCCCAAAGAAAGGAGGACATCAAACTGTTTAAGCGATTCAAAACCGAAGCCTACATCCTGAAGAGTGACAAAAAGTAAACCGGGAGACTACACAGGACGGGTTTGATTAGGGTGAGCTGACCCCTAATAGACAAGAACTTCGATTTCCATCCACCCAGATTTGAAGAGAATCTCTTGAAAATAGGCTTCCATAAAATGACTGTATTACGGAAAACACCCAATGGTAAGCCCAAGTATTCCGTCGGGAAATTATCAACCAAGCAATCAATTTTTGATGCCCAAAGCTTAACTGTACAACTGCACCTCGAAACCGCAAGACTCGTTTCGCATTGCACAACTGCACCTCGAAACCGCCACAGAAAATGAGCAAATCATCGACAAATTGTAAATGGGTGACATCAACTGAAGATCCCTGCCTGCCACACTTAAAACCAGAAAATAGATCCATTTGAACCGCCTTACCGATCATTAGATGAAGCGGTTCCCCAACTAAATTGAAGAGAAGAGGAGAGAGGGAGCATCCCTGTCTAAGTCCTCTCGCAATTTTAAAAGCCTCCGTGGGAGAACCATTAACCATTACAGAAATCGACGCAGTGGAGACACAAGTAAAAATCCACTCGCACCACCTTAAGGACTCTAATCAGAAAATCCCAACTTACAGTGTCATATGCCTTCTGGAAGTCGATCTTGAAAGCAATTCCTCTACTTCCCGATTTTGAGACTGAGTCTATAACTTCGTTCGCCGCCAAGGAACAATCAAGGATTTACCTTCCCGGAATAAAGGCGAATTGGGTTTCACCAATAATTTGACCCATAACCGAACTGAGTCTTCTAGCCAATACCTTTGAAAGTATTTTATACATACCCCCAACCAGGCTAATCGGCCGAAATTCGTCAAGAGATACAGGATTCTTGACTTTTTGAATTAAGGTGATAAAGGAATGGTTAATGCCTTCTTCCCAACTTCGGCCATGATAAAAATCATCAAAAAAGTGCATTATATCACCTTTGAGAACATCCCGGAACTTTTTAAAGAAGCCTAAGTTGAAACAATCGGGACCCAGGGCAGGATTACTATCCGAAGATGACAGAGCTAACCAAACTTCCTCCTCTGAGAATTTACATTGAAGCGAACTGGATTGATCCACACTGATTTTTTAAATCCCAAGTTGATCTCATTTACTTCCAAAGCAGTAGTAGAATTATAGGCCTTAAAGAAATGGTCCCTCACAACCGATTTTACCAAAAAAGGATCAGTAGTCACAACACCATCAATCTTCATGTTGTTAATAGCATTTCCTCGCCTCCTTTCGGAAGTAGTGAGATGAAAGAAGCGAGTGTTTCTATCACCTACAGAGAACCAACGAAGTCTCGTAGCCACTCACTCTCCTCCTTCCGGTATAGGTTCCACAGATCAGATTTCAAGATCTTCAAAGTCTCAACAGAACCCGCCTGTACCAAACCACCTTGAATTTTTAATTCTAACTCCGCAATCTCTTTCTCAATACTTGCAATATTCTGACCGGGCTTCTTAAAAGATTTGCCTGACCACTCCTTCAAGGCTAGTTTTGCGCCTTTTAGAAGCCCCCCAATTTTGACATTTCTGTTCCTGAGCTTTATATCTTCAATGGACTTGCAGACTACTTCTTCGAAACCATCTTCAGTAAGCCAGTAGTTAAAACATTTAAACGGTTTACGTCCCCAATTGGAACGTTCAACATGTAGTAACAAAGCATTGTGATCGGAAATAGATTTTTCGAGAACTTTTTGCAGAATACCAGGAAAAGCCAAACCAAATTCTGCAGACAATAAGAAACGATCTAACCTTACAAAAGTGGGCAAATCGCAATTGTTGCACCAAGTAAATTTACCTCCAACCAGAGGTAAGTCTATTAGTTTCGTTTCAAACACAAAAGCTCTAAAGGCAGATATGAGCGTATGATTAAGGGAGAAACCCAATTTTTCTTCAAGGTCCAAAATAAGATTGAAATCCCCCTACACACCAAGGGATTTGCCGCGACTTCAAGAGATTCAACAATTCTTGCAGAAACTCCTCTTTATCCGAATTAGAGGAGGCACCATAAACATTTACAAGACCGCACCGAAAATTCTTGTGTTTAAAAGTTCCAATAAGGGCAATTAATCTCGGAAAAATTATCTTCTCCGATACCCGGAAAAACTCAGCATCCCACATACACAAAAGGCCTCCCGCCGATCCTGCTGCTGGAGAGATAACGAACTCCAGAGTTTCCGAATATCGAAGCTTGACATACTTTCCAATTTGGTTTCTTGAATGAAAACAATCTTAGGATGAAACTTACAAATAACCCCTTTTACTGCTCTTCTCTTCTCATTCCTTCTAATTACCCTAATGTTCCATGATAAAATTGAGAAATCCATTTGTAATTGGTAGAAAAAACCCAGAAAAATACCTTAGCAATCCTTCCTCAAATCCTATTCTAACTCACAGATTTTCTTGAAGACAGCATCCCCGCCGCCTTTGAAAGACAATTCAAGTGTGCTACTGACTTCCCAAACTGATTCTGCTTCCAGGCCTTCCGCTGAATCTTCCAACTCTGAGTACGCCATAAAACCATGTGCACCCGGGATCTCATTTGGGCTTTCGAGAGAATCACGAACTACCCGCCTGAGAAGTCGCCTAGTACTTGCTCGAAAGAGACTTTTCGCGAAATCACCTGAGGATTTTGAGAAAGCTCCAAAGACGATGAGGAGGCAATCCCAGAGCGCACCAAATCCATCCCTTCAAAGCTATCTGGTACAACTTCAACCGAGACCGACAAATCTCCATTTAATTGTACAAGACTGGGAAGTAAATTAAGATCAGGACCAATATCCAAGTTCGGGGGCCCGTTTCCCAATTCCATTATATTTTAGCACACCGTTCAGGCCCATTAACCTGGGAAGAGGAAGGCCCAGCTGATAAAACTTGATTATTATGGCCCCTACAAGCCGAGCCCGAGTTTGCAGGTGAGTCTACTCAAGATTCTATAATAACTGCCTCCCGCTCCACAATGCCTCCACCACCTTTAGCCGGATTTGCATGAGAATCTGTATCTCTTATTAAAATCTCGTTAGAAGAGCCTGGAAGAAATTGCCCCCTAGGTTCAATGTCCTTTGCGACCTTACCACTGCTCCAGCCCGGAGAAACGAAAAGAGACTTTAAACCATCGTCTCCCTCCACCAAACCATCAACGGATTTCTCAGAATTTGACTCCTGCCATACATCGGCGAATCTCTCCTCCTAAATCACCACGAGCAGAATTAATTGGAACCTCGCTAAAGCCACCCAGTTTTACTTTGATGCAATAGGGAAAGCGCATAGAGGTTATCGTTACTTTTTTCTGGAATAGTTAGGGTGCTAGCCGTTTTTATAAAGAACTTGGCATGGTCAAGACGTTCCTTCTTTGCAGTATCCACGTTTGTGCAAACGAAAATACCCCATCGGTTGCCTAAAGATTTGAAGAAACTATCATGCCAACAAAACAGAGGGACTCCTTGACGCACAACAGACACGTAGTAATAGGGAACACCCTTAACCAATAGAGGAACAATGTGATCAAACCAGTACGAAAAAGCTTCCCATTTAGATTTATGTACTTCATCCATTTCGGCCACAGACTTGAAAATTATAATAGAAGATTCATTATCAACTCCCCATTTCAAGACCTTAACATTTATGCCATCATTGAGAAGGGCACGTTGAAGAAAATCCTGCTCAAAGGCCTCTTTAAGAACTCCCACCATGTATTGTTTTAACCACTCCGTATCCTTAATAGGAATATTGAAATCCAGTAAGCTATCCCCAGGCATTCTCCCATTTCCCTGCGAATCCAAATGACCTGGATCCATGCCAACACCCACCTTATTCATAGGGTTACTTAACAAAGCTTCGCGGTAAGTCTTGGGACCATTCGTCTCCAGATTAACTGGTTTATCTCCTGCTGGATGAGCGTCGGGGGAATGATTGCCAGGCAAGTCAACGCCTTTTTTGAACGACTCCACAACACCCTTAGAGCCATTAGCAAATCTGGTACCCATGTTTGATCGAGGAAACCTAGCTTGCGATACTCTAATCACCAGACCATCAATTCGGGCCCTATCAGTTCTCTGGATAACGTTTTCCATCTCTTCTCTAGATGCCATAGTCACAAAAGCGAAGGTGGACTCCTTGTATTTCGCTTTCACGTTCTTAACCGGAATAAAGACTCTACATACCTTTCCATGGTTATTGAAAAGTTCTTTCAGGGCAAAACGAGATACTCTCTTGCTCAAATTGTCAACAAAAACAGTCCCATCGTCATTCCCTGCAATTTTCGGCATCTTTCGTATTTTCTGCAATTTTGCAATTTTACTGTCTCATTGACACGTATGCCTCTCTTCGTGGTAGTTATCTCTTTTGAGATGGTCGACGGTCTTATTAATGTTTGATGCATATTCATAGTTGTTTTTGCTGATGTGTCTGGGACTTGCAGCGAAGAGTATTGAAGATTTCCTGGAGTATTATAGTCGAAGTTTTCATCACAACAAATAAAATTTTTAGTGACCATTTAATTGTGATGATAAAGATTTTCGTCACAAAATATAGGTTATTAGTGATGATATTTGTTTGTGACAATAATGAAATTAGTAATTGTGATGTGATACCCTTGGGTCACTCTTCTGGTAATAGTTGTACA
This sequence comes from Hibiscus mutabilis, assembly GCA_019671005.1. Lineage (NCBI taxonomy): Eukaryota > Viridiplantae > Streptophyta > Magnoliopsida > Malvales > Malvaceae > Hibiscus > Hibiscus mutabilis. Next base: position 11,922,777 of record CM033716.1, read on the forward strand.
ATTTTAAATTGTGTAACAAGTAAAACGTCACTATTAATATCTTATTGTGACCAAATCAAGTTGTCATTATCAATTTATCACAGTTGAAGTACTCAAATTGGCGCCAAATATTTTTTCGAGAAAAAGATGCAATAGTGACAACATATTAAGGAATCACTATTATTATTCACAATTATGACTATAAAAACATGTCACTATAAAATTTACCTTTATATAATGATATAATTGTGATAGCCTTAACTTACATAAAAAGTACATAGTAATTGTAGTTGTGTAAGTGTGATGAAATCTACTTGCCATTATCTTTTCATCGTTAATCAAATCCTCAAATTGACGCCAATTTTTTTTACTAGGGGTGATGTAACAGTGACATGTCAAGTAGCCCAATTATTAATTATAATTGTGACGATAAATATAATTCACGATAAAATTTATTTTATATAATGATTGTGACAATTTCAAATCATGTCACTAGTAGAACGTACAATTAGTGCCTTATTCTGACTAAATCAACTTGTAATTATCAAACTGTCACTGATGAAGTGCTCAAATTATCAAACTATTTTGATTCATAATTATGACAATAAAAGTATGTCACTATTAAATTCACCTTTATATAATGATATAATTGTGACAGTCTTGACTTTCGTCAAAAGCTATAGTCATTGCAGCTGCATAATTGTGATGAAATCTACTTGTCATTATTTTTCATCACTAATCAAATCCTCAAATTGATGTCAAATTCATTTTCCATAATTGATTCAACAGTGATATGTCAATTTTTTATCAACAAGTATGATTTTATTAGAGTAAAAATCATACAATTAAAATATTATCATGTGTCAATGGTGACATGTCAATTTATCAATATATTAAATTATAATTGCGACAATAAAATTAACCTTCCATAATGCTTGTGACAATTTTAAAATTATGTCATGTAATTGTAATCATCTTATTGTGATAATGAAAAAAATCGACAAAAAGTAAGATATTTGTGACAAAGAATACTTGTGACTTATTAATAGTTTGTCACTATTTTAACAATAAATTGTGACTATTTCAAAACTCTTTGCTAGTAAATCGTCACTATAATTGTATAATTATAACCAAATCAATTCGTCGCTAATGATACATTAAAATTGGCACGAAATATTTTTTCTCAAGAAATTGACAACATATTAAATAGTCACTATTATTTAAAATAATTGTTATGATAAAATTATGTCACTATAAAATTTCCTTTGACATTTTTAAATATCTTCACTAGAAAATTATTATTGAATAATCATGACAATTTATGAGAGATAAGTAAACTTAATGAAACTAGAATACACTAACTTGGTGAATGCAAACTCAGAAAAATCATACTTTATATTAATAAATTAATTTATACTAATTTTAATAATTAATGAGACATTATTATTCTAAAATCTAAAATTATGAACTAGTGTGTTATTTATTCGTAAATTAAATATATTTGTGTATATATACATACACACTTTTGCATAGAATATTGTAATAACCCATTTCACCCAAACCCATTTACCCACTAACCAACCAGTACCCAAACTCGGATTCATGACCTAACCCGACCCAAATCTGAAATTACTAAAATGCCCTTTACCCTAATTGACTTAACCTTAGCCCTTATACCCTCCACTACCGCCGTCGAGCTACCGCCGTCGCCGTCGCCGTCCATCTTCGGTGACCCCTTTACAACCCGTAAATTAAACCAAACTAAATCCCGAAAGCCCCAAATTAATTGACCCTAAATTTATAAAACAACCCTAATCCCTAAATCCAACCTAAACCCTTTGTCATCCCATACCCTACCCCATGCCCTGCCACCCTCAAATCCCGATCATCTACCCTTCATCAAATCTGCAGCAGCAAATAGAAAATGAAAGAAGATTTAGTGTGTGAAGATCGGTTATAAAAAGAAACCGGAAAATAAAAAGGGTCGGTGGTTCAAGAAAAAAATCAGAGAGTTTGGTGGTTTTACAGTTCGAAAAGGAGAGAATTTTGAGGAGAATTTCAGATAAAAAAGAATCAGTAAAAAAAGCTTTTGAATCAATAAAAAAATTTCAAAGGTATAAGTTAGAAATCTTCTTTTTTTAGTTTGGAATTTAAATTTTCTTTTGGTTTTCATTCGAAACAAAAAAGGGAAATTTGACGCTTACCTACTACCGCCGTTTGTTGCTCCGCCGCCGGTGAGACCACCGTGTCGGTGACCGGTCCGTTGGGAACAAGAAGGGTGGCCGCCGTCGTCTGGGGCTGGATAATGAGAAGAGAGAACGAATCACTTTAGGTTTTTTTTTTGGTTTATACGTTTTGAAATGAAATAAAATGGAAATCCTTATGTTTTAACCAGCTTAAACAAAGCGACGCCGTATTGGCACTCTTTTTTAAGTAATGGTCTAATTGCACAAGAGGTTCCCAAATTCTTTTCCCGCTTTCACTTCTGGTCACGGGATAATTATGTTTTTGATCCTCCAGTTTTCATGCGTGTCTAATATCGTCATTATTTTGGCTTTTAATTTCTGTTTCATTTCAATTTGGTCATCCGTTTTTTTATTTTCAGCACCTTTATTTATTTATATTTATATTTTAGCTTATGTTTTATATATATTTTTATTTTAGTCCCTAATATTTGTCATTTATGCCATGTAAACTATCGCATCATGCATTTTAATCACTAGTTCATTTTTATTTGGTTCACATATTTTAGCATGGTTATTATTATTATTATTGATTTTTTAAAGTTATATTAATATTTATGAATGTGTCAGATTAGCGTTTTATTTATGTTAGATTAATATTTTATTATGTTAGTATTTATTTGTATTTTTATCACAATGTATTTATTTATATTTGCCATGTTTTTTTTAAGTTTGCATAACGGATGTATATTTTGTCAATGCGGTGCCCTTTTATCCGAGCGTAAACGGGGCCAATATCAGGTGTAGTGATAGTGGTTAGGCGTTTACTCTCGGATAACGGGGCTTTTAAAATTTACTCGCACATATAACCGAATTTTAATTTAATCGTCACTTTAATCCGGAAAGTTTAATATTAATAAAGCGGTAATTATTAAAGTACCAATTTTGGACGGTGTGGGGGTGCTAATCCTTCCCCATCCGTAACCGACTCCCGAACCCATCAATTTTAAATCTCTGATTTTTACGGTGTCCGATCCACCTTGAGTGGCGACTCTATTTTAAAATAAAACACGAGTTTTATAAAACTCCACGCGGAAGATATCATTTTCAAAACAAAAATAAAAAAGCACACTTCTTTAGCGAGAGGGACATCGCTACAAATATATGTATTATATATGTCGTCTTTACTATTGGTGTACAACACCATTAGGAACGGCACTATGTCTACTACTCCATGCTGAATATATATAAATATATTTAATTAGGTTAATTACATTTTTATATAATAAATTATAAATTAATAGTGGGAAAGAGAAATATTTTGGATAAATAAGTGCTCTAACTGATATAAATTTTAAAAAACAAATCCTTAAAAATTAAAGAAGTATTTTATTAGAATTCTGACTCTTTGAAGGTTAAAAAAAAGAAATTCTATCTTTGATAAGTATTTCACTTTATATTAATCATTCATGACTTCTTCTTAAATTTTGTTTTTTTGATTGATTGAAAATCTAAATGACAGATCTGGTAAAATTTTTGGTATTATTTTTTAAAAAATATATTTTATTTTGGATTTTAATTTTCAATCTTTGATAAGTATTTCATTTTTCAATGCATGAAATCTTGTTTATACATGATTTTAAAATTTTAAATTATATAATAATGTCTAATTAAATATTATGTAAATTTAGGGTTTAAAATTTAACACTTAAAATAAATAACATTCGAATATGCATGATTGTGGAGTTTAATTTTTACACAATTTATATATCAAATCATTCCTTGTGTATTTAAATAATTTGGACTACGTCAATTCAATAAAATTTCAAAATTAAATATAGAGAAAATTGAATCAAATATCTTCAAAAACTACTTTATTTTTTTATGGTAACCGCTCTTTAAACATTAGAATGTTTTAATTAAGTTCTTAAACTAATAATATCGATTTAATTTAGTCATTCTATCAATCATATTTTAATATTATTTAAATTTTGTTCATTTTGATAATAAATATTTTTATATTTAAATATCATTGAATTTATAATTTATTAGCATGTAACGTGTTACACATGAGATTAAAATTAATAACTAATAGAATAATAATTCAATAACGGGGAATATAATAATGTTTTTTTTATCAAAGGGATTATAATATGTTTTAATTTGAATCGTGAAGTTTTAAAATAATATACGTAATACAGTTCTCAATTGAAGAATGATTTTCTCTAACCAATTTCTTGGAATAACATTAGGAAATTGTGAAAAGGAATTCGGCAATTTCATATGGATTTATATTCAAAACGCTGGTGGTAAAAAAATTTAGTTTTTATAAGCGCCTTAGTTTTAAGGTGCGGGGATAATGGTTAGAATTTAAGGTTTAGAGGTTAGAGTTTAGGTTTTAGAATAATACGTTGAGGATTTAGGTTTTAACCTATAAACATTAAATTCTAACTCTAAACTCTAAATTCTATTAACAATCACCAAATTCTAAACTACTAAACATAAACCCCTAAACCCTACGCCCTAAACTAAGTCCCTAAACTAAGGAAACTTTACTAGTGTATCAAATAATTATCTATTTCATATTGATCAAATTTTGTAAAATGTATATGTTCTATGTGTTTTTGATAGATTAAGCCCCTTTACTTTAATATGATTACTTCTAGTTTCTTTGGTTTTCAAAATGTATACATTTTGACATTTTTTCACAGTCAAACAATATTTATTCAAAGTATAACGAAATTAACGGGAAAGGTTAACTTTAGGATTAAAAATATACATATAAAAACCAGAAGATTATAAATGATCAGATTTAGCAGAGGGGCTAATCTGTTAGAAACGTATAGTACATGGACCTTTTAAGGGATTTGACCTTTTTATATGTTGGGTAAATGGCACTCTCGTCACATTACTGAAACCACAGGGCCAAACAACAAATTCTACTGTAATAAAGTGAAAAAGATCAAAATTTGAAAAACCAGTGGCCGTTAACTCTGAACACTTGAAAAAACTCAGCTCCCTTTCACCTAGCTTTGAATGCAACAACAAAACAACTCCACACAATTTGAAAACCTCGTGACCTTCGAAAATGACTGGTCTAGTCATGGTGGCTAAAGGCGGTGGCTGTGGTGGCGGAGCTAAAGGAGGAGGACTCAAGAGTTGCGAGGAAGAGCAGCGGCAGAACCCGATTTCTGTCGTCGCGTTGCTTTTGGCTGCTTTGAGGAAATCCATGGTGTCCTGTCGGGTCGACAGACAAGACGAAGTAATGTCTTCCGCCGTTCATAATATGGAAATCGGGTGGCCGACCAACGTAAGACACGTTACGCATGTGACATTTGATCGGTTCAATGGGTTCTTGGGTCTTCCGGTTGAGTTCGAAGTTGAGATCCCCGGTCGAGTTCCAAGTGCAAGGTAATTTCCCTTTTTTGGGTTTCAGTTCCTTTTGCTAAAGATTTCAGCTAAGTCGATTTCTTTTTTAATGCCGACCGCACAGTATTAAATTGCAGCCCCAACGTCCTAAAATCATAATTATTTTTTAGAGAAAATTACGCTGCAACCGCAACGTCCCAACCACAACCGCAATTTAATGCTATAGTGTCGGCTCTTATTTGTGTCTGTCCTTTTGTCATTGCAGTGCTAGTGTGTTTGGTGTCACAGCGGAATCAATGCAATGCTCTTCTATTCGAAAGGCGACAGTGTCCCAACTATACTCTTGTTATTGCAGGAGCGACTTTATTCACAAGGAGGCCTAAAGGTCTGAATTTGTAAACATGGCAACTGAAATTCAATTATGTGCGGTTGTTTGATCATGATTTTCTTCTCAATTGGTGTTATAGGCAGAAGGGATTTTCCGGATAAATCCCGAAAACAGCCAGGAGGAGCATGTAAGAGATCAGTTGAATAGGGGCATAGTGCCCGATAATATCGGCGTCCATTGTCTTGCCAGCCTTATAAAGGCTTGGTTCCGGGAGCTTCCTTCAGGGGTGCTAGACGAACTTTCCCCTGAACAGGTTCTCCAACGCAATACCGAAGAAGAATAGGCTGATCTTGTGAAGCAGCTAAAGCCAACTGTAGCTGCACTGCTCAATTGGGCTGTTAGTCTTATGGCAGATGTTGTCGAGGGAGAGGAGTTGAACAAAATGAATGCGAGAAACATCAACATGGTTTTTGCTCCGAACATGACTCAGGTACTAGGGTACATTGCTTAGCTGAAAAGAAATTGTAGGATCACCATTCAAAGGCATGTACTTGTATTGTTTATCAAATACTACGAACTGCAATGGAACTGAGATGAACCGTTCGGTTTTGATTTTGTGCAGATGTCCGATCCGTTGACAGCTCTGATGCATGCCGTTCAAGTAATGAACTTGCTCAAGACCTTGATCATGAAAACACTGCAGGAACGTGTAGAGAGCGCAACAGGAGGAGGATATTCACCGATGTCGTCTCATTCATGTGGTGGCCCTACCGACACGGAGTTTGATAGTAACCAAGAGATGGAAACGAGCTACGAACTGAAAGGCCCCATATCAGAGTATGATAATGCCCTATACAATAGCTATAGCGGAGATGAAGATGAAGTTGAGTCATTAGGTGAAATAGAGGCATGCTTCTTGAGGCAATTGGATGAGAATTATAAGAACGTGTCCAATCGGCTTTTCATAGAAACCAGCTGATGAATCTGAAGAAAGAATGAGATTTTTCCTTGGGAACAAGTTATGGCAAGCTTTTCCCAGATAGCCAAGCTGATAAGCATGTTGAGATTATAGACAAACTAGATTGTCTGTGTCTAATGCTGTCTGAATGATGATGCATATCCCCAACACTATTCAGAACATGACTTGCACATTTTGGTTTGTCTCCCTTCGATCACGGTTGCTTTTGTATATGGACAGTTTTCTTACATGATTGATTTGCAGAGAATTGGGATGCCATTGGATAATTACAAAAGAAAATGAAAACAAAAAGCGAGACTAACATGCAGAAAAAAAACACGAACCAAAATATCTAATGATATTCAGATAGGAATTGTACTACACTCTCACATATGTTGATATTCATTTACCTGTAACCAGGCGCACACCAAAACCTGCCCCATTTACTTGACATTGTTATCTGACTATACAAAAGATGACCCACTGATTTCAGTAGCTATAGTAGATCAACGTTTCCTTGAGCTCGAACTTTTTCCTTTCGCAAATTTGGGGAAGAGTTGATGCCTGCAAGTGGAAAATGCAACATTATAACACAACAAAACATAACAGTCAACCCTCTCCATTTAGTTGCAAATGAAAAAGTGTATGAAAACAGGGGAAAATCCTATGTCTATGGACTCATGCGATTCTTTCTTCCTACGACTTCTTATGGATGGTTCGTAGAGTATTACTATTAACATGTCCCTGCTGTCTGACTATTTCATTATAAATTCCGATACATTTACCTCTCATATTCCAGTTTTTGGATGACAATCCCAATTAACAGAAGCTCTGAACAATACACAGATGCTCCTGCAGTTGAAGTAAACATTTTCAATTACCATAACGTAGAGTGAATATTAGAAAGGAATGGGAGATAATAATAATGGCGTAAAACCTTTCTCAGGTGAAGGTGTACAGATGGCTAGATCTTGCTCGCAAGAAAGAATCAAGAGATCAACTTGAATCTTTTCATCTCTTGCCGCCATTTCCTGACTTGTCTCCACCACCTGAGGAACAACTCTCCAGAAGTCATTACTTTATCATAGAAGTAAATCATATTGTCCTAAGATAACAAAGATAAAAGGAATGCATATAAAGTTTTATTCTATCGACAATATTTGAACACCATCAGTGATTGATAGCTGCAGGTCACCCATGGAGGTAGATACACATACCTCTCCTCCAACTGCTTTGACCAAGCTAGTAATCATCTCTTTGTTAGGTTTAACATTTTGGGTGACACAGACTTTTTTGTCCTGTAAAGAGATATTAGATGTTAGCATATAAGATATTCGGTAATGTAAAAACTGTAAGGTTTAAGTGTTGGTAGCAACCGAATGCGATACTATCTGGTTTCAAATAAATCAGATATCCTCAGACAATCACCTTAAGAAGTGGGTACTTTCTAGCACGAGCCAATGAAACAGCCATGCTAAAACCAATTTCCTTCTCCTTCTTGGCGTCCCTCAGGATGTACTTTTTCTCATCAAGTAAGCAACCTGCCTGTCCACAGCTGTCAAGCCATAGAGGTGTTACCACCGGTTTACCACCGGCAATGGCTTCCAACATGTTCCTTGTATGCACAAATTTGTCCGCTATGAAATGTGTGGCATCCATAGAACATGATGTGATAGAAATTCCGAGTCGTGCGGAGATCTGACTAAATTAAAAGCACATCAAATAATAATTCAACTAAATCTACAAGTCATCTTGCTGCTGAATAAGAAACAAAAAATGCTAGACCTTTTTCTGCTGCTTGATTACATCATCATCCAAATGCTGGCTAAACAGGACTCGAACATGTGCCAGTTCTTTTCGTGTTCTGAAACCTCTGTGTGAAAAATCAGATATTGATTCAGGAATACCTAATCCCATAAGCTCTTTCAAAAGGGATGGTTTTGGTAAGTTTCAGTTGCAAGGTCTTCTTTGATGTAGGTAAGATCTATTGTTGAGTGGGGCGATATTCGCACTTTTTTTACAACTATGTGTGGTGTTGAATTCAGTACCAGAGGATTCAATACTATTTCTCGGTGATTCTCCAAAATTATGGTTTTTTAAACCATTGATGATCGATGTAGAATCCACATAATCTAGCGTCCTAGTTTGGGCAGCCTTGGCTCTATCCAAGTCCCTAGCAGATATCCGTGTGACTGCTAAATCACTGTTTGTAACAGCACCTGCAACTTGCACATTACAGTTCTTTCTCGATAGACTTTCATCAGAATTATTTTGTAAAGAAATCCGAGAGAGGTTAGTTCGCATTTGTCCCTTCATGTTGAAGTTACTAGAATTGGTTTCACCATCTTCTGGCATTTTTTTACTTCTGACAGAATCCAGGTTCTGTTCTTCTGCACCAACACTAGTGAATAAAGCATGCATATTACTGTCTCCACTGGAATGGATTGCCACTTTACGATGTGTTCTTTTTCCTTTGGAATAGTTCCATGAATCTAATCTTAAAAACCTGGCTATGGTAGCCTCTTCCAGACTACTTTGTTGTTGTTCACTTGGTTTGCCATCAGAAACTTCAGTAGAGGCATAAGAATGCAGCTTGGAGCATTTCTGCTTGCCACTCAATAATTTAGGTGGTGGAACATTAACCACTCTTTTCCTCTTTCTCTTATATGTCAACATACTTTTCTCATTGACATTATTGGTCATTACTCTTGGTTTATCAACTTGGTTGTTAATCTTTTTCACGGTAACTCCACCGTCCCAGTGCCTAGATTTATGAATAACAGGTTCCTCCTTTGACGGTTGTTTCCTGAGCAAGGTTTGCTCATCAGGAATGGATGGACTCACATAAGTCTCGCGCTTTTTAAGGTTGTTGCTGCTTACAGATTCATCCACCTTTGATTGCCTGCACTTATATCCATTTGGTTTTATTTTGTGACTCAACTTCTGATAATTATAGTTCCATGATGAACCAGAAATGTCCTTATTATATCTCCTGGCAGAGCGCTTTCTTCGAATCGACTCTTTTGCAACTTCTCCCGTTTCACAGGCAGCAACTTTTGGAAGGGAATTCCGCTCCAAATGGGTTCTACTCTTTGTTTCACCTTCCTGAAGATCTGTGAACGTATTCTTTAGACCTTCACATGTATCACCAGTGTTGCAACTAGGAGGGAGGCCATAATATAAAACCTCCATCGCTTCTGCAGCTATTTGGGTGCCAATACCGACATCAAACACGCCCGGTACGTCTCTTGCAGTAACACTGACTTCAAATTTTTCAGAAGATGATTTTGTTGGCATGAGCTCATCAAACTCCTTAAAAGATCCATTTATATAATTCCCTTCTGACTCTTTTTCTATCCGGATACTCACTTCCGAACATTGATCCCTGAAAATTGAAAGTGGATGACTCGGACCTCTAATGTCATTGTGAAGGTGTGCAAGCTCCTCTTCATGCTTTTTGCTGAAGTCTCCAAATTCAGAAGACACTATCCCTCTCTTGATAAAGGAATCAGCCTCTGCTTGTTGACAACTCTCAAACCATTCAAAGGCTCCCATTTCTTTAACCGGAGATCCCCGCTTGATTATCCTAGCCAAACATCGAGTTCCCTTTGCACCAGAAACAAGAGGTGATTTAATCCGTGTTCTCTCTTCAACTCCTTGACACATATCCACATTATTAAAGCTCAAAAAGTTATCCACAAAGCAAAGTGCAGTAGCTTGAGACGACTCCTCAGATTCCTGAGAATCGACATATTCCAACCTTCCAATCTCATGATCACCTTCTTGTTTTTCATCACTACTATTAGGATGCACCGAAGACCTTTCCTTCGCTTCAATTCAAACAACAGAAAATTATTTACAAATTAGTATTACTACTAATACACCCTAAGATTCAACCTAAAAAATACTAACACAAAGCAATCACATTGAATACATTTTTTAAACGAAAACCATTGAAAAACTATTAAACTAACCACCACCGAGTTGTTTGTCGATTGAATCAGCAGCATCTAAACATGGGATTCGGCCGATTCGCATCTCTCTCTTCCTTGACACATTCTTTTCACTTGTACTAGTGATTCTACAACTTCCTTCATCCTCACTATCAAGCACAATTTCATTATCAAGCTCACACGGTTCCATATGACCCGTATCATCATCCAGCAAACTCTCTCCAACTGGGTTTGATTTTCACTTATTGGACTAGCAAGCACTACAGTATCGTAAAAAACGGAAGATTTTTCATACCCATCTTCATCAAACTCTCCATCTTTATGACTTCCTAAATCATTACCAAGAGGGTAAAAATAAACATTTAGACCAAGTATTTTTTTCGGGGTGATTAACGAGAATCCCCAGAAATTATTAGAAAGAAAAGGAAGCAACAATTGAAATATTAGAATGAAGAAAACAGAGAGTGCCAGATGGGGAGTGGGAGTGAAAGAGCAGAGTGTGGGTGATGTTAGGATGATTAAGGGGACAGAAAACCCCCCATTTTTAAGCAGCAAAAACAGTTTAGGGCCTCTTTTACCCAAAGCGAAAATCATACAACTAGACTAAACACCCACTATAGTTCCCTTCATATAATAAATGTTATGATCAAATTAATCTTAACAGAAATTGTAAGCAGTAACCTATATTTAGGATTTAAATTGTGAAAATATAAAATAAATCAAATATAATTATAATGACAAAAATAAAATATAGATATTCATATACATGTATTTTAGTTTTTTTTATTAAAAAAAATCTATTTATTTTGGTTTTTCAGTCTTGGATTGATTTTATTCACTATTATACGATATAGGAGGACGTGAATTTGAGTGTGTTAAAATAGATAATATCTTTCAAGAGTTTAAATAATTTAAGTATTGTATAAAAAACTATTTATCCTAAATAACTATTCACTTTATATAGGATAAATTAAAAATTTATACATGCACTTTGTAATTGATACATGAAAAATTATAGTTGCAATCTCTGGGTCTATTTTTTGTGAGTGGTATGTTTCACAAAAGAAGAAAATACATTCATTGCCTCCTGAAATTTTTTCGTTTAACATCAACATCAATATCACACATTTTAATTTAGAGTGAAGAAAAGAAAAAGATAAATTTGTATTGGGAATAAAATCTTGGGTCTAGCTTCTGTGAAGCATACCATTCACAAAAAATGGATCCAGATATCCCGGCTATGATTTGAGACCTTGTAAATTCAATCTCAAAACTGGAGATGAAGAAGATAATGATTATGAGGAGAGTGAAGAATACAAAAATGAAGATGATGAAGGAAGAGTTGACTCACAAAGTTAACTGTCATGTCGACTGTTTTTAACAACAGTCGACGGTAGTGACTATTTTGAAAGTTCAGAGATTATATTTCATTTTTTAAAACTTCAGTAACCTAAATGAAAGAATATTAAAAGCTAAGGGACCGTTTATGTACTTTACCTTTTAAATTTTATTATACCTAGAAAAATGAATATTGGGGTCTAGCGGGAAACATATCTATTAATATTTTAAATATATTCATGAAAATTAAAATCAAATAGGGCATTTGGTCTAGTGGTATGATTCTCGCTTAGGGTGCGAGAGGTCCCGAGTTCAATTCTCGGAATGCCCCTTTGGATTAGATATTTTTATTTCATTTTTGGTCTTAGACAACAATGCCCACGTGTCTCCCTCTGATGCCCCCAAGCAAAAATAAAATATTATTTTAGATTGGGGCGTTCCGAGAATCGAACTCGGGACCTCTCGCACCCAAAGCGAGAATCATACCACTAGACCAAACGCCCACTGCTGCCTCTTTTCCAAAATATTTCCTATAGTTTTATTAGAAAAATGCAATGTATACTATTTAGAATTTAAATTGTGAAAATATTAAACTAAATCAAATCAAATATAATTATAAAGAACAAAATAAAAAAAAGTTACTTGTATACGTGTATTTTAGTTATATTTTAGAAAAAAATAACTTTTGTTCTTGTTTGAATCTTGGATTGAATATTTTTTATTGATACAATATATTAGAGAATGTAAGTTTAAGAGTGTTTAAATCGACAATATCTTTTGATTTATAGAAGAAAGGGTAGTTCAAGCACAATATATAAACATATTTATTCAAAAAGAAGTTATTCAGTTTATATAGGATAAATTTAACATCTATACAGGCACTTTCATCAGATTTGTAATTTGGTACATGAAAATTTTGTAGTTTATATATATGAATTGCGATTAAGTGTACGCGTAAAATTTTGATTCAATTGTAGACTCTTAAATAAATACATTGATTTATTTTTATATTAGATAAATATAATTATTTGTATATGTCATATAAACATAAAATGATTTTATGTCGATACTTGTGTCATTGATTTACGAAAAAAATTAAATGTTAAATTACATAAAATCAAAGTTTAGGTGTGAAACTGTACATTTGATCAGATTCACGTGTAATTTTGAGATTTATCTTTATAAAATATTAATAATAAAAGAAGTATCCACCATTTTATTTAAATAGATTTATGTGGTAGCATATTTATATATATTTAAAGTAAGGGGTTAGGTTATTGTTGAAATGGAGAGACCTTAGTTGAAAGAAACACTTGTGAGAGTAGGGCTGCTTTGCTTAAAACCTAATATAGATCCATGTAATTCCATGACAACGAGGGACTGGACTGATCTTCCTCTTTTACCAGACATTGCCGACCGTTTGGCCTTAATCGAGTTTATCAGATTCCGGGCCATCTGCAAGGACTGGTACGCGGCCTCTTCCGCTGCCTCGGACAATATCGAAGCCTTACCGGATCACGAGCGGTGGTTCCTATTGTACGGTGATGATAATTCCACATGCACATTGGTTACTGAATCTTCCAATAAAAAAACGCAACATTGATATTCCAGAACTGAATGGAACAACCAGCTTCGCATCGAGCCCAGGGTGGCTCCTACTATTCCGTGAAGGCTGGATGTTCTTCCTTTGCCCTTTGTCACGTGCCAGAATAGACATTCCGATGAAATTCCCTCACTCTGTAATCTCCAACCATGCAGCAGTCTTTTCGGTTCCGCCGACGTCGAAAGACTGCGGCGTGGGCACCCTTAGCTGAACCAAAACTGAAACCGAGTTGAACGTGATTCGCCACGGAGCCACTTCTTCGACCAAGCACAAGCTCGAATCTATGACCCTTTTTCAAAAGTTAAAAGCAATTTTTTGAGCTCTTGAGTTTGAGTTGAAAATATTTTTAATATTCAATATTTAATTTAAGAGATATTTTCTTTATTGACCTTTAGTTAACTGAATAGTCAAGGATATTCATGTTATTCTATCTTGTATGGGTTCGAGTCTTGTTATTTATTTTATTGTAAAAGTTATCTACTTAATAAAAATATGTTATTCTTATTAAATTTAAAAAAATTATATCATGCAAATCAAATAATCATATATATATTAAAAAATAAAACTATAATTATCATATTTTTGTTCAATACAATTTTAAGTATTTTTGTTAGAACTATAATGACCAAATAAATAAATTATCCTACATAATTGTCATCGAATTTTAAAAAAATAATCTAATAATAATTGATATTTTTATCTTGTATAATTTCAAATATTTGTTCTAAAAACTATATAAAACCATAATTGTTCTAAAATCTATTCACTTTTTATAAAATAAAATTTAAATCTAAACGTGAATTTTGATCTAATTTGTAATTTAATACCTGAAAATTTGTTGTAATTATATGCATGAATTGTGATTCAAGTGTAACACAAATACTTTTGTTCAAACAGGTGGCAGAATTAGAAATTAAGAAGGGAGTCTAAAATATATTTTTTAAAATGGATATACACTTTTTTAATCTTTACACATTAAATTAATTTTTTTAAAAAAGAAATTCACGTTACTTTAAACTTGCTTCCGAAAAAGTAGGGATTCAGGGCTGCTGCACGCATGCATCCGCCATTGATTGAATTTTCTTAAACAAAACACATCAATTTTACATGTAAACATAAAATAATGTTATGTCAGTAATAATGTTATATAAAATAAAAGTTCGTGTGTTAAATTATACATTTGATTAAAATTTATCTTTGTAAAATAGTAATAAAAGAAGTATCCAATATTTTATTTAAACATATTTGTTTGATAGTAATATTTATATAAAGAAAATAAATGTTATGTTTTATTCGTAATCAGAATCCTGATAATTATAAATAAATAAAAAACTTTAGTTGAAAGAAAACTCTTGTGAGTCTAGGGTTGCTTTGCTTAAAACACGACATAGTTTCTCTCCTAACCCACAGATTCATGTAATTCGATTCAGCACAGAATCAAACCCTAAGGTTTTATAATTCCAAAACTCCATTTCTTTTTTATTTCATCTTTATAAACTATGACCAACATATCCAACACTTGAACTTTTTATTTGATTCTCGATTAAAAGATCTAATTATAAAAGAATATCCTCTCAAGATACTATCTTTTATCGGCCGAGCTTTCTACAGATTGAACTTTCAATCCAGGTTTGGTTTCTGTCTTCTTATATCATTAGTATTTCATTAATTCAGTGTTTTTTTTATTACATAATCGAACAGAACTAGGTTTGGTTTAATTCGGTGTTTTATTACATAATCCAGGTTCGTCAAACGTGACCAAAAACCAACGAGGGACTGGACTGATCTTCCTCTTTTACCAGGCATTGCTGACCGTTTGGCCCTAATCGAGTTTATCAGATTCCGGGATGTCTGCAAGGACTGGTACGCGGCCTCTTCCACTGCCTCGGACAATATTGAAGCCGTACCGGAACACGAGCCGTGGTTCCTATTATACGGTGATGATAATTCCACATGCACATTGGTTACTGAATATTCCACTAAAACACACACCATTGATATCCCAGAATTGAATGGAACAACCTGCCTTGCATCGAGCCAAGGGTGGCTCCTACTATTCCGTCAAGGCTCCATGTTCTTCCTTTGCCCTTTCTCCCGTGCCATAATAGACATTCCGGTGACGTTCCCGCACTCGGTAATCTCCGACCATATCGCAATCTTTTCAGCTCCGCCGTCGTCGAAAGACTGCGTCGTGGGAGTCCTTAGTCAAACCAAAACCGAAGCCGAATTGTACGTGATTCCCCGCGGAGCCACTTTTTGGACCAAGCACAAGCAGGAAATAACATACCCCCAGGAAAATACAATACGCTGTTTACCATAGAGGGGGGTTTTGCTTCATCCACGACGGGAATTGGATTGTGTTTTTCGGTATCGATGAATCGGAGTTGTGCCTTGCGAGAGCGGTTTCATCGAAATCGGAAAGGGGTTTCAGATTCAGCACCAAGTATGAGGAGAAGAAAATGAAGGATCGAATGGCATCGGATGGTATGTCTCGAGTTCCTATTTGCGGGACGGTTGTATATTGTGGCAATGCTTGTACGAAAAAGATGGTGCCCTATGAAAACAATAGGGTTTCTAAGAAACAAGGTGCATGGTTTCAACCCAGGTTCCATCAGATTAGCCAAAAGCAATGCTGGTGACACCCTTTTTTCCAAAGGGACTGTTGTGTTCTTTAGTTGATTTTACAAGTTCTTTTTGTTTTATGATATTAGGCCTAGTTTTTGTATATGCTACACTCATGTTCTATTAAACTTGTTCTATTGTTTAGGATTGATACTTAATGGCCCAAAACAACCTTGTTTTACAAGGAAAATGTGAGAAAATATGCACTAAATAGGATTTGAATATGGAACTTTTAAAATCGAGCCACTAGCCTAATTTAACATCTTTATTTTGTTTTTAATACAAATAATATATATGTCAAACTGCAGTTGAGATCATTTCAATTTATTTTATCATATAAATAATATTACTCTATATAAAAATATAAATATATTATATTAGAAATAATATTAATATACATATATTAATATATAAATAATAAGTAAACATTTATATATAAATAATAAATTTTATATTATAAATAATTTTAAATATAAATAAATAATAAATTATTATAAAAACTAAAAAATAATTTTTAAACCCCCAAAATTTCCAAAATTTACAAAAATCCTTAAACCCTAAACCCATAAACCATAACCCTAAACTTTAAACCTTAAACCCTAAAATTTTATTTATAAACAAATAATATTAAAATATATAAACAAATAATATATTATTATAAAAACTAATTTTCAAAAGAATCAGAAATTTCTAAAATTGACAAAAAAACCCCAAAATTCACCAAAACCCTATATCCTAAATCCCAAATCCATCCATTGTCACTGCTAATGGGTTTATGGTTTTTGGATTTGTGATTTAGGGTTTTAGGGTTTATAGGTTAGGTTTTAATGTTTTTGGTGGATTTTGGACCTTTTTGTAAATTTTGGAAATTTCAAAGTTTTTTAAAAATTAGTTTTTTAGATTTAATAATAATATATTTTTATTTATATATTTAATATTATTTATAATATAAATTTTTATTTATTAGTTATATTAATATATGTATATTAATATTATTTCTAATATATTTATATTAGAAATAATATATTTATATAGAGTAATATTATTTATATAATAAAATAAATTGAATTAAATATATATTATTTGTGTTGGAAGTATAATAAGAATTTTAAGTTGGTTTAGTGGTTAGGAGTTTGCCTTTTATTTTAAAGGTTTCAGGTTCAAATCTCATTGAGTGTATATTTTTCCACATGTTTCTCTACCAAAACGATGTCGTTCTGGTCCAACATTCAAATCATCACGTCGTGTGTCATGTCATCGTCTCGTTAAGAAGTTAACGAAGCAGTGACATAAACGAGTTAGAAAATAAAGTTTAGTGATAAAATTAAACAAATTAAAAGGTTGGTGACAAAAACGAGTTAGCACCTTTAGTTCGGTGGTACCTCACGTAGTTTACCCTAATAATAAAAATAGTAGTTTAAATTTCCGTGAAAGTATAGTTCAAGATAAATATAAGTGTAATTCAATGTTTATCAGGCTTTATTTATTCAAATTTTTAGTTTTAAATAATGAAAAATATTTTCTTATACCTGGGAAATGGTTTAAAATTATAATATTTTGCTTATTAATATATTTAATTAGATTAATTTAAAACGAAAAATGTTTATGTATATAGAATTCAAGATGAAGATAAAGTACTTTATAAAATTTATATTGAAATTTATCTATCTATTTAGTTTCCTATCATAATAAAATTTATAGTTTAAATTTCTATGAAGTGGAATTAAAGATGAATATAAATTAATGAAATATTTTTGATATAAAATTAATAAAATCAGACTATGAGATGTGGTGTGGTGGTTGTTCACCTCATCCCTTAATTATAAGGTCAAGAGTTCAATTCCTATTAATAAGAATGGAGTACATTTTATGACCAACCATTTATCTCTTAATAAGAGCACCCGCGACGAGATGATTAATCATTGCTATCGGCGGTGGGATTTAAACCAATAAAAATTAAAAATACCAATAAATATGTTAAAGAGTTGTAAAATTTATATTACGATAATTAAAACAAACTAACAATGATTCATGTCCTTAAACACCTCAACTTTTATTTTGATCTCTTAAAATTAAAATTAACAAGTTTTTGCTGCTCTTATATCACAATTGAATTCAATCAATGAATTCTAGCCAAAGTACTTGATTTTTGTTGTTGTTGAAAATACAGTAAAAAATGAAAATTCGATAAACTATTATCAATCTAAAACGATAATGAAAAGTATCAAACATTGAATAATAAAATTTAACATGTCAAATAATAATAATCATAATAATAATAATAATAATAACTATTTTTTATATTAAAAAATAACTATTTTTTGGTGATAGAAATAACACTCATCAAATAATACTAAAAATATTTTTTTCGATGGTTTTCTTAGATTCTATTTGAATGAAAGTGTGTAACTATTTGATAAGGAAAATAATTTGATATATAAGTTTGTGTAAATCTTAGTTTATAAAAGCCTTTTAATTTTAAGGTCTAAGGATTTAAGTTATAGTTTGAGGTTTAGGGGTTTAGTGTGTAGGGTGTGTAATTTAAGATTTCTAGTAAGATTTTAGAGTTTGAGGTTTAAGATTTATGTTTTAGGGTGTTAGAATTAGAGATTTAGGTTTTAGATTTTATAGCTTAAATATGAAGGGTTGTGTAATTTTTTACACAACTTGTGTATAAAAATATAACCTATTTGATAATAATGTGCAAATTTACAGTGCTCATAATCTCAATTTTACTTGTTATAAAATTATAATATTAATCGAGTAATCTGCACAAAAGATCACTTAATTATGAATTTAATAATAAACATGTTATTTAATTAAAATATTATTCACAATAGGTCATTGGTAGTTAAATGTTAGACGAAAATAGTGATGTAACTCGATATAATAACAATTTTAGTCCCCAAAACTTATAAAAATTTATTTATTCGATCTTAATTCAAAACAATCTAATAAAATTTAATCATTCTTTATTTTAAAAAAGATTATTTTGGTCTTCATTCGTCTTCCATAAATGTTATATTTCTTTTTTGATATAATAACAATTTAGCATTAACTTATTGTTGCTTTTATAACAAAATACAATTATCTAATGAGCTTGCTTGCTTTGATAAATTTAACCGTTTTTATTTAAAAAAAAACTCATCATTTTTTTCTTTATTCTTTTTCCATAACTGTTATATTTCTTATGATATAATAACAATTCAACAGTAACTTATTGCTTTAGTTTGACTAATTCGCTTGCTTGGACATTGTCATGAAAAAATATAAATTGATGATTTTTTTTATATTTTTTATTTAAGGGTAGAGGAGGGAAATTTTACTCCTAATGAGTATTGAACCCGCAACCTAGGAGAGAGGAGATGGTATCAACTTTGAGCTTTTAATCACATTCTCTAGGTTTTTTAAAAAATTTAGATATGAAAGGTTCAATTTATTGATTTATTTCAAATTAGGATAAAATTAATAGAAAATATAAATTTTAGGACTAAAAATTTTATTATACCAGACCACATTAGACGTTCATTTTAATTTTAACGATTCTATTTTTGTAACTTTTATAAGAAAATTGCCATGTTTGTTATGACATTGAGAATAATTTTCCTATATTAATTAATAGCCACTCTAAAATATTTTTTAATAGTCTTAACGTGATTATAAGGTAATATTTGTTTATACTTTTAATCCTTTAATATGATTCACACCCTTGCAGACAAAACTACTTGAACCTGAATCTTTTACAATGAACATTATTTTTCCACTAAAATCACTCATTGGGTTCTCACTCTAAAATAATATATATAATTTGATGTTAATAAAAAGTCTTTCAATACTTTTATCTTTATGAGAAAAACTTTTATACACAATCCATATAAACAACGTGCTTGTCAAATATAAGGGTTTTCTCTTTGACACACAATCTATATAAACAACGTGCTTGTCAAATATAAGGGTTTGGGTTTAGGTTATAGGGTTTAAAATTTAAAATTTATGGTTTATAATTTAGAATTTACGGTGTTAGAATTAAGAGTTAGAGTCTAGGGTTTATAAATTAAAGGGTTAGAGTTAGAGTTTTAAGTTTTAGATTTAAAAAGAAAAAGATTGTGTAAAAACAATTACACTAGCTGTGTATCAAAATATAATCCTATTTTTATCTAACAAATTTTCTACTAATATTACTTTTATTATTATATATAACAGTTAATAATATATCAAAATAGTTGATGTTAATTTAATAATATAATGAGCAATAAAATGTATTTTGGTCGACAAATAAATGCTATGTTTTATTGGTTAAGTAGAACCCCAATTAAGTTTTTGTTGAGTAAGAGATCTTAGTTGGAAGAAACTCTTGCGAGTGTAGTAATATAGTTTCAGCCCAGAATCAAAGTCTAAGGGTATTATAATCCCAATTAAGACATCTAATCATACAAAGATATCTTCTCAAGGTACCATTTTTTTTTATATCCTCAGAATCATCTTTCATTCCAGGTCTGGTTTTTGTGCCTTTTTATTACACATAATCGAATAGAACTTGGTTTGGTTTGATGTTTGGATGAAGGGTTTTGTTTTGTTTTGTTTTTTAATTTGTAGTCATATTGTTTACATTGATGAACATGAAATATAACAGTGTCTCCAGGTTCATCAAACGTGACCAAATGTACTCAACCAGGGACTGGACTGATCTTCCTTGTTTACCATCCATTGCTGATCGTTTAGGCTTAATCGAGCTTCTAAGATTCCGAGCCGTCTGCAAGGACTGGTTCGCTGCCTCTTCTGTCGCCTCTGCCGAGATAGAATCCTTACCGGATCACGAGCCATGGTTCCTATCTTACGGTGATGATAATTCTCAGTGCACATTGGTCACTGAATATTTCAGTAAAAAGTACCCCATTGATGTTCCGGAACTAAAGGGAACGAAATGCCTGGCATCGAGTCAAGGGTGGCTCCTATTATTCTGTGAAGGCTCCATGTTCTTTTTTTGCCCCTTGTCCCGTGCAAAGATCGACATTCCGGTGACATTCCCTCACACTGTAATCTCCAACCACATAGCAATCCTATCGGCTCCACCGACGTCGGAAGACTGTGTTGTGGGAGTCATCAGTCGAACCAAAACCGAGATCAAATTCCACTCGTTCCGCCGTGGAGCCACTTCTTGGACCGAGCACAACCTCAAATCTAAGTACCCCAAGAGAATCCGCTATGCTGCTTACCATAAAAGGGGTTTTTACTTCTTGGACTACACGAATTTGATGGTGTACTATTCAATCGATGAACCGGAGTTGCACCTCGCGGAGGCACAGTATGTGAAGCCGGAAACGGATGAGGAGGGCATCACTTTTAGATTCAACAAGGAGGAGGAGAGGAATCAAATGAATGAATTGAAGGAACGGTTGGCATTGGAGGATATGTCTCAAGTTTCGATCTGTGGGACGATTGTATCGCATGACAATGCTCGTGTCAACAAGATGGTACCTTACGAAAACAATAGGGTTTCACAGAAACAAGGTGCATGGTTTCGACCGAGGTTCCATCAGATCAGTGAAAACCAAAACTGGTGACCGAGTGAAGAGCAAGACTCTGCTGTTTCTTTAGTTGGTTTGTTTTATGACATTAGGCCTAGTTTTGCATATGACGCAGTCATGTTCCATTATACTTGTTCAATTGTTTTTTGAACCTTTTTTTGTTCTGTTTCTAGGAATGTTGCCATGACAGTGTTTGTGACAGCACCAATTTCTTCTTTGATCTCTTTTAATGTGTGTATATATACTGCAGAAACAGCAAATATGGAGCTTCACTTGCTCAGAGCATTTATAAAATAACATGGAATTATCGAAACAAACAGGAAGGTATGGCAAAGGTTTTCACAGTGATCAATGATCATTTGCTGGGAAAAACTTAAATGGGTCGAGCGGGAAACATGTATATATTATATATTATGAACTTACGAAGTTGAAATCAAGCAGGGCATTTGGTCTAGTGGTATGATTCTCGCTTAGGGTGCGAGAGGTCCCGAGTTCAATTCTCGGAATGCCCCTTTAGAATATTTTTATTTCATTTTTGGTCTTAGACAACAATGCCCACGTGTCTCCCTCTGATGCCCCCAAGCAAAAATAAAATATTAATTTAAAATGGGGCGTTCCGAGAATCGAACTCGGGACCTCTCGCACCCAAAGCGAGAATCATACCACTAGACCAAACGCCCATTCTTGCATGTATCTTTACTATATTAATATATATCTATACAACATAAAAGTATTTTGGATTCAAAATGTATACGACTGAATTGAATGGTGAAAATATAAAACAAATCAAATATAATCATAACGTCAAAATAAAGTTTATATATTCATATACATGTATTTTATTTTCAAAAAAAGATATGTACTTATCCAGTCTCATAATAATTTTTACATAAATCTTTATACAATTTCTTTTATTATTTCCTTGTAGACTTTCGAGTCTTAGTTCCGTTAATGTTATTATTGTTATAACATACACGAGGATATAAATTTCAACGTACTTAAGCATGTTATATCATTTGATTTATAGATGATAAAGGATTTGGATAGGTTAAACATTGTATAAAAAATATTTTTGTAAAGAACTATTCACTTTATATAAGGATAATTTTTATTCCTATACATGAATTTTGATCCAAATGCACACATGAAAACATTTATTTCAATTAAACTGTAGCCACTTTATAAATATATTGATTTATTTTTATATTGGACAAATATAAGTATTTATATGTGTAAACATAAAATGATGACATGTCGATAATTAAATTAAATGAAAAATCAAAGTTTATATGTTAAATTGCACATTAGACCAAAATTCACGTGTAATTTAAAATACCCCTATATAATAATAATAATAATAATAAAAGAAGCACCCATCATCTTATTTAATTAAATTTAAAAACTTAACTCAATGATTCTATATATGTATTAAAAAACAAAAGAGTGAAAAAAAAACATTAAATTTAATTTTAAAATATATAAATCTTGCATCAAACACTGTTCAGCCTATATATAATTTTCTGCCAACCATAAAAAAAGTATTTCTCTTAGTTTAGTGATAAGTGTTGTGCATACACTCATGCTCCATCCACTGCTGGTGGAATAAAAAAGTTCCACAAATACCTTAGTTTTCGGGAATAGGAACAGGAACCACCAAATAAATTCTAACATAAACACCCCAGATGATACGGAAAATACTCATGGATTATGCACATATTTTCATGGTATACATCAGATTTCCAACCCGTATATTTACCACAAAACTGCATACCTTAAATTTGAGGGACTTATCAAGCAGTAAACTACACTACATAAGAAAATGCATATTGCAGAATTTGCTATAGAAAAGGGAATGAATGATGAGGAAATCAAGAATTTCATGGTGAAAGCATGTTTTTTGTAATTTTTCATCTCTTCACAGGTTTTCCACCTTAAAAGAAATCAAGTGTTCTACTTCTTCTAGGTACAATAAACGCTATGAACAGAGATTAATCAGTAAATACAAACTACTTACTCAATAACTCAACCTACAGCTGCTCTATTCGTTGGATAATTAAGCCAACGGCTGCATTCGCCGACGAGAATGCCCCATGAAAACTTTCCTGATAAGAAATGGATTCTAGTTCTCTAGCCATCTTCAAAAGAATCTCGCCCACGTCTGTTTGTTCCTCTAACAAAGACCGATAAAACGACCGGGCGGCCACCTTGCTGATCTCAACATTTGTTTCCTCTGGGCAGTATTCATCATCCAACCATTTATGCAGCGTAACTCTAAGCCACTCTGATTCCTGCAAGAGCAAAGGGGATTAAAAATTAAGAACATAAATCAAGTAATTTTAAAATTAAAGTGAGATTTCAATAATGGTACCTCCAATGCCTTTGAAGGAAGTAACCACTCGTCGGGAACTGTCAGGCCTTCGATTAGGATTTCTGGGCCTTCTCCTTGTTGATTCCCTCGTGGCTCCGAAGAAGACTGGGATCTTAGAGCAATGGGCGAGCGTTGGGTTGTTTTAAGAGGATAATTAGGGGTGAGAATTGAGGGTGGATTAGGAGTTAGTGGACGACGGAGATTGCTGGAATATGAAACGGCTGCTGCTGAGATTGCTAAGGAAAAACATATGGATAATTAGGGGTTCTGTTTGTTTTGAAATAACAAAAAGGAGCAAACTTTGATATTCCAGGATTTGGCTGGAAAATTGGTGGGTGGCGGGAGAATAGGGGTGACACAATTCAGCTCACTGTTGAAGGGTGTTTATCTGGTGGAAAATATTATGGTAAATTACTTATTAAGTACTAAAGTTTAGCTTTTTAAAATATTAAATTTAAAATTAAAGTTTAAAATTTAATTTTTTTAACGATGACGCACGAAAAGAAGAAGGGGATTTTGATCCCGTTTACTCCACTTTGTTCAAATACTTCAAACCGGAAATCCAGGTTAATATATTAAAAGTCATATAATTGTTCTGGGTAAACTACCTCATTAGTCACTTAGCTATCAGCACTTTTCTATTTTGTACACTAACTATTTTCTTTTCAAATTCATCATTAGAGTTATAAATTTTAATCATTTTGGTCACTCACTATTAAATTGTGAGGGTGGCAATTTTTAATCGGCATACTAATATATTTACTCACGGTCCATCAATTTAGTCAAAATTTTAAATATTTAACAAATTTAACTATCTAAATTTATAAATTTTATCAATTTAATCATAATAAACTTCAACAATCATTCGGCATCATCCTCTCGTCACCATCCCCATCGCTAATTTTCTTATAAATTTTAGGTTTAGAGGTTTTGATTTTATGGTTTATGGATTTAGGATTATGTATTTAAGTTTTAGATTTTATAATATAAATATGAACGTTTGTGTAAATTTTTTTTACACAATCTGTCTATCAAAATATAACTTTTATATTTTATACAAATCATATATGAATAAAATTTTGATACACATGCCGTGTAAAACTAATTTACACCAGCCTGCATATTTATACTGTAAAACCAAAATCCTAATTCCTAACCCTAACCCTAAAAAACTAAACCATAAACCTTAAACATTAACCTTACATTCTAAACACTAACCTTAAATTCTAAACCCTACAACCTAAACCCCTAAACTTTAAAGTCTAAACTAAAATCCTAACCCCTAAAACAAAAAGACACATGTAAACTAAAATTTACAGGACATGTGTATCAAAGTTTTTTCATTATATAATTATAAATATTTATTAAAATCCAACAAAATTACTGATTAAGTAATTAATATTAAAATATAAATTTCAACATTGACCATAGAATATTCCAAATCTTTTTATATTCTTACTATCCTCATATTTTTTTTATTTCAACTTAAATCTATAGAAACCGAATCTCTTTAAAGGCAACATAAGTTGAACAACAAGCAACTTCATTCAAAGATTCTGCATGTGCATTGCTTTGCTTCCACCCTAAGGAAAAGTTCTAACAGATTACCATACTGATGTTTTTAAAAAACTTTTCAGTAAGATGCTGAACTTGTCGAGCTCAGGCTCAGATTCGGCCTCTCAATTTCTTCCTTCGGACGAATCACCATCATTCGAACCTCGTACTGAAATTTCCTGTAATTGCAATGAGATTTGATCACTAAACAAGAGTTCATACTAAAAAATTCATGACATACATTATTTATTTTAGGCAGAGTTTTGTGTTTAGTTTTGCACTTAACTGCCATGGATAATGATCTCCAATTAGCATCATATCGCCGTCTCCATCAATGTATGTTACATGCCAGCCACTGCTTCCATCGATCAAGCTTCTATTGAAATCAAACATGCGATCGAGCTCAACGATGAGGTCTTCATATCCGTTGAATCGATCTAGGTTGATTGATCTTCCGAGAGCAGTTCCATACTTGAGCACCTAAAAGACAATGGAATGTTCTAAGAATCAATTTCGTTCGACATCCAACAACCAATAGTCCAATAGGTAAGAAACGATTTACCCGTTGAGTAAACCATTCAAGGAAAGGTAGCAGCAGTACCTTGGTGCAACTTCGGTTGCCGCAGACGGAACAGCAGTTGCTGCATTGCTTGCTAGATATACACTTGGAAGGTTCCGCAATACTCGACTGAGATGTAGGAGGAGTAGAACAAAGACGTTTAACCTCACTCGAAGTGAGTACTTGTGGTGAAGGGAGCTCTGGTGAGCCATTAACTAAATTTACTCCGAAAAGCATGCATCTATGAGCACCTTTTGGTTCGGACAAAGTTCTTTTTTCATTCCTCGGTTTCAAAGTTCGCCATTCAGGAGAATCAACATTTGGAACCGAAAACTTTTTGCTAGCACAAGCATTGTCATGAACTCCATAAGAGAAGAATGATGTGCTGCTGGTATATTGATAAAATGGGTTGCCGACTGGAATCTGAATCTCTGGTTGCTTATGCATCAGCTGTTGCATCGAGGCCTTACCAGGACATTGTGGGAGAAAAATCGGTAATGATTCTCGTAGTGCACTGGATTGATTCGCGCATGTATCACTATCTTCTTGACCTTGCAAGACCCCTGAGCTACCCTGAGATAGATATTTAGCTGAACCGTGCAACATGAATAGTAAAGGAGATATTATGGTCAGTAGCTTCCAATGCAAGTATATGTTGAATCGAGAAAGGAATATAGATTACCGACCGCCCAAAAGCGAGCTAGAAAACTCAGGAGATGATGCATGATTAGGGCGAGCCCTCTTCTGCTGATGCAGAGCTAAAGGTTCCTTCTCAGTGTGTTCTGTTGGATCGATCCTCCATGGACAAACTCTTTCGGGGAGCATCGAACTCAATGTGGGATTATCATTATCCCACTTCACCTAAGAAATCGTAGAAGTCCATGAATGGATTGAGTATAAGAAAATTAAACTAGAAATCATGCTTCTATTATCAAAGGTTATGCAATCATGCATGCAGAAGAGCACATGTTACCTTCAGACATCTCCATTTAGAATTGGGCCACCTAATATGATCGACATCTTCGACGCCGACAATAGTGCCAAGGGCTCTGATTTTAAGGAGAATGCACTAGGTTAAAGAGAGGTAGGGATTAAAATCATGCTTCAAATTGTACTCAAATGATATGGTAAGCACCTTTGTACCCTGGATTCCTCTCCTTCGATTGGCATTCGAAACCTTGTCCCAATGCAGCAGTTGAAATGAGCTGACTTCAGATACTGATCAATTGGGGTTATAAACTCGGAAGACCTTGTCCTGCACAGATACAAGAAAACTAATGCCTTTTCTCTTCCAGTTCCGGTGTGACAAGTGAAGTTTTATGTTACATTGAACTGACCAGGGACGGTAGTAGACAGTGAACATGCTTCTGGTAGAAAAGGCATGTAAAGCACTGGTAAGTAGTCCATGTCGCATACTGTGGCTGGATATGATCGATGGTGACGGGTTGTTCAGTAATCTCGACATTGCCCGGCGAACTCCAACACCAAATTCTCCATTTCCCCCACTATAAGAACAATACCATAAAACAAAAAATTTGAAATCTATGTAAATGAAACATTGAATCATCTCAAATCGAAAATTCGGTACAGTATAAAACAACTAGACTTGTGCCTTTGTGTGGCAGAAACAGAGAGAGAGAACCTAAGAAAGACAAATGTGTCCTCTGCAGCAAGCTTCTTTGAAGACACAAAGGTACTCCAACCGCTGGTAAGCAAATGCCTTTTTGGCTGGCCTACATATGGGAGCACAATCCATAAGGAAACAAGCAATAACTGCGATTAGCGGAGGAAAGGGAAAGGGAAGTACCACGAAAAACATGTCGAAAGCACCATTTGTGACCATGCAAGTCGGTTGCAAGCAGTTCCTGCTGCGGGGTTTCCTGAGATATGTCCTGCAACAGTATGCTTAATAACTCATGAATGATGATTCCCTATATTTAGATTTTAGATCACATCAAAAATGGAGATACCAACCAAGGGTGGAAGACAACCATCGACATGGCGCTTCGGGATAGAGCATCCACCGTGTGTGCTTATATCCGACGGAGTTAGCTTCTTACTAAAGAAATGCGGATAAGTTTCCCAAGGCAACGCTTGATAATTTCTATGCTCCGTACTTAGCTCATTTTGCTGTTAATCCATGAAAAAAGCATTGATTATATCTATAGGAAATATGCAAGATTTAAATGAAAAGTGAACTAAATCATAATGATGTATAATCTGAATACTATAATCCAACCTCTGCCTCTGGAAGCAATGCAAGTTGTGCATAGATCTCATCCGTGCCGGATTCAACCTGCAACACCGCAAATGAAGCATCATTAACAACAACTTACAATGAGATTTAGTTGCCTGTTTACTTGATACCTTAAGTTCAACATGCAGCACCCTGCAGATGATCATGGAAGGTAAATTGTAGATGGGCATTTCCATATTGTCATCTTCCTTTATGTATGCCTCCACCTGCATCAGAGGCCCAAATCTCGGTATTTAACGTCGACATACAACAATTTTATCACTCCGACCGCAGCTACGCGGGCACGTTAACTGATTATTGGTGATAAAGATAGAACCTGTTCCATGTGACCTTGAGGGAAGTAGAGGACTTTTTCTCCAGTGCGTGGCACATAAACAGAAGGACCGGCGCATGCATACCACAGTTTAGTGTACATATCATGACTTTCTCCTGATTTCACAACAAAATCAAGCCTCAACCACACACACTCAGAACAAAATAATACAGTAAACCAATTCTGCTGATCATGATTGATGAACAAACTGAAAACATTAAACAAATAAAACCCAAAATTTGCAAAGAGTTTTAAAATGGAATGAACTAAAACAATCAATAAACCTTGGTTGTTTCCATTGTTGTGGATGATGCGTCTACCGCAGTGAAAAGGAACCTTAGATTTCAAACCATTCCGTTTACCATCCATCTCTCCTTTCTAAGGCTAAAAGAAGGAAGAAGCAGCAAATAAGAAGGGAGAAAGAGAGAGGGAAAGGGAAAAAGGCAAAGGGTGCTTATGTATATTTGTAACCTATAAATAACAAAATGACAAAAGTTGACAGAAAACAAAAGAGTCCTTAAGCTTCTCTCTCGTTTACTTTCAACCCCACACCACCAAGTAGCCCTCGCCCTCCATGCAAAAACGTTTTTAGCATGTGCCCTATGTGCATGCAAATGGAAGAGAGAGAGGGAGAGAAAAGGAAGATGACAGTTTCGTTCACATTGCACTTTATTTAAACTCTGCAATAATTCTTTCTCCTTTTCTCTTTCTGTGTTTCTTGTCTGAAACTTCGGAGAAATGGGTGATGCATAAGCATGGGGGAGTCAGTAAAACCATACTTTGGTTTGAAGGGCAAGTGTTGAGTTGATCGTTAATTGGCGATGTTTGCTACCTTGGGCAACGTTAAGTCCTAGGTGCTTTTTTTGGCCTTTTTCATGCACGTACATAGGTCATAGCCTATGCAACTCTAGCTTTCTCCGCCTCTTCGTCGCTTTCGAATATTTTGATTTTGCCTTCGATCAAAACTACAATACAATATGTTAATGTACCATGGAGCCACGTGATCAATAGTGCGTTAACAAATAACAGTAGTTGATTAAGGATGATGACTATCGTTAGGGGCGGATGCACCATGGTGCATGTGAACCCTTATTAAAAAATAGGATAAATTATTTTGGTAATCACTAAAATTTTATGATATTTGTATTTTGGTCACTAAGAATGAAAATTTTTCGTTATAGTCACTAAAATTTTAATTTAAATTCATTTTGGTCACTGTTGTAGTGCTATTAACATCGTTAAAAAAAATTAATGTTGATGTGGCCCATTAAAGTCTTCTTCCCAAAAAGAACCATAAATTTTCAAAATCACATCTATTGTCAACACTAGTGGCAAAGCCAAGAATTAAAAGTTAAGGGGGCCAAAAATTTTAAAAAACTTAACCACATAAAATGCCATTAAACTTTTAAAAAAATCAATTAAGCCCCCAATCTTAATAGAACTTATAAAATATATAAAAATACTTTTTTGAAGAGTTTGTAAATGCAACATAATAGAACTGTAGCGTATGATGTGCCAATAATATCTAAAGAAAAAATTATCAAGATTCAATGGTGAAAAGTGGTTAAAATGCTTAATTGATTCAATTTTTTGGTTCAAGAGCTTAATTAAGTGCAAAAAAAAGTTAATGGGCTTAATTAATTTTTTCAAAAGTTCAAGAGCTTTTTACACCTAAGCCTAAAAAGAATAAAAGACTGAAAAACGTTATCAATATAATTCGGTTTACTAACTTCAAGTAAAACAAACTCAATTTCTTATACACACTTTACCACTAATACAACACTCATTCTATAATTTTAAAACATATAAAACAAACAAACTCAAATTCTTTGCCCATGGTCACCACCATAATTTCAATTAACAGAACAATCGTCGATCAATCTCAACGATTGGAAAAATTCGTTTTGCCAAAATTTAACATAGTTTAGTTTCAAGTTAATCTGATGGTTAACATTGGTGAATAAAAACTAAAAATCTCAATTAAAATGAAAAATTAACTTTTCGATCTACCATTGTTAATCGTCAGATACCAAACTATAATAACCTTCTGGCTAAATGAATCATTCTAATTGTTGGGATTGACAAGGAACATCCTCGTTCATCAGAATTTTGGCCTTGGTGGCAGTTCTAAACTTGAAAAATTAAGTTATTTTTGAAAGAAGACTTTGCCGTGCCACGTCAACATTTTTTTTAACGACAATACTTGTGATGGAATCAAATTAAAAGTTTAATGACTATGATAAATTTCAGTAAATACCAATTTAGATAACCCTAAAAATATTAATTATTTTTTATTTAAATGAAAAACGAGCCCTTAAAATATTTTAATTTTTTTTTGCTTTGAGCTCTTAAACTATTTTTGGTCAAAACAAGTATTCAAACTATCATTATATAACTATTTGAAGTATATTTGTTAGTCTCTTTAAAAATCTTGGTTAAATACATTGACACTCATGTCAAATAATTTAACTAAAATTTTGGTTTAATATTTTAAAAATAATTACAAGTTAATTTAATAAAATTTAAAACTAGTAAAATATTTTTAATTCTCAAATAAACATGTTTACGAAATTATTTCAACACCAACGGCGAAGCTTCCTCCACCGCTAGTTAGATTGCTGGGAACATGGTTTTTTGGAAAGTTTTAGTTCTCTCTTCAAATTCAGAAGGCAATTTTAGGAGCTCAATTTCAAATAGGTCAGCTTCTTCTTCACTACTGTCATTTGATATAAACAACAAAAATAGTGGTATATTCTTTAAATCCCATGCGATTGTGATATAAGAATTGAAATCGATAAGTGAAGTTAGGTAAGTAGCATCAGTTAACAGATTTGGTTTGAAAAATTATCAAAAACAATGAGCGAGAGCAGTGAAAGACGCCGACGATGATGTACTATCTTTGTGGGTCATCTTCCAGATCAGATTCATTGGAAGGGAGTGTGGCAGGTATTTGATCGGCACGGACAAGTGATGGATGTCTTTGTTCCGATGAAAAGAACAAAAGATGGTTCGCAGTTTGGATTTGTTCATATGAGGACGGAGATGGAGGCTACGCGGGTTATTAAGCGTTTGCATGGTAAGTGGATATATGGATCGCAGATTATTGTCTTATTCGCTCGTGGAGCGTCTCTAGATTACTATTGGAAACGAAAAGATAGAGTGGGGTTGAAGAGTATGAATGAGTCGAATACGTAGTTTGAGGTGGCACAAGAGGAGAAGCGGATTCGGTTTGTACAGAGTGTGATCGCCATAGATAAAGTTGAGGTTTTGCAGAGCTGTGTGATCACATGGTATCGGTTCCAATTGGAATCGCAGTGTTGGAGAGAGAATTAAAGAGGGCAGGGATTGAAGGTCTTTCAATAATGCGTATTGCGGGATCTCGACTATTATTAATGTTTACGAGTCTAGAGGTTAGAAGACGAGTTATTGGCAATGTGGCGCTTGATAAATGGTTTACAAGTGTGCGAAATTAGGTACCTGGTTTGGATTCGGGGGCTCGACGTGCGTGGTTAGCGATTAGTGGACTGTTGATGCATGTCTAGTCACGAGGGACTTTTGATAATGTGGCTTCACTTTAGGGAAGCATGATAAGATGTGATAACTTAAATCTTGAGCCATATTCATTCGAACAAGGACAAATTCTCATTGAGACCTTACAATTGGAGCGAATTGATGAGGTTATAGATATACAAGTACATGGCGAGGCATTTCGAGCACATGTGATGGAGATAGAACCATCTGTAGAACAACTAGTGTGTGCCAATTCTGAGGGGGCATGCGAGTCTGATGAGAAGGGTGTTGATGATGAGTTGCAATCAGATAATGGTGTCAAAGATCAGAAGGTAATGGAATGTGAGGAACATGAGCATCGTGCTTTGAGTGAGTGGGGGAGGATGTGGAGTGTGATAGAGAGGTAGCATGTGAGCAGTTTAGTCTCCGGAGGGATAATGCACAACAATAAAATTTAGATATTAGTATAGTACCGTATTGGCGAGATAATCAGTTGTGGAATGCACAAGAACTGGTTGAGGAACGTGTGAGTGGTGGAACGACACACTCGGGGGATCATACTGTGGATGAAGAGGTAGGATTAGTGTCGAGAGTCGAGTCTAAAGAGGTGTATGGGGTGGATAGTGGATTGGGGCTGAATGAAATGTCATTGTTTGATTGTTCGGTGCAATGTGCCTCGGTGAATTTAGAGGTGGGTGTTAGTAGGCCAATGATTACCAGCTTTGATGTCCCTGTGGAGCCTATAGCAGTACTCAATTTTGAGGGCTCTAAGTAGGAGAAACGTGCAAATATAGAAAAATTAACAACCAAAAAAGGGAAAAGATCTCAAAAGAAGGTTAACTACATTGGGGATTCGATGAAGGGACCAACATCTAAATCAAAGTCGTTACAACAACGAGAGGATATCCTAAGGGAGACACGTGAAACGGTCCAGCTTGGTCGATTGATAGGGGCTTACACTATTGGGAACGAGGAGAAAATTGTAAAGGATATTGCAAAGATTATAGAAGAGCGGGAAATGGGTGTTAGGAGTCATGATGTGTGTGCTGTCATGGAACACAAGGGGGTTAGGTTCTTCAGCGACACGAAAATTGGTGTAGAAGACACTACGACAACATGGTTGGGATGCAATCTCTCGAGAGGCTAACACGTTTGTGGTTATATTGGCGAAAAGGGTGTAATTCGTATAGCTTGGTTTCGAATGCCTGAATGATTTAGACTGTTTTTCCCTACCCATGTTGCAATTTATCTTTTATGATGGTCTTCTGTGATTAAGGGTGTGTTGTGTGGGATGTAGAACGTTTGTTGGGTCCATATCATGGTGATATTGTGTTCTAGTTTTGCGGATGTACGTGCAAATTAAGGGGTCAATAGGGAGTCGATATTCTCGGATGGTTTTGCCAATGTGGGGCTTCCTAGTTTTCTCGGCAATTGACTTGCCTCGATATTTAACTTTCTACGGCATTTGGCTTGCCACAGTAATGTGTGGATGTTGGGTGCCTTGGCTGGGCGTCATGGTTGGCAGCTACGACATGGTGCTATTTTGATGCAACGTGTGGGGTTGTGGTCGTGGGTGGTCTGGTTCGGTTGCAAGGAATGTTGGAGTTAGGGGGTGTTGGGTGATTGAAGTTGTTTTTGGCTTTGGGTGTCTGCTGTTGATATTGGTATTGGGGTGTTGTTGCTTTTTGGTTTGAACGTTTGTCTGTGTTTGTGTTCCGGGTGTTGTTTCGGTGTTTTGTTTACTCGTTGTATAACATGGTCATATGGTACCCTTTTTCTCCATTTAAGCTTAGAGAGGTTTTTAATGAGGCCTATGACCATGTCTCAGATTGTATGATTTCCCTTAATAAAATCATACTTTCTTGCTGATCAAAAATATATATTTTTCTAATCATGTAATAACCTTCATTTGAAAAAACTATTATGGTTCAGACCATTTTGAAACCTAAATTATTCTTCGATTTTTTTGTTTACGATATATTATAATTGATTTGGGTTTTTGAAACCTAAAACGATTTTGATTTCGTAATCTTTTTAAAAAACCCTAGAACTCCAAATTGGGTTTGAATATAAAACTTATTCTTGCTTGCACAATAATTGTCAGTTTATCCAGTATCCACTTCGGTTTATCCGACTTCACCTTGTGCTCTAACATCAACATTGTTTCTTGGTTTGCTGGTACTTTGTTTATTGCAGCAGCTGTCTGGTGTGTGAATTTCTGTTCATTGCAACCCCCAATTATCCTTCCTAGTAGTTTCACTCTGAATTTGGTAGCATATATTGCTTAGTTTGATGTTATTGTTAGGTGGGAAATGCATGACATTGTTGTTGGTAGTGTAATCACTCATTTTTACTTAAATGTATTACTATTGCATGTATGTTTATTATGTGAGTGTTACTAATATAAAGTGTGTACATGTATAAGCTACGTGTACGTATTAGGGTTGTATGTATGTCACGTATGTACCTAGGGTATAAGCGTATGTAGATGTCATATTAATTATACAAATGGATACTAGAATATTATTAATTAATGACCGTATAATATGAAATATATATTTTCGTATGTACATGTACAGTTGTTATAATTATTATTATTATTAGTGGGCTGACTAAATGTAAAATTAAATATATATATATATATTAAGCCCAAGTAAAGAGTCCGAGTCCAATTACAAAAATCCAATTACAAAGCCCGTTTGGCCCAACTCTGAATCCTATCTAATTACAATAATGCGGTAACTATGGGCGTTGGATCAAGATCGATCCAACGGCCACGATGCAATGAAGGTTAAAAATATCGCGCCAGCGTACTCCACGCGTATGGACCGTTCGAGTGCCGCGCGCGCGTGTGGTCCACGCGCGGACGCTTTATTATCCCACGCGCGCGTAAGATCCACGCGTTCGACTCCTCATTGCGGTGCTCCACGTGGCGAAATCGAAGCCGTTTCATCGGATCGAGGCTTCATCCGGCCGATCGTTCTTCAAGCCATCTCGACCGTTAGATCGGATCGATCTAACGGCCGAAAAATCGTCTGGCCTCGCGCGAAATGACCACACCGCCACCGCGCGCGATATTGATCCCCGCGTTGATTATGCCAAAGATAACAAGCAAATGTCGGATCTGGAAAAGAAGATACAAGTTGCAACCAAAATACGAGAGATAGTGGTATATATGAAATGGGGCTGTTGTAACGGGGGTTTTAGAGAGGAACAGGCAAAAAAAAGCAGAGAGAGTAGTAACACAAAAAAACAGAAAGTTTTGTAAAAACCAAACTTGTAACAGTCAAGAAATCGGAAAGCGGTCAATGGTAATTTTTGCCTTTTTTTTTTTTCTTATTGTTTCCCTTGCATGCATATCTGAAGTACAAAAAGAAAATAAAAGAAAACAAGTAAAGAAGTCTTACGGCTTTGTCCGTGGGTCTTCCCTTCCTCTGTGACAAGCCTTTCGGCTTCTACAAGCGATCCAGTGAACAAAGGGAGGGGAAGACCCCTTGTGGTCTCGTTTTGACCTAAAGAAAATATATTTTTGGGTTCGTATTTCTTAGATCTAGGGTAAATAAAGGGGATCCTCTGAATCCAACCATGGATTCATGTTGAGGACGACAAGAGGAAGGTTTTTGGTGTATTTTGGGAGTCCACCGGCGCGGTTAGCGCGTCGGCGGCGGCGGAGAATCGGCCGGCCGCCGGATTTCGGGTTTCTCAAGAACACTTGAGAGAAAAAGATGAGCGTGGGATATTTGAAAAATGAAGAATGAAAAAAAAATGGGAAAATTTGGTTTCGGCCTGAAAATAGCCGTTATATAGGTGTTATTATTTTACTAAATGGGTAAATTACACACTTAATCCCACGCGTTTTCAATATTTTCATTTTTGTCTTGCCGCATGGTATAATCACGATCCCAGTCCCCGAGTTTCCAAAAAGTCACAATTTAGTCACTAAATTATACGATCGACTTACGAATGGTAAAATTACGCCTTAATCACCCGCGTTTTGAAATTTTCATTTTGAGTCGCCCCTTGGTATAATTACAACTCTGGTCTTTGTAGGTTTTATTTGTTTTTCGATTTCGTCCCTAAATTACATGTTATTGCTCTTTAATTTACATCACTTTGATTTTCATTTTCCTTTCATTTTGATCCTATTTTCTTTGTAAATATTATTGTTGAATTATAATCGTATATGTGGATATTATTTCATTTTATGTTTCCGTATATGACTCATTTTTTATATTTTATGTATATATATGTGTCAAGTATGATATTCGTTTTTTATCCGGTTATTCATATCAAGCATATTATGTTTTAATTGATTCGTACATAGCGTATTCGTATATTTTATATGTGTGTGAGCTTTCTTATTTTTAGGGCTACATGTTAGTATATTTACCTTTTTACGATATGTTGACCCGTATATGTTGAAATATGTTTTATTATCAGTATACATGTCTTTTTGAAATATTTGTTCGTATATATATATTTATTCCTGCCTTATTATTTTGACATATGATAGTTGTTTTTATCTATTATTTAGAATAATATGTATATGCATGTTTTAATCTAGAATATCATCTATGTTAGATTAATATTCTGTTATGACAATATTTACTACACTTAAATATTTCACCATGTTTTATATTTTTGCCACTAAGATTGCATATGATATATAAATTGTTAATGCGGTGTCCTTTTATCCGAGCGTAAACGGGGCCAGTATCAAGCGTAGTGATAGTGGTTGGCGTTTATTCTCGGATAATGGAGACCCTTAAAATATATTCGCAATTATGACCGAAATTTAAAATAATCGTCACTTTAATCCGGAAAATCCAATATTCATAAAGCGGTAATTATTAAAGTACCAATTTTTTTTGGGCGGTGTGGGGGTGCTAATCCTTCCCCATCCGTAAAACGACTCCCGAACCCTGTCTTTTGAATCTCTGGTTTTGTGGTGTCCGGCCTACCTAAGTGGCCGGTGGCGACTCCATTTTTATAAGGTTTTTGTAAACCCCACGGAATAAATATTTTTAATATCACAAACACTTTTAAAAAAACATTTCAAAAAAATATTATCGTTTTTATTTAGCGAGACCTTCGCTCTGAGATGGCGACTCATTTGAGGACATTTTTGTTTTCAAAAACAAATGAGAGTCAAGCTTTTAAAATAATTACCGCTTTACTAATATTAGAAATTCGGATTAAAGTAACTATTAAATTAACATTCGGTCATAATTGCGCGTTTATTTTAACGCATTTAAAATATGGCATATAAACCCGTCTTTTTTAGTGGGGAAAACGCTAATGCTTTTCGTGGAGATATCGTTCTCCCGTATGGGCCTAGCAAGTACCTTCGGGCTCGAGTACCTTATGCTTTCGTAAGGATATCGTTCCTTAAAGACGGGCATAAGCGAATGGGTCCCCCGAATTGAACCCGGTTGAAAGGAGCCTATAATGGGTGATGATCGGGGCCTTGCTACCCTTAGTAGGGGACAGCAAGGACAATTCGGGTACCTCCTAGCACCAACACTGCATGTAGAGAACATAGAAACCCACCCTGTTAGAGCCATGCGGATAACCTTAGGTTTTAGACGGGATAAATAGATTTGTTTTTGTGTGTTTATTTCTATTTATTTTTGTCATTTTATTTACTTTATCCGATCTTGACTTGTTTTCTTTTCGCTTTTTGTTCTTTTTCTCATACATCATTGCATTTGCATCGCATAAAGGTCTTGGATCAAGTGGTTTGCCTGATCGAAAGTCTTTCACTATGGAAAAAAGGTGTCTTAGGAAAGAAGAGCTTAATTTGTCGATCGGACATTGGTCGAGAAGTCAACCGAGAAAATCCAAGGGACGATCGCCTAACGAACGCGTAATAGCTGGATACACCTATGTGAGTCTCCAATGAGCGACTTGTGGGATCTTCAAAGCATTTGGGAAAGATGGGACCGAAGGCTACAAGACTTATTTAGCGATAGTTATGGCGACATCGCGCGGCTATTATATGTTCGGATTAACCAGCCCCTACTCCGAGCTATAGTCGATTTTGGAATCCGGCTTTTTTCGCTTCACCTTCAATGGGCAAGACATGATGCCTACGGTAGAAGAGTACACTGCTTTACTTAACCAGAAAAATATTCGGGAAGATTGGATCGCGAAGCCTCAAGGAATCAGAATTACAACTGCGAAACTCAAAGCCTTTTGCGGGAATGAGTGATGATTGGGTTAGTGGCCTCCTTCAAATCCGAGGAGATAATCTGAGTCTTTGCATGGGAGAGTATTCGGGACATCATATCGACACATCCAGACGAGGCAAAGAAAATGGACTTATTCGCTTTAGGAATATATGGCTTGGTGATCTTCCCAGTACTCGGGAACATTGACATAGCCATTCGGATTTGTTCGAGCGGGTAAAGCGGAAAGCAAACCCGGTACCAACAATTTTGGTCGAGACTTTCATTTCCTTGAGCGCTGGCGAAAACATGAAGAATGGCGTTTTCGAGGATGCGCGCACAGCTACTACAAGTATGGATCGAGTCACATGTGGAAGACACCGACCTTGGTCCTACCGGATATCTTCCAAGGTTTTTCGCCTTTACGAGAATACTTAGCAAAGGAATGGCGAGAAGATTTGAAAACAAAAATGTGGACCAGATTTCTTGAGGAACATTCAAGATGAAGACATAGCATGGAGGGTCCCATGGCTCGGTAAAGTCAATTATTTTCTATCTGATTGTGGTGACTTCAATTGGGTGATGATGTTGGGATTACATGGAGAGGATCGCTTGTGCTCCACTTTTAGTGTCTCGCTTGATTCGGATCACGGCAGTTCATTCCCAATACCCGCGGATTAAGCCAAACTGAATTTCTTTTCAAAGGAGAGTTCAAAGGAAAAATTCAGACCATCATGAGGGCACAGGATCATTGTTATCGGATCGGGGTGGAAGGAGACACCGAGCACATGACTACCCAGTTACGATCTTTGGAGGCGTTTGAGGGTTAATAATGTGATTCCCGAATCTAATCAAGGACCAACGAGTGTCACTCGAGGAGCTTACAAAGGGTGGTACCGTCGAAGCCGATATCTTAAGGAGTGAGCTCGAGGAAGTTAAAAGAAAATGGACATTCAACGGACCCAACATGCGGCGAACTCTATAAGGCAAGCCTAGAAGTCGATTTGAGCGGGAGGGGATCATTAGGCAAGCGAAGAAATTAAATGCAGATTTGAATGACAAGAATACTCTTTATCAAAAAGATGCCCTCCATTCTGAGCAAAAATACAAAAGGCGGCGGAGTCGGTTCATAGCTGTGGAAAAAGAAAGAATGAACGGCATCCGTTTGTTGGAAGAAGAACGAAATTAACAAAAAAGCGATCGAGAGAGAGACAGAAAGCTGTCGTTTGGCTATGGAGGAAGAAAAACGGTCCGCCAAGAAGGCCATTGATCAAGAGAGAGAAAGATTTGGACAAGAAGTCAACAAAGGAAAACAAAGCTGTTCATCATGAGAGAGAAAGTGTCGCCGTATGGAAAAGAAAATCCATGAATAGTAAAAGCATTTATTAGAGATCAGAAACTGTACGATGACACTCTTCAAAGTTTGGGGCAAAGCCAAAGTCAAAATGACGGATTAAAAGAAAAGATGGCGGAAGTCGAACACTCACTTCAAATGTACTGCCGTAGGAATAATTTCGCGGAGCTGCGAGAAAGAGAACGCGAAGTGGGTGTATTACGAGCACGAATCGGATCCCTCGAAGCAGTTGTGGAGGATTACAAGGAAAGAATTAATGTGTTCGAGGAAGCTGCGGCAGGGGGGACACCTATTGGCAAAAGAGATTACGCGATTTGCTCGAATGGTACGGGACGAGAGACCAAGTACTATGCAAATCTAATGGTGGACATACAGTGAGTCGCCGGACACGTAAATGATTTAGCCGTCGAGGTGAGACACTCCGACCTTTTATAGCCCGGGAATGGAAGAAGCTCCTAGGTTCCTCAAGCTGCTCAAGGCAATTGGAAAGTTAGGGGATAGAGCTAGAGTCTATCTATAGGACTCTGTGTTATAATTAGATCTTTTGTACTAGGGATCTTTACTTTGTAACACGAATTTTGTTGTAATCAAGACCCTTTAATTCCGTAAAAGTAATTCAAAGGGTGATTACCAGTGAAACGATACCTTGTCTCGCATGCATTCTTGCATTTGCATCATAACATTTGCATCATGGTACATGCATTTATTTTACAACCATATTAACAGTATGAATATTGTGGCATTCCAGTGTGTTAACTCGTAATCATTCATCACATATACTTTACCCGGCTACAAAGAAAGCTCATGGAAGAAAGAATAATCAATCTAGAAAGAGGCAGAGAGAGCTCGAGTCAAGGCTTGAAGAGGCCCGAGAGAAGCCTTAGTGATCAGTTGCACTGATCACAAACTTCAATAGTATCGACATAACGGCATTCTTTGGCGAAAAGTCTCGGAAAACGAGTAGAAGGAGAAAATATTCAGAGCGGAAGGTACCCGGCTCACTTCAAGGTTCAACCAACTGCACCAAACCAGGCTAGGAAGATGTATATTGACCCTACGGGAATGTCTTCCGGCTTTCAAGTAGGGGCACCTAAGACTCAACCCCTTGATACCGAAATCTTGTATGAAGAAGAAGTGCGGACCTAAACATGGTCGAAAAGATCGGGAATGAGGTAGAAAGAAAGTGGGAAGAAAGATTTCGCCTCATGGAAGAAAAATTTAAAGCGTTACAATC
Source organism: Hibiscus mutabilis (assembly GCA_019671005.1). NCBI lineage: Eukaryota > Viridiplantae > Streptophyta > Magnoliopsida > Malvales > Malvaceae > Hibiscus > Hibiscus mutabilis. The sequence goes on from CM033716.1 coordinate 11,963,954, forward strand.
AAATGAAGAATCAGAAACAACGCTAGTGATCTAAGTCTAGTGTCGATCTTGTCTTGCCACCAAAATTCAAAACGCGCGGAGTTTGATAAATATGACGGAACCACATGTCATCGCACACATAACGATGATGTATTGCGAGAAAAATGGCGACTTACCATAAAGATGAAAAGCTCTTGATCCTTTGTTTCGGGATAGTCTAACTGGAGCAAAGCATTACGTTGGTATACTCGGTTAAGCAAAGCAAATGTCAAGACATGGAAAGATTTGTCTAAAGCATTTTCCGAGCAATACAAACATGTAAGACATGATCCCTAGCAGAATTATGCTAGAAAAATATGGGGCGAAGTCCAATGAAAGCTTGCGACAATATGCCCAAAGGTGTGGAGAAGTGGCCGCCCAAATCCAGCCACCTATCCCGAGCATGAAATCACGCCATTATTTGTCAATACTTTGAAAGGGCACTCTTCGATCGCCTCATCAATAACACAACACAGTGTTTCGCCGACTTGATCAGGGTGGAGAGTCTCTCGAACTAGCAATCAAGAGCGCGAGAATTGATGGTGGGGAAGGGTCTCGAAAGTACAACAAGAGAAGTGAAGTAAACACCACCCAGTACCTATACCGCCTCGAAGAACTTCACAGTCTCACACACCCCCAAGAACACGTGGGAAAAACGCAAAATTCGAATCAAAGAGATGAAAGAGTCACGAGAAAGGATAAAGAGAGGAGAACTTTCACTCCCTACGGTTTCATACTCGAACTTTATTCCCGGTTGTATGAAGCGGACTTGGTCCGACCATACATCGTTAATCTGTCAATCCACCCTTCCCGCCTTGGTATAATCCAAGCGCACATTGCGACTATCACGGCGGTATCCTGGACACCCCACCGAGAGCGCCTTGCCTTCAAAAAAAATGCGAGAACTTAATTGATTCCGGGATATTGAAGTTTGAAGAACCTAGCGTAGCCAACAACCCATTTGCCTAATCATGGGAAGCAGAGGGGTAAATGCTATAGAAGAAGGTTTTACCGGAGAATAAAGGATGACGTGTCGAAGTCAAGTCTCCTTTACGGTGGGTATTTCAATGATTATGCATGGCTCGTATGATCAATAAATGCATGATAATAAAGCGAGAAAGAATGTGGAAAGTATTGCGAATTCCATCGATGAAGGGCACGATATCCAAGAATGTGATGAGTTCAAGAAATTGGTGCAGTTGATAGATGGAAAACAAATTGAATTCTTCGAGGAACCCATGGGGAAGGGATCAGACGTACACATGGCGAGATACCCCAAAACTAGATATGGGAAGGATAGGCCTTTCATCATCTCCCGGGGTAGGGAATGCGGTATCTCCCAAGGAGAAACCAGCAGGATAAATCCGAAGATCGTCATTTCAGCACCATCTCCATTCCGTTTCAAAGACATGCGACAAATTCCCGGAATTATGCGCGAATGTGACCATGACAGAAAAATCAAAACACGGCGGGTAAAAGAGCTGTATTTGGAAGACCAACAAAGCCAAAATAATGTGAGCGTTGGTGAGGCGGGCCATTTCACGGGAGCGGCCGATGTTATTCCTCGAAGCTTTGAGAGCATTTGAAAAAGATAGGGAAAGAATACAGTGATTAGCCCGCATGATATATTTGAGAAGAACCTCCCAAAGGATAAATGAAGCGGTGGCGAGGCCGGGCCAAAGAATTTCTAAAGTTCTTGAGACATAGCGAGTACAGCGTAGTGGAACAACTACGGAAGCAACGGCCAGGATCACAGTCTTTGGAATTACTCTTGAATTGAGAGAAGCATCGGGAGACACTATTAAAAGTTTGAATCAAACTTTTGTGCCCGGGACATTTCGTAACAACCGGACATGATAGTGGGGCATATTATCGCCTATAATCATATCACGTTGGTGATGATGAGATCCGGAAGAAGGAAGGGTCCACTAAAGCCCTTAACATCACTACCCACCGCAAAGGGTATGTATTACAGCGTACTAATCGACAATGGGTCAGCATTGAATGTCTTGCCTATGGTAACCCGCAAAAATTACCAATAGATAGTTCGCACCTAAAGCCTTGCTACAACTCGGTAAGGGCCTTCGATGGTACGCAAAAAGGAACAATGGGGAAAATTGAGATACCCCTATTGATCGGACCAACCGAATATGTGATCGATTTTGTGGTAATGGACATAAAACCATCTTTACAACTGCTTGTTGGGAAGACCGTGGATCCACTCGCAGAGTTGTCCCATCATCATTGCATCGAAATTAAAATTTGTAGTTGAGGGCAAATTGGTCACAGTAGAGGCAGAGCATGAATTTGTTGCTTCGTGACATCGACACCCCTACATTCAAAATGATGAAGAAGCTGCAGAATGCTCGTTCGAGCATTAGAACTAGTAAATGCCACATTCGTTTGAGAGAGAAACCGGATCCCCTACCCTAGGTTATCTAATTGTACCAAGATGACCATCGTGAAACTCGGGCCGAGGAGCCAAATTAGGAAAAGGGTTGGGGAAGAAATTACAAGGAAACACGAGACCCAAGAATATCATTACCAAGAAGGATCGTTTGGGCTGGGTTACCAACCAAGTGTCCAACAGAAGAAAGAAGAATATAAGAGAAAAGAGGAACAAAGGAAAGCTAGATCTAAAGGAGAAGACATTCCGTGGAGGTCGATGTCCTTTCCTAGTTTAAAAGCCACTTTCATCTCGGAGGATTCTACCGCCAGGTCAAGATATTGGAGAGACAATGAAGAAAAATGATGAACTTGGCAGGAGGAAATGATCGAGTAAAGCATTTGAAGGGATGTGCATCAACATGATAGTGAAGAGGACCGAGGTAGCAAAATGTTGACCAACATCCGCCCTTGCCATCCCGGGAGACACTCAATAACCTGGAGCTGCATTGATTTACTGTAGTTTTTAGGAATAGATCGAGTAATGCTCCGAATCAACCTTTTGTTTTTGCCCATAGACAATGGGGATCTCTTGTATGGGGCACCTATGTTAACTTTTTGATTGAAATAAAATATCCCCACTTTCTTAAAAAAAAGGCCAAAGTCTCATTTATTCCATTCATACATTCTTCATATTCATTCCCTTCATGTAAAGCCGTCTCTTTCCCAATACAATTCATTCTTATTTAATGCGGGTCGCTCATGATCGGCGATATGAATGATCTTTGGATCCAATCACGGAGTAAGTTTTGAAAGCCCCGAGGTCTCGAGAGGAAGCGGAGGGAGGATATGATGAAATAGAAATTGAGGTCCCGAGAAGAATTAAAGAGAATGGTGGACGACGAAGAAAGGCGATTATGCCCCACCAAGAAAAAGCGAAATTGTCAACTTAGGGATGAAGAAACGAGAAGAGAAATAAAAATAGGAACGACGATTTCCTCAAAAACCAAGCATGAACTGATAGCCCCGCTTCAAGAATTCAAGGATGTCTTCGCTGGACTTATCAAGATATGCCAGGATTAAACACCGACATAGTGGTGCACAAATTGCCAACAAAGTCGGAGTGCAAACCGAAGACAAACAAAAACTTCGGAGAATGAGGCCGGATATGCTATTAAAGATCCGAGAAGAAGTGAAAAAGCAATTTGATGCTGGATTCTTGGAAGTAGCCAAATACCCGAGTGGGTTGCAAACATTGTACCAGTACCAAAGAAAGGCGGAAAAAGTTCGTATGTGTGTAGATTATAGGGATGCGAATTGAGCTAGCCCAAAAGACAACTTCCCTCTCCGCCACATATTGACACATTTGGGTTGACAACACCGCAGGACATTCATGGTTTTCCTTTATGGATGGCTTCTCGAGGATACAAACCAGATAAAGATGGATCCTAACGACATGGAGAAAACCACATTCATAACCATGTGGGGCACTTTTTGTTACCAAGTAATGCCATTTGGGCTAAAGAATGCAGGGGGCAACGTACCAAAGAGCAATGGTGACTCTTTTCCATGACATGATGCACAAAGAAATAGAAGTATACGTCGATGATATGATTGCCAAATCTCGAGCAGAGAGGAAGAGCACCTACAGAACTTAAAGAAACTATTCCAAAGACTACGGAAGTACCAACTAAGGCTCAATCACGCCAAATGTACCTTCGCCGTTACTTACGGAAAACTCCTAGGGTTCATAGTAAGCGAAAGAGGATTGAGATTGATCCCGATAAAGTGAAAGCCATCCAGGACCTTTCACCACCCAAAGACGCATAAAAGGAAGTTCGCGGTTTCCTAGGGAGGCTGAATTATATCTCTCGCTTCATTTCCCAATTAACCAATCAATGTGACCCGGTCTTGAGACTTCTTAGAAAGAATAATTACGGCGTGTGGGATGAAGAATGTCAAAAGGCCCTAGAAAAGATCAAAAAGTACGACAAATGCTTCAATTTTAGTCGCACGGTACCCGGTCGACCACTAATTCTCTACCTAACGGTCTTGAGAATTCAATGGGATGCGTACTAGGGCAACACGATGAGTCAAGAAAGAAGGAGCAGGCCATCTATTACCTAGCGGGAAATTCAACAATTGCGAAACACGGTACCCGCCGGTCACGAGCGTATTTGCGCTCTAGTTTGGGCTACCAAGCGACTCAGCGAAGACTGTTGTACCATACTACCGGTTGATATCCAAGCTAGACCCATTAAAGTTCCTAATGGAAGCGCCCAAAGACTAACGGAAAGGACGGCTCGATGGCGGATGCTCTTATCCGAATTCGACATCGTATATGTCAATCAAAAAGCCGTAAAGGGAGTGTCGTAGCTGATTTCACGGCAAGTCGTGGCCGGATGACTATGAGGCATTGAACTTTAGTTTCCCGACGAAGACTTGATGTGCATTACAACCGAAGAAGAGATTTCAGATGATGTGTCATGGAAACTTTACTTCGACGGAGCCTCCAACGCCCTCGGACATGGGATAGGGGCAGTGCTAATCTCACGAGGACGTATATTATCCTTTCACCAGCAGATTGGAATTCTTACGCACAAACAATATAGCTGAATACGAAGCTTGCATCATGGGATTAAACTCAGCCATCGAGAGAAAGGTTAAGGAACTTCGAGTGTTCGGAGATTCGTCCCTAGTCATTTACCAATTGCGCGGGAGTGGGAAACCGAGACCCGAAGTTGGTCAAATATCACAAATTAATCCAAGAGCTCGTCAAAGAGTTCGAAAAGGTCACTTCAATTACCTACCCCGAGAAGAAAATCGGATGGCGGATCGTTGGCAACCTTGGCATCCATGTTTAAAACAAACACGGGCGAAATGAGACCCATTGAGATGCGAGACATTTGAAAAGCCTGCTCATTGTTGTAATATCTGAGGAAGAGATTGACGGAAATCCATGGTACTATGATATCCTCGCAATATGTCAAGCTCGAAAGTATCCGAAGGGCAAACGACAATGACGTAAAAACGCTCGAGAAAAATGGCAACGAAATATGTCCTAGATGGGGAGATCTGTATAGGAAAAGTCATGATCAAACATTGCTTTGATGTGTGGATGGATGCGAGGAGGCGAAGGAAATCTTAGCCGAAGTACATGACGGGATACGTGGAACGACGCCAACGGGTTGTCTATAGCCCGAAAAATTATGAGATACGGTTATTTCGGTTGACCATGGAGGAGATTGCATCGATTACGCCAGAAATGCCACAAATGCCAAATTTATGTCGACAAAATTCATGCACCCCATCGCCTCTACACACCATGAATTCTCCGTGGCCTTTCGCAGCATGGGGCATGGGCGTTATCGGCAGATCCATCCGAAGGCCTCCAATGGGCACCGTTTCATTTTGGTCGCCATAGACTACTTCACCAAATGGGTAGAGGCAGCGTCTTACGCCAATATCACAGGACTACAGTTTGTAAGTTCTTAAGGAAGGAAATTATTTGTCGATATGGATTGCGAGAGAGGATCATCACCGATAATGCTTCCAATCGAACAACAAAATGATAAAGGACGTGTGCACTCAATTAAAAATAACACACCATAATTCCACGTCTATCGTCCTAAAATGAATGGAGCGCGTGGAAGCGGCAAACAAAAAATATAAAGAAGATCATAGCAAAAACTACGGATACCTACAAGGATTGGCATGAGAAGTTACCTTTCGCCCTTTTCGCCTATAGGACGTCCATTCGCACATCAACGGGGGCAACACCCTACTCCTTGGTGTACGGTACCGAAGCAGTACTCCCAATTGAGGTAGAGATTCCGTCCCTCCGAGTCTTAAACGAAGTAAAACTGGAAGAAGCTGAATGGGTGCAGGCGAGAATCGACCAGCTAAATCTCATTTGACGAAAAAGACTAAAAGCCATTTGTCATGGTCGGATGTACCAAAAGCGGATGGTTCAAAGCTTACAACAAAAAGGTGCGCCCAAGAGAATTCAAAGAAGGGGATCTGGTACTCAAGAGAATCCTCCCAATCCTGAAAGATTCTCGAGGAAAATGGATGCCCAATTGGGAAGGACCATACGTCGTAAAGAAGGCCTTCTCAGGAGGAGCCCTAATCCTAACAGAAATAGACGGGGACGAGCTGAAAAATCCCGTAAATTCTGATGCCGTCAAGAAATACTATCTCTAAAAAAATGGAGAGCTCGGGATGAAAACTCAAACCAAGGCGTCTTGAAGCAAAGGAAGGACTCGAGTTGAAAACCCGCAAAGGGCGGCTCGGGTAAGTTAAATATCTGAAGAGAAGAGTATCCCCATGAGCATCATGAAGAGGAAGCTTTAGGCAAAAATTCTACACCAGTTGACAGGATCATGTGTCATTCATATCGAAGATAATGAGAGATCTTGTATTTAACTTATACGTGTCATACCTTTCTTTCTAAGATATCTCAAAGCCCTTAATCCTAATAAAACCATGTTTTGAGCATCCATTCCTAGCCTCATTGTCAATCTCAGTCAGATAGGATAACATAGGCTTATAATGAAACAAGAGATTTCGGAGCATTACTATGATTTTACCTTGAAAATTGCAGGTAATCAAAGAAAACGGTTAACTCCGTCCTTTAAGTTCCCTAAATGACTGTCGATCGGGAAGACGGGAAGCTTCAAACAACCTGATAGGGTAACCGATGGCACATGTCCTATCTATTCAAGAAAAGCATACGAGATAACAAAAGAAATCTCCTGGGATAAAACCAGAAGGGCACTTTAAAAAAAAATAAATCTCTCTCTAAAGTGAAAACCCGAAAGGGCGCTTTAAAATTCCAAGTCAGAATTGAAAAAGAGAAAGATCGAGACGGTTGAACTTGGCAGTGAAGAAGGGTATCGACGCCCGTAACAAAGGAGAAAGCAAACGGCAAAAAGGACCAAAACAAACCCACCATGATATTAAAGCTCATGCATCATGAATAGTCAAACATCACTAGGATTAGGAGCATGTCAATTCATTCATTTGTCATAGCATTTTGTTTTCATCTCAGGTATTTGCAGATCCAAAGAGACATCAAGGGTCATCATGATGTGAGTCCCAAATGAGGAGACAATGTTTTGACATAAAGGCACATGTTTTCAAGCTCTGGAGAGAGGTTCTATATAGGAAGAACTCTCTCTTGAGGCTTCAAAGCTGAAAGTTCTATATAGGAAGGACTAACAGCTCTAGGGTGAAGACTTCATGATTCTATATAGGAAGAACTCCCGGTCAAAGAAATTCACCCATGACACGCAAGATTATATAGAGATCCTGCTATGTCAAAGGCAAAGAGTCTTATATAGGAAAGACTCGAGCTCCATCGTCTTAGGCGAAGGGTTACGTGTCGAAAAAAAGAAACTGTGGCTCGAGATTCCAGACCTTAAAAAGTTCTATATAGGAGGAACTGATGGCTCCAAGGTGAAGACTCATGATTCTATATAGGAAGAACTCCAGTCAAAGCAATTCACCTATGACACAGGGTTATATAGAAAACTGTTGTGTCAAAAGCAAAGAGTCTTATATAGGAAAGACTCCGAGCTTCATTGTCTTAGAGCGAAGGGTTCAATGTCGAAAGAGCCTGTAGCTCCAAGATCGGAAGGTGACGAAGTTCTATATAGGAAGAACTTACAAGCCTGAAGATTCGGCCAAGGAAGAGCGGAAATGTCCAAAAGAATTCGTTTTTCCAAAGCTAAAAATCAGAGCGAAGGGTTCAATGTCGAAAGAGCCTGTAGCTCCAAGATCGGAAGGTGACGAAGTTCTATATAGGAAGAACTTACAAGCCTGAAGATTCGGCCAAGGAAGAGTGGAAATGTCCAAAAGAATTCGTTTTTCCAAAGCTAAAAATCAGAGCGAAGGGTTCAATGTCGAAAGAGCCTGTAGCTCCAGGATCGGAAGGTGACGAAGTTCTATATAGGAAGAGCTTACGAGCCTGAAGATTCGGCCAAGGAAGAGCGGAAATGTCCAAAAGAATTCGTTTTTCCGAGGCTACAAACAGGGAAGTCTGATAAAATGAGTGCTTATGAATCTTTGCATTGTTTCTCATTTCATGAGAACAAGCAAAGAGGGGCAACTGTAATCACTCATTTTTACTTAAATGTATTACTATTGCATGTATGTTTATTATGTGAGTGTTACTAATATAAGGTGTGTACATGTATAAGCTACGTGTACGTATTAGGGTTGTATGTATGTCACGTATGTACCTAAGGTATAAGCGTATGTAGATGTCATATTAATTATACATATGGATACTAGAATATTATTAATTAATGACCGTATAATATGAAATATATATTTTCGTATGTACATGTACAGTTGTTATAATAATTATTATTATTAGTGGGCTGACTAAATGTAAAATTAAATATATATATTAAGCCCAAGTAAAGAGTCCGAGTCCAATTACAAAAATCCAATTACAAAGCCCGTTTGGCCCAACTCTGAATCCTATCTAATTACAATGTGCAGGTAACTATGGGCCGTTGGATCAAGATCTGATCCAACGGCCATGATGCAATGAAGGTTAAAAATATCTGCCAGGCGCGTACTCCACACGTATGGACCGTTCGAGTGCCACGCGCGCGTGTGGTCCACGCGCGGACGCTTTATTATCCCACGCGCACGTAAGATCCACGCGTTCTGACTCCTCGACTGCGGTGCTCCACGTGGCGAAATCTGAAGCCGTTTCATCAGATCGAGGCTTCATCCAGGCCGATCGTTCTTCAAGCCATCTCGACCGTTAGATCAGATCTGATCTAACGGCCGAAAATGCGTCGGCGCCCTCGCAGAAATGACCACACCGCCACCGCGCGCCGATATTCGATCCCGCGTTGATTATGCCAAAGATAACAAGCAAATGTCGGATCTGGAAAAGAAGATACAAGTTGCAACCAAAATACGAGAGATAGTGGTATATATGAAATGGGGTCTTTTGTTGTAACGGGGTTTTTTTAGAGAGAACGGCAAAAAAAAAGAGAGAGTAGTAACACAAAAAAAAACAGAAAGTTTTGTAAAAACCAAACTTGTAAACAAATCAAGAAATCGAAAGGCGTCCAATGGTAATTTTTTTTTTTTTTTTTTCTTTTGTTTCCCTTGCATGCATATCTGAAGTACAAAAAGAAAATAAAAAGAAAACAAGTAAAGAAGTCTTATCGGCTTTGTCCGTGGGTCTTCCCTCCCCTCTGTGACAAGCCTTTTCGGCTTCTACAAGCCGATCCGGTGAACAAAGGGAGGGAAGACCCATTGTGGTCTCGTTTTGACCTAAAGAAAATATATTTTGGGTTCGTATTTCTTAGATCTAGGGTAAATAAAGGGGATCCTCTGAATCCAACCATGGATTCATGTTGAGGACGACAAGAGGAAGGTTTTGGTGTATTTCGAGAGTCCACCGGCGCGCCGGTTAGCGGCGGGCGGCGAGGAATACGAATGGCCGGCCGCCGGATTCGGGTTTCTCAAGAACACTTGAGAGAAAAAGATGAGCGTGGGATATTTGAAAACGAAGAATGAAATGAAAAATGGGGAAAATTTGGTTTCGACTGAAAATAGCCGTTATATAGGTGTTATTATTTTACTAAATGGGTAAATTATTACACTTAATCCCACCGCGTTTTCAATATTTTCATTTTTGTCTTGCCGCATGGTATAATCACATCCCAGTCCCCCGAGTTTCCAAAAAGTCACAATTTAGTCACTAAATTACACGATCACTTACGAATGGTAAAATTACGCCTTAATCACCCCGCGTTTTTGAAATTTTCATTTTGAGTCCCCCTTGGTATAATTACAACTCTGGTCTTTGTAGGTTTTATTTGTTTTTCGATTTCGTCCCTAAATTACATGTTATTGCTCTTTAATTTACACTTTGATTTTCATTTTCCTTTCATTTCAGTCCTATTTTCTTTGTAAATATTATTGTTCGAATTATAATCGTATATGTGGATATTATTTCATTTTATGTTTCCGTATATGACTCATTTTATGTTTATATGTATATATATGTGTCAAGTATGATATTCGCTTTTTTTATCCAGTTATTCATATCAAGCATATTATGTTTTAATTGATTCGTACATAGCGTATTCTGTATTTTATATGTGTGTGAGCTTTCTTATTTTTAGGGCTACATGTTAGTATATTTACCTTTTTACGATATGTTGACCCGTATATGTTGAAATATGTTTTATTATCAGTATACATGTCTTTTTGAAATATTTGTTCGTATATATATATTTATTCTGCCTTATTATTTTGACATATGATAGTTGTTTTTATCTATTATTTAGAATAATATGTATATGCATGTTTTAATCTAGAATATCATCTATGTTAGATTAATATTACATTATGACAATATTTACTACACTTAAATATTTCACCATGTTTTATATTTTTGCCACTAAGATTGCATATGATATATAAATTGTTAATGCGGTGTCCTTTTATCCGAGCGTAAACGGGGCGGTATCAAGCGTAGTGATAGTGGTTGGGCGTTTATTCTCGGATAACGGGACCTTAAAATATATTCGCAATTATGACCGAAATTTAAAATAATCGTCACTTTAATCCGGAAAATCCAATATTCATAAAGCGGTAATTATTAAAGTACCATTTTTTTTGGGCGGTGTGGGGTGCTAATCCTTCCCCATCCGTAATCGACTCCCGAACCCTGTCTTTTGAATCTACGGTTTTGTGGTGTCCGGCCTACCTAAGTGGCCGGTGGCGACTCCATTTTTATAAGGTTTTTTGTAAACCCCACGGAATAAATATTTTTAATATCACAAACACTTTTAAAAAAAAAAACATTTCAAAAAAATATTATCGTTTTTATTTAGCGAGACCTTCGCTACAGGTAGCTTCGAGTAGATAATAATGTCGTAGAAATGAAATCGAAATCTCCATTTCTATGTCACTAGATTTGCAGCATGAACACTTCCATATTTCCAAGAGATGCTCTGTTTAGATACAAAAATGATTATATATATATATATATCATATTAGCACAAAGACTACATTAAGATCAACATCTTTTCACATTAAGGAACAACAACAACAATGAAACAAAACTGAACAAAAGAATGGCACAAACTGAGGTAACACATGTATAACACATACTTCTAACCTATGTATATGCTATTTGCCTGAATGTAACCTAACTCGAAAACTACAGAGCAACGACACTAGGACCGGACTTTGGAGATCCATTGAATAACATCCCGAAAAGTCCTTCCTTTACTTTGTTGAAATCAAGGGGGCTCCATTTCCTTGGGGGTGATGTTTTAGCAATCCTCCTCTTAAGCTCCACATTCTCATCCTTGAGCACTTGGACAGCCAAACTGAGTTGTCTGATCACCTCTCTCTTCTCTTCGTCTTTCTTGATCAATTGAGCCTTCTGAGCCTTGTTCTCGTCTTTCAGTCTCTCTATTTCCTCCCTCAACTTCATCACTTCGTCATCGAACACCTTCGTAGGCGCTTCTTGCCTTACTTCTGGGGCAAGTAGGTTTCTATCTTTGTTATCAATGTGTCCTCCTTTAGTTACTATACAGGCTACATATTTGTCTTCCTGCCCGGGATCCTTGACTTCGTCGACAGTTTCATAATGACATTCGGGGTCATCGACTTCTGATTCAGCATAATCATCGGAATCTAAACTCTCGGAGTTGCCATCATAGGTTTTATCCATAAAATCCATGGACTTCTCTGAATGGTACTTCATGGAAGCAAACGGGGATGCCAATGTCGTCACATGTCGAGTTTCAGGGTCCGACTTGATTTGATCATACCGCTCCGCAAGTAAACGGTGTGACCGGTAGAAATCTTCGACCAACCTAATCAACTCAGGACGTTTCTTGTAATACATTTCTGCACGTTTGGCAAAGGAATCCGCATCTTCCTCGATCAATTTTAGCATGGCCTTGGTCTTGTTGTCCTGCTCTATCATTAAGATAAACCAAATTCCATCGTTTCAACAAATGAAGAAAGAGGACAAACAAAAGCATGGCACAAGAAATTATGTACAATGAAACCTAGAGAACATGAAAAAGAAACATGTCTTTCACGGTACAGGAGAACGACATCTCAGGTTCCCCTAAAATCTGAGATTGTAATAAACAGAGTAGGAATAAAAAAGGAGAAAAGGGTTTTATTTTACCAGAAAGAGTGGATTGAAGCCACTGGGATCGCTTTGAACCGTCGTGACGACCGTCGAACCACCACCACCGTGAATTTTCAATCTTGCTCATCATTTGAACCATCTCTTCTCTCTTATCTCCTCTTTACCTTAAAAAAAAGCAAACACCAAAGTGCCAGATTTTACAGTAAAGATTAAAGAACGAGGAGGAAATGGAAAACAATGGTAAGAAAACAGAGCTACGCCTATGTATTTATGCACATGAAAGGGCACTAAACAGGAACTGGTTTAGGCATGAAAATTGTCCAAACCTGCCAAAAAGGAAAAAACTGACTAAATACTAAGAATCTAATAGTTACTGGAAAGAAAACAAAGAGATTTATATGGAAAGAAATCTGGCACTTCAATCTAGGGAACCCTTCCAGAATCTTGTCCAGAATCTATGCATCAAGAACTGAAAAATCCCATTACTGGAGAGGGTTTGAACTTCATAATAAACCCAGAAAACAAAGAGAGGAAAAAGGAACCCTTCTAAGCTTGGAGTGTAAGGAAGATTTACCCAGAAACAGAGATGGTTGATGGGAGACGGAGCGTTTGTGTTTTGTCTTCTTGCTTTCTCCTGCTTTAGTGCTTCGAATGTCCACCCGTACGGATATAAACATGGAGTGTGGAGGAGTCCAATAATAGTGAAACTCGTCTTTTTCATGTTTGGGATTGTGTTGTAACCAATCACTTACGTACACGTGTTGAAACGCCAAAGGTTTTGCATTCTTCAATGCCGTGGAAACAAACTTAATAATTTTATGCGGAATTTAAGAAATGTATTTTGGTTTTGATTCTTTCTTTAATACAATTGTGATTCGATTATTCGAGAAAAGATGAATTTATTAAGTTTTTTTAAGATGTAAATTATAAGGGTTATATTTTGATACACAAGTCGTGTAAAAAAATTTACACTTTTTCTATAAAATTTAAAATTTAAATCCCAAACACTAAATCTCTAAACCCTAACTTAAAACCTTACACTCTAAAATTAAAAGTTTTATATAATAAATTTATGTATCAAAATATTTTTCCTAAATATAATAATAAAGAGAACTCACTTTACAACTTTACCCATGGGTCTGGCAATTGGCATGGCATGCATGTCACGAATTAAGGGGGAAAAAGAATTAATGCCACACATCATGTGAATTAGGACAAAATGTTCAAAAAAATCAAAATCAAAATCAAAAGATAAATGTAATATCTGAATTTTGTCGATTAAATTTTAGTCCGAATAATATAGCAATTACGGTAATATATCGCTTACAAGTAAAAATATTATTTGTAATTAAAAAATTTACATTTTAATATACCAATCAAAAGTATATGCTCTTCCCTCCCATAACCCACAGTTTTAAATCTAAAATTTTAAAATAAAATAATGTTAAGAGTAAATTACAACGGATGTCACCCAATATAGGTAAGGTTACATTTGGGTGACTCAATTATCAAAAGTTATATTTGGTCACTCGATTATGGGTAAGATTGCATTTGAGTCACCTATTTATTAAAAGTTACATTTGGATCACACAATTATTGGTACGGTTACATTTGAGTTACCCAATTATTAAAGGTTACATTTGGATCACTCAATTATGGGTAATGTTATATTTGGGTCACTCAACTATGGGTAAGATTATATTTGAGTCACCCTTCATATTTAAAAATATACATCAATTTAGTTATTTTTTCTTATTTAATGAAAACCTTTAGATTTTAGTAAGATATGTAACCCTCTGACCCGGTCTAGACGCAAGATCGAACCGAGCGAGCTACATTGAGTTTGTCAAAACAAACCGGTAAAGATTAAAACTTGAATTACGTTCATTTTTTTTCTTTTATCTTATCTAGATGCAACATTATAACCTATGGTGTGCATACTGGCAGCAGGTGAAATTTCAACTCAATCGGGCATTAAATCGACATCCAATTTAGGGACCAAATTGCAATTTTGGAAAATTACAGGGATTTAATTCATTTTGAAGTTATCAGTCCTTAATTAGTCAGGTTTCATGCTCACATGTCAAAAACCAGCTTAAAATGACTATCCGAACTCATTTAATTGCATGCATAACAATCACGGACTAATACAGAAGAATCTCAAAACATAAAATAATCAATAACTACCATAACAGCTAGTCGTACCGATACGGTCCCAAGGCGTATTGGTACGCGGGCTACAATAACCAAAAACTAATTTCCAGTAGCTCAAAACTGTACCGATATATCTCTTCGCGTATCGGTATGCCTTGACAAAATTCACTAGGCTATACTGATAGGGAGCCCCGCATATCGGTACGACTGGACCTGTAATGTCTACTTTTGCTGGTTTTTCATACTTTCATGAATTCGAATACATTCCAACATGTCTCAAACCTATACACAAATACTCTCAAGATCAAATCTCATCAAAACATCACAGAAAGAATATCATATCATGACATCACACTTCAATTGCAAGTCTAAAGGCATGCTTCCTAGTTACAAAGCATAAAACATAAATCCAAAGCACTAACCAAACATATAAGGTCATTTACAACTCCAAATCAACATGGCAAACTTGCGCAAACAGGGATTTTAGCAAAACCTTCCCAAAACAACAATAAACCACGTTGCCTTTGCTACTCCTAGTCTAGTTCGAAAGCATATGTTTGTTAACCGGAGTCCTTGGATTCCTCTCACTTGCTTTCTGCTTCAAATCCCTTTAATTCACTGCATTGATGAACAAAGAGAGCGTAAGTACACTAGGCTTAATAAGGAGTGCTCAAACAACACACCATAAATGCATATAAAAACCATTTTCCAAAACCACATTGAAAATACTATTTCAAACATCTTATAAAACATCATGAATTGAAAACCATGCACTTAACACTTTCAAAAACAACATATTAAACCATATGCAACATGTATCATAGATCAACAACAAATCCCATTTGCCAACCCTCAATTTAAGCTTTCCCATGCATAACATTACATATGCAAAGCTTAAAGAGTAAACATGTATAAATCAACATTATACATAAATATTCCTGAACATGATACATTAAATAATTATATTGGCTTTCAAGTGATCATAAACCAAGTTCCACTTTACAAAATATTACACCGGATAAACGGATTCAACAAGTGTCCTCTCAATAATTCATACAACCTCAACCGAAATTATGGTACAATCACAACCATGGTACAATCACAACCATGTACAATTACAACTCAAATCATCGGTTAGGTGTATATTCTATTAATGTGAGTTTTCGGTACCATATAACCCATCAACCGTTAGGGTACTCGTGGTGAAGTTTTCAGTACCTTACAACCCCTCAACACCGGACATGACTTTTTATAGTGCACTATTAATCTCATGGTCAACCAACTATATCCGATAACATTTTAAACCACATCAATTTCTAATATAATTCATTTATTAACCATGTACCTCACTGTTTTTATATGCATCAAATCAAACCATTTCCAAAACAACAAATCATGCTTTAAAACAAGTATTCCACATACTTACATGGATCATTTACCAAATGCATCCATCATCATTATATGATAAAAATAGTATATAACATACTTTAAATCATGCATAAACAGTAGGTATTGTGTAATTCAAAACAAGTGCATAAAATCAATTTTGTAAAAAGCACGACCGAGAGAGAAATCTCTTTATACTTACTTCTGAATTTAAACCGGCGTTTCAAACTAAGTTTAAACTCCCAATATAACCTTTAAACCATTTCAAAGTTGAAATTCACGTTCTCACTCACCGACAACGCAAAACTTCATTCGTCGATGCAAATTCGAGCATCCAAAGCCTCCGAAACCTCACTGATAGCTATAGGATCAATCTCCCCTCTAATGAGTGAATTTCCCCTCAATTGGATGTTTAATATCAAATCTTTGATGAAAAATAGTGTGTTTGACTGAAGGGATTTTGAGAGAAATAAAGTTACGTCAAAAATGTTTTTAGGAAATAACCACCTCTTTTAATTAATCTTTTTTAATTTCCTTAATTAAAATCTCATTAAAATAATCCCGAGGAAAATCAAATTAAAACTATTAGGTAAAATAACTCCTTAAAGATTCAAAGTTTTGATCCTTTTCCAAAAAAGTCACTAAAACAATTTTCAATCTTTACATTTTGGTCACTAACCAAAATGTCCAATTTCCAAATTCCATTTTCCAAAATTGACTTTACAAAAAATATTCATATATTAAATCATAATTTTTAGATATTTTTTCATGCATAAAAAATATTTAATCATATTTTAAATCCCGAATCCGACTCGAATCTTTAACTCGGTCTACCGAATCATCTAATTAGCCTTTAACCTCTAGGCCCAAAACCGGGGCGTTACAAGAGAACTTAAGAAATCTGTTTTTATAATAAAAATGACTAAATTGATATATTTTCTAAATATAAAGGGTTAAATTTATTGAATTATTTTGAATTTATACTATATTGATAGAATATAAAAGCTTTGAGGACTAAATTGTCATTATATCTAATTAAAAGACAACATTTAACTATTGAGTGACCCAAATGTAATCAATGTATTAATTGTAATTGAGTGACTCAAAAATAACTTTTAATAATGGGTGTCCAAATGTAACTTTACTCATAATTAATTAACAATCGTCGTAGTTTAACCTAATGTTAAATATTAGGTGAAAGAGTTTTGAAGTTTTAATAATTTTATTTGATCCGATTAGATTAATTTTCGTTTAAATCGCTAAAGAACAGTAAGAATAATTTTTAAACATTAAAAATAAATTTAAAAAATCATTTCAAATAAGCTAATATAATCAAAAGCTTTTCATTTTTCTTCTCTCTCCCCACCATTTACCAAAAAAATGGTTATATTACAAATAAGTGTTTAAAATATATCAATTTTTTATTTAGGTATTTAATGTATCTTTTGGGTCAAATAAGTACTTAAAGTATAATTTTTGGTCAAAATAGGTACCTAAAATATTTTTGGTTAAAATGTGTACTTAAAGTATTTTTTGGTTAAAATGGACAACTAAAGTATTTTCTGGGTCAAAATAGGTACCTAAAGTTTTTGTTTAATTAAAATATGTACCTAAAGTATATTTTTTTGTCAAGTTAGATATTTAAAGTACATATATTTTTCATCTAAGTTCCTAAAAATTGTCACGTGACATTGATTAAAAAATACATTACGTATTTCTTTTGACAAAAAAATTATTTTAGGTGCACGCTTTGACAAAAAAGTATACTTTATGTACCTACCTTGACGAAAAAATATTTTAAGTACCTATTTTGATTAAAGAAATATTTTAGATACTTAAATGAAAAAGTTAGTATACTTTAGGTACTTTTTTGCGATAAAAAACAAAAAAAAAATCCATCTTTCTCATTAACTTTCTTATTTATTAGGATTTTACCTGTTCGACCTTGTTCCTTTCGCACCAAATTAAGAACCCATTAATCAAAATCTATCAAAAAAAGAACCCATTTTAATCAATAGCAAAAGAAAATTAAGATGATAAATTGAAATCAATTGTTGAAGCAACCGAATTTCACTGATTAAATCGGTAGAATATTGAAAGATTAAGTGTTTTTTTAGAATTGAGATTAAACTAAAATTAAGTGTAAGAATTGAAGACTAAATTTATCATTATATAAATTTTTATTAACCGTCAGTCTGCCACGTCATCTCACATCTGTCACTAATATTTTAACATTTATGGATCAAATTGTTATTTTTTAACAATCTGACGACCATTTGATAAATTTTTATAGTCAACGGACGCAATAAAAATATTCTATAATCAGGGGGACTAACAAGGTAGTTTACCAAAAATAAATCCCCAGCAGCTTCACGCACCACTCAAAATCCGCCAAAAAAAAAGCCTAATACCTTAACTTTTTTTCCCCTATCTCCTCTCCTGCATCTGCAGGCTGCAAATGAACCCTTATAGATTTCATCGGACCCCCCAAAACCCGGGTCGACCCCACGACCCGAAAGCCCGATCCATCTTGACCCATGGGATGTTCTTTCTCTTACTTCTGCTTTGATCTTTAATTTTTTTTAAGTTTTGATAAATTGTCTTAATTTTCTCTTGTATAATTTGGTAGTTTTATAGTGGTTGGTTGGGATAAGGAGAGAGATCTGCGGGAGTTTGTTTGAATATTGTTTCTTTTAAGCTTTTTCATCACTTTTGAGTACTGAATTTGTTCAATTACTAGATTTTATTATGTGAAAGGGTAATTTTTTTCTTGTAGTGCTGATAAAATCCTGAGCTTTTGGTGCATGGTGTTTTAGATTTTTGGAATTCTTTTCGATTTTATTCGACTTTCGGTTCGATATCAAGTTGTTTGGTGTTGATTATTAGCTTATTTGTGTATGAAGTATGAAAGTTTTTGGAATGTAGGTTGATTAGACTTAGATGGTTAGGTTACGCTTATTAGGTTGTTTTAGGTACATTGTTGAGTTATTTGAGATCTTAGCAGATTACTGAGTAGGGGGGGATCGATGTCGTTTAAGAGCATTATCCAGGACATGAAGGGGGAGTTGGGGAGTATATCAAGAAAAGGGTTTGATGTGAAGTTTGGACATGAGAGGAGATCGAGGTCGCACCGGGTAGTTCAGGATAGCTCGGTTCCCATCGATGCATTCAGGCAGAGTTGTTGGGCAAATATGCCCACCGAGCTTTTGAGGGATGTGTTGATGAGAATAGAAGCGTCGGAGGTTACTTGGCCTCCAAGAAAAAGTGTGGCTGCTTGTGCCGGTGTGTGTAGGAATTGGAGAGAGATTATGAAGGAAATTGTGAAAACCCCGGAAATTTCTGGAAACTTGACATTCCCAATCTCATTGAAGCAGGTAATAGATGCCAGCTTGTACTTGTTCGATTGTTCCTTTCCTTTTTAAGAATATTATGCTATTTGTATGATTGGATTGCTTTCATTCTGTTACCATATTTAGTGGTGTTTCCCTGGTGCTATCGATCTATGTGTGGTACTTTCACAAGTGATGGTTGAACGATGCTGATAAACGAGAAAAATGATGTGCAGTTATTTTGCCACTGGATTTTAGTTTAAGCTGATATCAGTATCGCATAGTTTGAATTCTTGGACCGCCTTTTGAAACTCTTTAGGAACTTATGGAATCAAAAGTATGTGTTGGGTACTGTATCAATATCCTGCTGCATTACAAGTTTTCTTAAAGCATTTTGAATCATAGTGATAAACTGAGAATGTGAAATTCTCCTTCATAATGTCCGGCTTTTTTCAACTGTCAGTTCTCTCGACACGAATTGCGAACTTGCTAGTTCTTTGGTTATATAATTTCTTGAAAGGTATCTGTCTAAGTTAATGTAGAATATACTCTAAGCTCCCTGTTTTTCCTCAAAACTGTTTTCATTAATCAATCAATTATCTTTGGATGAGTAACTGAAAATTTACGGCACGGGTTAATTGGTTTTTGTTTTTGCAGCCTGGTCCGAGGAACTCTCTCCTTCAGTGCTACATAAAACGTAATTGTAGCAACCAAACATATTATCTCTACCTTGGCCTGAATCAATGTGAGTTGCTTACCTTTGTTGATTGAACGAGTACCTTGTCTCTCTTTGGGTATCATTTTATTTGAAACTGTTTCGTGTGTGTATTTTCTTCGCAGCTACCACTGATGATGGAAAGTTCCTTCTTATGGCAAGGAAGTGCCGCCGGCCTACCTGTACGGATTATATCATCTCATTAAATGGTGATGACGTGTCGAAAGGTAGCAGTACCTACATCGGGAAATTGAGGTATTATTAGGTGGATTATGATTTGAGGTGATATCATGTACACATTTTGGAACCTAAACTTATTCTTGATTTGCTTTAATAGATCAAACTTTTTGGGGACCAAATTCACAATCTATGATTCACAACCCCCAAATTCAGGAGCCAAAGTTACCAAAAGTTGCTCCACCAGGTTAACGAATGTGAAACAAGTTTCTCCTCGAGTCCCAGCTGGCAACTATCCCGTAGCCCACATCTCGTATGAGTTGAATGTCTTGGGTTCTAGGTAGATTTATGTTGAAATATGCTCTTTTTATCTCTGTTATGCATAACTTATTTATTTATTTGATGCACACTGAAAATAGAGGTCCGAGGAGAATGCAGTGCATCATGGATGCCATTCCAGCCTCTTCTATTGAGCCCGGAGGTGTTGCTCCCACGCAGACCGAATTCCTACACAGTTATCTGGACACCTTTCCGTCACTACCATTCTTTAGATCAAAATCGACCCGTGCCGAGAGTTTCCAGTCCAGACCTTTCTCCACCCAAAGAGACAGAATGCTGGTATTGAGGAATAAGGCACCGAGATGGCACGAACAACTCCAATGCTGGTGCCTTAACTTCAACGGGAGGGTGACGGTCGCTTCCGTCAAAAACTTTCAGCTGGTTGCATCTGCAGAGAACTTAGCCGCCGGGCAGGAGCAGCACGAGAATGTCATCCTCCAGTTCGGGAAAGTGGGGAAGGATGTATTCAATATGGATTATCAGTATCCGATCTCAGCTTTTCAGGCGTTTGCTATATGCCTTAGTAGCTTCGACACTAAGATCGCTTGCGAGTGATTCGCTAACAGGTATGCGACTAATATATACATGCATGTTGTAATATGCTTGCTCGTCTGTCGGTTTAATTCAATCCACCTTGAGCTGCAGGTATTGCCCACAGTAACAGTGATATGCTTGTGGAGTTGGAATGATTTTAACTTCAATTTTACGTTTTGAATTTTAGTTATTTATTGTAAATATTAATATTAGTGTTTGTATTAAGAGCGAGACACAATGTTGCTTTTGATCACGTGGAATTGTTGGATAAATCCTCTTCATACAATCTTGAATTGTTTATCAGAAATTCTTTCCATTAACAGTTTTGCATAATCTTTTGCCTTGTTTTTAATGTGAATCTTTCTTTATTATATTGTTCATGTGAGAGGGAAAAAAAACATGCCCAACTGACAGTTAATACCTTCTAAATTTGTCTAAAACCAGAGTTAGTCAGTTGGATCAAAATTAGAAGCCATAATGGTAATAAAAATTCATCAATGTTTGTCATTTTCATGAGAAATCAGCTCTTAAATTGTTTTTAACCCATAAGCTCTTTTTTTTTTCGGTGAACATAAACTATTTATTTTAAAATGCGTAAATTATTTGTTTCGGTCATTTTTAAGTCTTACACTATTTTTTTGGTAAAAAAAAGCATTTGATTTAGATTTCATGTATTGTAGTTAGAATTCATGAATTGAGTTAGATTTCATGGTTTAAAAGTTAGAGATTTAGGTTTAGTGTTTACAGGTTAAAACTTAAATCTCTAATTATATTACACTAATCTCTAAACCATTACCTATAAACTATAAATTCTAACCCTAAACCCCAAATTCTAATAATATTCTCTAAGTTTTAAACCACCAAACCTAAATCATAACCTTTAAACTCTAAAATCTAACCCTAAATTCAAGGTGCTTACAGAATTTTTTTGTTTCCACACTTGTGTATTGAATATAAATTTTTATTTATTCATTTATTATTTTATTTTTATAAAATATCACTATTATTTCTTTGATAAATAACATATTTATTATTACTTTTAGGATGATTATATTTTTTATTATAATAACTATCATTATTTTAAAATATATTTCTTTGATAAATATCATCATTATTATTTTCATTATTTTTACTATCATATATATAATTAAATTATTATTATTATTTTAACACTTATTTATTATTTTATTATTTGATTTTTTAAATAAATTTATTTCTAATAATTTGATAAATCAAATCAGATCCAATAATTTGATATAAAAATCAAATATTCAATTTTTTCAAACAAAACAAATAGTTTTTAATCGATCCAAAATATCAAATATTTGATTTTTCCAATCAAACCTGATATCCAAACACAAATCTAATTAAGGGTTATTTTTTTAAATGAAGAGATTACTGATATAAATTCGAACCATATAAGATATAAGTACACAAATGATCACAATTTTTTTTAATCGTGTTTTTAAATAGACATAATTAAAATAATTAAGAACCAACTTTAAAACTTATTACAAAAATAATATTCACTTTATTTTAAATAGACATAATTAAAATAATAAATTTTATTTATTATCAATATAAAATTCATGAGCTAAAAAAGTATATACTAAATTTATATTTATCTTTATAAATTTATTTATTGACCTAGTAATTAAAGACACTCATATTGTCCTGTCTCATAAAAAAAATTATATTTCTTTAAAATTATGAGTTGCTGACATTCTAATTTATTATCAATATAAAATTTAAATTGATTACTATTAGTTTATTTCAGTTTGATACTTCAATACCCAGAAGGCGCGACTGAAAATATTTTGTTAAATAATTTCGAGGGTTACTTCATTGAAAAATTTAGAAAAAAAGAATATTAAGGTAAATCTATAACCAAACAAATAACCAGTTAACTATAAATATATAAAGTATTATTACATGAAACACTACAAAATAAAACATAAATAATTAAATAATCAAAACAAAAATAAACAAATTTTCTAAATAAAGTTCGAATTATCAATAATTAATTTAATTTTCAGTAAACATCTTTCATTTTGCTAGATAGATTTATTAAATTAATCAAAAGTCGAAAAACTTAATTTCATATGTTTGATATTAATTTTTGCCAAACATTTGTTATATAACAGTATGGTTTGAAAATTTAACCTATGAAATTAATACTAAAACCGTAATATCAATTTAAATAAATACTTCTACTAGTGATTAATTGTTTTAAATGTTTAAAATCCAGCAAAACAAATCTATAAACAAAATACGATAGCAAAACCAAACAAAAAATATAGTAAATCTGATTTGAAAATTTTAGGGAAAAGAAGAAATTCAGATTAAAATAATAAAACTAGATTAAATAGTGATTAGAGAAGAGAATAGTTAAAATCAATGAAAAAAAGAAGCCTCAGATTAGCATTTTGGCACATTCATCAAGGCAAACAACAACCCGTGATCTACACGGTGCGCTTTATTTGTTGTTGCAGCTCTTGCCCCGTTTCTTCTCCTCATCGGCTTCTTTCATTACATCTTAAATCTCAACAAACAGAACAAAAATTAAATTAAAATACACCGATATGTTCTAAAAACGCCGATCGAAAATTTCAAAATCGGAAAACTCGACTCAGAATCGAAACTATCACGGCGGTATAAGAAAAGACTCTTGGCATCGGTCGCCATCGGCTACCGGCGAGGAAAAGTTTATAAGGAGGGGAACATTATATAGAAGAAGCTAGGCGAGGACTAGGGTTAGAAAGCTAGAGCTTTGCTTCAGTCAGTTCGAAACATTGCGGGCTTTAAGATGCTTGGGCCTCTTCATTTTTTATTGGGCTTTTTAATACTTAATCTTCTCAGGCCGATGTAATTAAACCCACACCATTCTTATTTTTGGAACGGTATAACTACACATGAATTTCTAATTTGATTTGACATTTACAAATCAATAAAATATTATCTATGTAGTATCATTTTTATGTTTATGTATTATATAAACAAATAATTATATCTAACTGATATGAAAATGAATGGATATACTTTATTTTTTTAAATGTATACAATTAAATCAAAATTAAAATTTTATAGGTACAATTAAACTAAATATAAGATTTTATACATATAATTACATCAAATTAAAATTTATGTATCACATTGTACAGGTCAAAGTTAATATATAAATTTGAATTTTATCCCATAAAAATAATAGAAGAATTCTATTAGGTCTATTTGTGATTTTAGTCATTTTAATCGTTTTATTTTAATTTGAAATTATTTGGTCATCTGTTTTTACAAGGGGAAATTACCCGAATACTGTTCTTTCTTTCTTTTTTTTAACAATGTGGTTCTTTAAGTTTATTTTCAAAAATATTATTCTCTACCGTAGCAAGTCATAAGTTCTAACAGTGACTTTTATTTTTATATTAAAATAATGAACTCAAATAGATTACAATCCGACTTCAAACAATGTTTTTTACACATGGCGTGCATGGATCAATGGATGATGGCTACAACATTACTTTTTTAATATTTTTTTGGTAAAATATTGTTCAAAAACGGGGTGAAAACAGTCAAACTTATGACTGCTACAGTAATCAATCATATTTCTGAAAATAAACTTGGAAGGACCATATTGTTGGGGAAAAATTAGACAACAATATTTGGATAAATTTACCGTTTTTATAATATTATCAGGTCCAAATTAATAACATGTTATTGTTAAAAAAATGATGTTGTTTTTTGTCCGTAAAAAGGAAAAACCTTAAACATTCAATTAACTAACATGTAAATTTGTGACATGATCTTAGTTTTAAAGGGTACTAGGCGTTATGAGCGCAAAGGTTTTTGGAGCCAAGGTACTAGACGAAAGCGCTCGTATTTCATAGGTGAGACGCTCTTTTGTACTAAAAATTTATAAATCAATCATATAATAAATTTTGTACTTAAAAATATAATAATATACTATAAATACTAAAAAATTAAAATATTTCAATTAGATGTAAATTTCAAAGTTATTAAAAATAAATATATGCAAATATTGGTAAATTTATATAAATATATAATTTTAGTATTTTATTTAAATAAATAAATATTTACAGAAAGTTAATATTAAAATTAAAATTTTTGGTCTATACCACCCAGTTTTAGAGTTAGTTTGATTTATTTTTGAGTTTGGACTATTATTTTTGGTCTAGACCAACCCAATTTTTATATTTAGTTTAATAAAAAATTC
This sequence comes from Hibiscus mutabilis, assembly GCA_019671005.1. Taxonomy (NCBI): domain Eukaryota; kingdom Viridiplantae; phylum Streptophyta; class Magnoliopsida; order Malvales; family Malvaceae; genus Hibiscus; species Hibiscus mutabilis. Next base: position 11,989,372 of record CM033716.1, read on the forward strand.
AATGTAAACTCTAGTATATTCAAACCCTAGCAGCAGACTCTCTTCCTAAACTCACAATCCATTGCTGTCGCCGTTCTCTCAATCTCTCATCCATCTCACTATTTCTCTTCTTCTCCAAGTTTGTCATTCATAAATCTTTTAACTTTTCTTTATTTTCTTCATTTCCTCTTCCGACCCAAAGCCCAATTATCACAGGCGCCTTGAACTTCGCCGTGATTTTGGCAGAATCCGGTGTGAACACAAGGCGTCAGAAGCGCAGCGCCTCTCGTCCCTCGCCTCACCTTTGCTGGTGAGGCATTTTTCACGTTGCCTCACTGCGTCAGGCGCGCTTTTTCAAATTAAGGCCATGATTGATTGAATTTTCATGTGACCTAACCGTGTGAACAAAGATATTAAAATAATAATATTTTTTGTCACTTAATGAAAGCAACTAATGATACTACTAATGGACCTCTAAAATAATATTGCAAAAAGCAGTGCCCCAATTTCAAATTAAACATAGTAGAAGGAGTGGACCCATGCTAGAAATGGGTTATTCTCAATGACTAGCGTTTTCCATTTCTTCCAATTTATTTGTGTTCCTATCACAAAATTTATAGTAATCTGTTTTTGAGCTTATATGAATGAAGAAGTTGATTTATTTATTTGTTTCACGACATAGTAGAGGCAGAATTTTGAGTAAAAATTTAAGTGGGCTAACTTAAATTTTTTAAAAAAAATTAATGGCTTAAATAAAAAGTTTCAAAAAAAATTGAGGGTCTAGCTAAAATTTTAAATAATCTTAAGAGATTTAACTTAAAAAGATTAAAAAATGTAAGGGGATCAAATTAAAATATTCAAAAGTTTTAGGGATAAAAATTTAAATTTATCAAAACTTTGTAGGGGTCGTGGCCTCTTAGGGTCCCTTAAAGGTTGTGCCCCTGAATGAAAACTATACCAAGGCTGGCCTTAAATAGATTGTCTCAACGACATTCAATATCAAAGAGTATGGTTAAATTATAAATAATAAGAACCATGAAAATCAATTAAATAAGAAAATCAATTAGTTTAATGAGATTAGACGATGAAATCTTTAAGTAAGACTTAAAGTTTAACTTTTGGTGTGATAAATACAATAAATTAAATTGAACGAGTTACAACTATAATATACATTTATAATAATTGATCTAAATTAATTATAAAAATCAAAATCAATCAAATGGCCAAAAGAATTAGTGGGGACTCGCATTGGGCTTAACACATGGAAGAGTGGTCCAAACTTTTTAAGCCTATAGAAGGAGCACCCATTGATGGACCACCAAAAGAAAATGTAGCCATTAATTGAAAAAAAGAAAACATGAAGAAAAAGTGTGGGCAACACCCATGATTGATTAAAACTGTTCGTATTATGCACATGAAATTGATGACTCAAAGCTGACATTTTGGTATGAAAGGATTCACCAAGACTGAAGTGTGATGTTTGCTTACTTTTTCCATTGGAAGCAAATAGTGTACACGATTCAGTTTGATTTGATAAAAAATTTAAAAGAACATATCGGTTTTGAGTTCGGTTATCGGGTTTTTCATATTAACTTTAAGTTTTGAGCCAAGGTATTTACCGTCGATAGCAGTGACCAATCCCCTTGTCGTGAGTGTCTTTTGTATTTTATTTTGACAAAATAACTTTATTTTATAACTTTTAAATATTATTCGGTAAAATTTTAAAAAAAATCATAAATATTCAAGTAAATAAAAATAATTAATAATTCGTCTATAACATTTTAAAGTTATTTCCCTACTTTTAAGTATAAGTATTTATTTTTACTTAATAAAATATTTAAGATTAATTATAAATTAAATTCGATTCAGTCCAGTTCAAGTAACTATAATTTTAAAACTTGTAAGCATAAATCATCTAAACACTACGATTCAATTTTCGATTTTTCGGCTTGGAATGCTAAGTACTAAGAGCAAATGATGGTACGCACAATAGTAGGGCTATGGTAGGGCCCAAAAGAGCCCTACCTCTGCTAAAAATTGTATATATTAGATAAATTTTGGTCTAATACTATTTTAATTCCGTAAAAATAAGTATTTAAATTAAAAAATATAATAATTTATTAAATTTTTAATCAAGTAGGCTTGTTAGAGCTGAACCAAAGAATAAAGGGTCTGTGTTCTCAAATTTCTTAGTCTAATAACAATTTACATCTTTATCAGGGTCATCTCAGACATTTTCGAGGCCTGAGCGAAAACTAAAAAATAGACCCCCTATAAAGCGAAAATGTATCTCATTACTTTGAACAATTAAATTAATATTTTATTAATAAATCATAGAAACATGATTAAACTTTATCAAAGACGTTATTTTCATGTTTTGTTAAGAAAATCTGAATGAATTGAATTGTATGTATGATATGGAGTTTGATTTTGAACAATAAATACAAAAAAAATTGAACAATGTTGTATCATTTAGTTTTTATGCTTAGATTGGAGAAGAATAAGGAGAGAATTAAATTTGACAAAAAAATAAATAAATTTTGAGATTTGAGAAATAGAATTAAATTTTAATGTTAGATTAATTTATTCATTTGATAAATTAAAAAAAATAGAAAATAAGAATAACCAATTTTTAGTGGCCCTAGGTTGGTTGGGGCTTGAGCAGTCGCTTATGGAATCCTCTAATAGTCAGCTCTGGTCCTTATAAATTTAAAGATTAAAAAAATTAGGCATTATTTCTGAATTTTGAGTTTAAAATTATAATAAATTATTATATTTTTTAAATTTAATATTCCGACTCCTCTCGACATTCAATCATGGTTCTACCCCTACTTACGCATTAACAATAATTGCATGCTACAGACCCCACGTTAGTCTTTTATTTTTGACAATAAAAGAGAAAATCATTCACTCAAAGGGAAAAAAATTACATTCGAAGTAAATTTCAGGAAAAGCCAAACAAAGCATATGGTAAAACCACCAACCACAGAAGAAGAAAAAAACAGCCGACAAAGGCAAACGAAAGCAAAATCAACAATAGAAAAACATAACATGAATCCCAAGCAAATCGGTCGACACTCTAACAGATGACATTTTTGCGAGAACTCCATCCGAAGACAGACTTTCTTTCTCGATCGAAAAAATTTTTTGTCATCAGAGATGCTGTAAGAGTCAAACTGGAATCATGGGTAACCAAAAGGGACGAGTCACCAAACATTGTGAACCTCATATCCCTAAAGCCAAACGAAGCAAAGATGGAGCAACAACATTTAACAATCAAAACAAGCAATCTTGGATCAAACTTGACAAAGTTCACATAAAGGTAAACGTGAATGATACAAAAGGAAGGAAAGAAAGAGAAGAGAAGCGTCGGAAAAAAAAAAACAGACAGTCACGTTGGTAACCAGTCGAACCCTCTCATCCCCTAGCTGACGAGAAAAAGTTCTTGCTTCCAAGAACTCCATGGTTCCAGAAGAAAAATTGACCGGTGACTGAAGGACTAGCCTTCAACGAACGGTGACGGGAAAGCCTAACCAAAAGCCGAGGGCAAAGAAGGCAGAAACGCTACACCATCGAGCATGGGGAAAAGAAAAGAGTGGTCGAAAGAGACCAGACTATTCCGAACGATGTTGGAGCCATCTAAGTGGCGGGACCTCGGGAAGAGAGTGGTTTTGGAGGAGGAAAGCGATTTCTCTTGTTTGACTGGCGTTCCTTTTTATTCTTACATATGATGTAATTGTTGAACTTTACTCGTTAGGAGGAAAAATTATTAGACGAACTTTGTTCACTACGTCATTTGTGGTTCTAATTAATCAGATTCGTCTTATTTTTTAAGGTAAATCATCACCTCTTTCTTACATGTAATTAGAGAGTGGGTAGTTATTAGGTAGTTATTTTAAGATAAACAGACTTAATTAGTTGAACCACGGATGACGTGATGAACAATGTTTATCTAATAATTTCTCGATTATGAGATATTATTCGATTAGGTTTAAAGATTATCCTCGTACTTATGTTCTTCACCTTTTACTTTATGAAATCAAAATCAGCTACTTAACTAGTTTACGTAATATGGGAAATACCTATACGTAAAGGGAGGCTCCCCTTTGTGGAAATATTATTACTTCTCTAAATAAATATACTTTTTAATTAAATTGATTAATTAGTGGCCAATGAACATATGCTTCGAGGTCCAATCATACTCTATACGTAGATATAAAAAGACAATGGTTATGAGGCGTCGAGTAGGACAATACCACAGAATTTAGCAGCTACTTTTGACTGCCTCCCCCCGATTTGACATTGATCAACCTTAAGCATGTGCAAGCTAAATTTGTCATTTACTAGATAGACAACTTTCCAAAAGCTTGTCACCTGTTTACATTATACTGATCTGTTCTGAGATTTTGATGATTTATGAGCGAACTTAAAAATTAAGTCACTAATAATTAATATTAAAAAATTAAATTTTAAAAGTAAATTTTTAATAATAAATATTAAAAAAAATTGAGCCTCTAAAAATTAATATTGAAAGTTTGAACTTTAAAAGTAGGCTCTAATAGTAAGTTAAATTTTAAAAGTAGGTTCATAATAATAAGTACTGGAAAAATTGAGCTCTAATTATAAGTATTGAAAAAATTGAGCACCTAATAACAAGTATTGAGAAAAATCCAGCTCCTTAATAACAACTATTGAAAAAAAGGAATTTTAAAAGTATGTCTGATAATACGTGTTGAAAAAAACTAGCCTCCTAATAACAAATATTAAAAAAATAGACATTTAATATTAAATATTATAAAAAATTAGACCTTTAATAACAAGTATTAAAAAACAATTGGGCTCCTCCTATCCAGGCCCATGGACGAGTCTGATGTTATATAGAAAGATATATTATCTCTTACACTATGTAAAATTTGAAAATTTTATACCCTTTTAGACTATTTGATGAAGGTAAAAAGATGATTAAGATTAACCCGTAAGAAATGCGAAGATTATAGTTGAAAGAAAATAACTAAATAATCTTAGTTATTATTCACTCTCATTCAATAATTAAAAAAATATAAAAAAATTGAGTTTTACATTGCGTGGACCATAATCCTAGTATATATATATATATATGGGTAAACCAAATACTAAAATATTACGATTATATCTTGATAAAAAAATATTAAGATTATATGAGTCAATGGATTGGATATTTTCTAAAAACAATTAAAATTCTTTTTCTGTTTTGTATTTATTTTGTGGTAATATGAAAACCACATCAATGTTGGAAATAGAATCGGTTCATCCTTACTTAGCACTCCCATGTGAGTGAATAATCCAAAAGCCTAACTCAGTCTTATCACAAGCCTAACCTATCATCGTAATATAATAACCTTTTTATTCGTGTTTATCGAAAGTTATACATATGTTTCTTAATAATAAATTCGCAAACAGTCTTTTCATAGTTTTGAACTCAATAAATATTTTTAGTAAAAAGCGGATGATATTTATTTTAGAATTACGAATTCGAATCGCATTTTTAGATAATTAAAAATATCTATAAATAAATATTATATTATAATCACTTTTGAATCATTTAAAAAAAGTTTTTCAGAGATTTTTTAAATAAAAATAGTAAAAATGGATGTTTTTTAAAATTAGAATTAAAGCCATTTTATGATTTTTTTTTAAAAAAAAATGACAAAAGATGCCCCAAACGTTTGCATGTTTTGTCATTTGGCTCCTTTTTTTTGGAGCAAACAACCTCTAACGCTTCGATTTGGTCCAAATGTACCATCGTTAGATTAAAACTGTCAGTCAATTGACGGTCAACGGCTGCTGCTGATTGGACATGCCACGTGTTAAGATTTGCTGACGGGGCATATGCCATGTCATATTTTTTAAAAATATTTGTTATACACTTCTTTATGGTGACACGTGACTGACCATTATGCTGACACGTGGCCGAATTTGATGGTGATACGTGGCGAATATAATGCTAACACATCAACAGATCTTAACACATGGCAAGTCCAGTCAATATCAACCGTTGACCGTTAGATGACTAACAGTTTCTATCTAACGAGAGTATATTTAGAACAAATTGAAACGTTAGGTTGTTTGCTCCAAAAAAAGGGGCCAAGTGACAAAATATGCAAACGTTGGGGGCATCTTTTATCATTTTACCTTTTTTTACTTTTGAAAAATATTTAAAAATCTTAAAAATTCTAAACATTTGAGTTCTATTAATTGGTTGAGTCAATTAGGGGCATCTTTTATCATTTTGCCTTTTTTACTTTTGAAAAATATTTAAAAATCTTAAAAATTCTAAACATTTGAGTTATATTAATTGGTTGAGTGGTCAATGTTACTCATATTGTCTCATTTTTGTATGAGTTTGAATCTTAACATTTGTCTTGAGAATATAATTATCTCTCTACTTAATCAAAAAAATTGAACATTTAAAAATTATTTTTAAAATTTTAAAATAATTATTTTTTTTGAAAAAAATCAAAATTTGTTTAAAAATAATAAATATTAAAAAATCATTTTAAAATTATAAAATATTATTATAGAATTTAAAATTCAATTATTTTTAAAATATTTCAAATTAATTTTAAAATTTATAAAAAGACTTAAAAAATATTGCAAAGGACTTTGAACAGAGATCTACGTTCGTTCTTTTCCAGGAGAACTGTGACACTGCAAGATAATAATTCTTCCCTATAGATATCTAATATTAAAGTAATTATTTTTTTGAAAAAAAATCAAAATTTATTTAAAAATAATAAAAATTACAAAATCATTTTAAAATTATAAGAATATTATTATAAAATTTTAAAGTTAATTATTTTTGAAAAAATATAAAATATTTCAATTTAATTTTAGAAATTATAGAAATTTCCAATTTTCAAACATTTATAATAAATGAATACTCATTAAAATGGGGTCGACCAATAATTGAAATAGTGCATATTATTACCAACTCTCATCTAACTTTCGGACATTGCGTAAAGCCAAAGCACCTACCCTTTCCAAAACCTTAACTAAAGAAGACTGGAAATCATATTTGGTAATGATTATAATAAAATCAAAGATTAGTAAGATAAATACAATCTAATTTAATCATGCTTTTCTTAACTCCATATTTTTACGTTGTTAATCTTGATACGTTTCTACTTTGTCTTTGATTATTATAAACTTTATTTCTTTTTTCATATATTTTAAGAGAATTTTTTTTTGGTAAAATAGTATGATTGCATTAACGAGAAATTACACACAGGACTGTATTATCATATGTCTCATTAAAAAATTTATAAATTTAATTGAAAAAAATAGTACATATAATAATACTTAAATAGAAATCATGGGCATAACCCGAACCAAAGCAAATCAAGAAGAACAACAAACTTAAATAACGGGATAAAAAAAGATTTCACTTTGAACATTTAGTGGATGGTCCAAATAAGTTTGGTGTCTCTAGATAAGTAGTCTCAAGGTTACCAATAATTGAATTAGTGCATATTATTACCAAACTCACATCTAACTCGGACATTTTTGACTAAAGCATCTTTCCAAAACTTTATTTTCATGTCAAAAAACATGATTATACTTTGAACAATTTAAATATATCTTTACGTTGTTAATCTTGATACTTTCCTACTTTAATTATTGTAAACTTTGATTTTCCTTTTCTTATATTTTACATGTGAAAATCATTACCAAATATTTTTTAAAAGCAAATTTTTTACAAGTGTTTTAATTTTAGAGTTTTAGAATTTGGGTAAGCTCATCCAAATGTCAACCCAAGAAATGAGCACCCTAAAAATCATTTTTTTCATATACGAATAGCCTCCAAACTATCTAATTCAAGGATAATATGTCGAAACCCAGCATCCCAAGTGAATAAAAGTACGATATTAATAAATTATTATATTTAAAATAATTTTTTGATACATCAAACGATATTAATAAATTGTCATGTGTTTTAATTGTTATTTTGAAAATAAATTAATTGAGATTTTGTTGTCAATCAGTATAATTATTATCTAATAGATTGACGGTAAATATTTTAACTCCATAGGTTAAGAAATTGATATTATATATATATATATATTCATTTGTTCAGTTTTTATTTTTAAAATACTAAGTATTATTATTTTTTAATTTCACTTGTAGAGTTTAACCCTTCAGTTCACTGTTAGTGCATCAACTAATTAAATATATCGTCGATTAATGTTGTTTATATCTCTTAACAATTTTTAGTAATTTTTATTTAAATATCATCATACAATATGAAATGATAGTTTAGTCAATAGTTTTTCGTGCTCTCCAAACTGAACATTGGACAACCAAACATTTCACTGTTCCAATTTAACTGGTAGCCAACCTATCAACAAATGTAATTGTGGATCTTTTGTCAAAAAAAATGTAGCTGTAGACTCCTAATATACGGTGAAGTGACATTTTAAAAGGTTTAAACTGATTCTTATTAAATGTTTGGGATAATTATATTTTTAGTACCCCACCTTTAACCGTTTTCCTATTTTGGTACCCTACCTATTTTTTGGCAAAATGATACCTAACGTTACGTTTTGTTTTTATTTTGGTACCCCGTTGCTAAAAAATTAATGGAAAGCTGACTAGGAGAGAGAAAATCACACGTGACATGCTGTCACGTCATTTTTTCTCTCATAGTCAGCATGACACATCAACTAAAATCATGAAAAAAGCACACGTGGCATGCTGACTAGGAGAGAGAAAATGACATGTCAGCATGCCACGTGTGATCTTCTCTCTCCTAATCAGCATTCCGTTAATTTTTTAACGGCAGAGTTCCAAAATAGAAACAAAACGTAACGTTAGGTACCATTTTGCCAAAAAATAGGTAAGGTACCAAAATAGAAAACAGGTAAAGGTAGGGTACCAAAAATGTAGTTATCCCTAAAAGTTTTTATATTAAATGCAAGACTCTTCTACTTAATTAATGTTATTAAATACACTAGGGCATAAGGTTAGACAAAGCTTTTATTAAACTGTAAAAATATTTTATTAGTTTAATAAAAATATATAAATATGTAATAGTTTAATAAAAATATATAAATACCTGGATACATATATAAATATGTATTTATTAAATATAAGATATTTTAATTTTAAATACATATGGGTACTCGTGTATCTAAGTATCCGAAAATTTAGAATTTTGCGATTCAGGCTTAACCTGAGAAATGATGGGCCGAGTATCCGACCAGGGAGGTGAAAAATTTTATAAAATTACCTAGATTGTTTTATCGTGTTAGCGGGTCAATGAGCTGGGTCATGTGGTTCGAGTATTTTGGACACCCCTAGTTTTACCTATAACTAGTTGCGAATTTAGGAATTTAAGAATAAGATTCTAATTTTAAATTTTTATATTTTTCCCTCTGCACATTAAATTGATTTTTTAGAAAATATTTAACACTAAAAAATTTCCAAAAATATAGAGTGCAATTGCACCCTATCAAAGTCATATAGATCTGCCCCTACCTGTAAGGTGTGTGTCTTATTAAAAGATTTGAAAAAAATCATAAATAAATGTTATCTTATAATTTTACCTATGACTATTAAAAATTAAAAAGTTTAATTTTTTTTAAATTATAAAAGTTAAATTAAAATTTATTAAAACAATGGAATGTACAATATGGATATCACAACCCATCAAAAGAGATTTGAGAACTAAGTCCAAAACTCATACATATAAATCCCAAAGGCGCAAATAAAATTGATACATTTTTTTTAAAAAACTCAACAATCGTCAACAATACTCATTGTCTCAATCCAACTAGATACTTAAGATGAGATGTAGGCGTGATGAGAAAAACAAACAATTTTGTAGGCTATTTTGCTGAACAGAACTAAATGCAACGTTAATCAACCACAAAAGGAAATAAAACTACTTAAGAGAGCATGCAAACGCAAATCAAAACTAAACGTAGTGAGAAGTTTTACACGAACACAAATCTACCGCAAAGGTAAGCGGAAACGTGTCATAAGGCACATGAAAAACATATAAACTAAGCACAACCAGATGCGTGAAAGTAAAACTTTAAAACAAAAGAATTCTAATCAAAAAATTATAAAACTTTAAAACATAGAAAAAAATGAGTATCGATAATTAAGGACAAACATTAAATTAATGTCATCATCAACTAGGGGTGTTCGTTGTCGGTACCAGGTTTTTGGGTACTCAATTCATCCGGGTACCTCTTTTGCTGGCCTGCTATATCTGGGGTACCCGAGTAATCGGGTACCCAGATAATTGGGTAACGGGAACCCGTGAAACCCGATTCATAATTTTTTATTTTTAAAATTATAAAAAATCACATATTAAACATATAAAATTTAAAAGTTTATAATACATAATCCAAACAAAAAAATAAGTATTTTAAAGTTAGTTTTAACTTTGAAGGGTGAAATATTTAGATATATATTAAAGTATATCACCAAAAGAATTTATTAAAAAGATTAATCTCGATCGTGATTTTTTCCCTTCAAATATCATACTGCAAATCAATACAAATATTTTTTAAAAAATAAACTTAAAAGTATATAATACAAACGTAGAAATAATTTAGGGATTTGAATTTAATTTTGGAGTAAAAATATTAAAAAACCTAAAATAAACGTATAATTTAAAATTTAATATATATATATATATATTAAAAGTGTCGGTACCCGATAAGGAAAAATTTTCGGCCTAAGTCCGACATGTGTACCTGGGAAAATTATCGGGTCGGGTACCCGGCTCGATAAAAAACTTAAAAATACCCACATATTTTGTACTAGTTCGTCAGGTAATCGGGCTGGGTCGGTCAGGTCGGGTAATTTTGAACACTCCTATATCAACTAATCATATAAAGAAGGAAAAGACTAAGGGTGCGTTTGGTTCACGGAATGTAAGATTACCCTTGGAAATAGGATTTTCAGAATGTAATATTACATGAGATATTATTGAGAATGTTAGATTACCTTGTTTAGTTTATATGGTAGAAATGTAAGATTACATTGTTTGGTTGGGGAATATGAGATTACTTGAAAGTAAATTTTACTATATTGTCCTTGTGGTATATTTTATTTTTAACAAGTTAAACTTTCAATATTAATTTAAAAATATTTGCTTGAAGATACATACAATTATACTTAGCACATTACTAATATAATTAGTATAAACAATATGAAATATATATTTTTATTAATATTAACATTCTTAAAATTAAATTCAAATAAATAAATATTTAATGTGTAACAAAATTTAAATATTAAACTAATATAAAATAATTTTTAAATAAATATACTCCCCAAATATTAAAATACGATTGAAATAATAAAATAAATAATAAATTTGCATAAAGTAAAAAAATGATAAATAGGAGATAATGATCGTATCATAAAATAAGTTACGAGAATTTTTACGAAAATAGAACATAAAACCAATAAACTCAAAGGTTCTCCTTGTAATATGTTACGTGTCTATTTTATTTTCTTACCAAAATTTTATAAAAAATTTATAGAATATTTAAACATTTTATCAAAAAATTTCATAGCCATGATTTTTTTGTATTTTATTTAAATATTAAAATTCTTTTTAAATATGTATAAAATCATTTAAATACTAAAATAATATAAAATAAAAATATTTAATAAATTTACGCCATTTAAATATGTTATAAATGATTAAAATTAAGAAAACTTATTACTTCAAAGGCAATTTTATCTAAAGTAGTAGGAATTAACAAATACCTAAGGGAAGAGTAGAAATTACATTCTCAATATATTAACAAAAAACACAACCGTTAGTAATATTTTTTTCCGAATTAATGAAAACGAGAACAGACCAAATATAAAAATAAAATTTCGATAAAAGTATAGTTTTGGTCAAAATCAAAAATTTAAAAGTTATGTGCAATGAGTACATAAATTAAAGTACATATTTTAAGATTATAGTTTTGGTCAAAATCAAAAATTTAAAAGTACATAAAATAAAATCGATAAAAGTATAAGAATTAAATCCATAAGCTATGTGCAATGAGTAGAAAAGTTTGACTCTTGTTTTTATGCTATTTAACGCAAACTCCATTTGTAAGGGTAACAACATATAATTACTGTGAGTTAACGCGCTCAGAGGACGGTTCTTAAGAGGTAAACGATTTAAATCATAGCATTTTTACAAATAAAAAATAGAGAATAATTAAAAAAATGAAATAAAAAATAAACCATGTCATTTTTAATTAAATAGAGAATAATTTGTTAGACAAAAGTAAGGTTAAATTCGAAATAAGTGTAAAATAAATTAAAGTAATGAAATTACAATAATCAAAATAGAAATAAATGAAATACAGATTCGAAATAACTAGATATGGTTGTGTCGACGTTTTTTGAAATTTGAAATTCAGGGTTTCCCACCTTTTTTGAAAACATTTATTAAAGGGGATTCTTTTAAAACCGTGTTTTTAAATAAAATGGGAGTCGTCACCGGTCACTTGGGTTAGGTAGACCAGACACCGAAAATAAAATCGGAGATTTTAAGTTCGGGAGTCAATTACGTGTGGGGAAGGATTAGCACCCCACAACGCCCAAAATTGGTACCAAAAGTTTTACCGCTGATCTAATATTGAGAATTACGAATTTAGAGTGACGATTTAATTGAATTTTAGTTATACAGTCGAGTATATTTTAAGGGCCCTAATATTCGAGAAGGAACGTCCGAACCACCACCACTACGACTGATACTGGCCTCGTTCGTTCCCGAATAAAAGGACACCGCATAACATGACATATTTCAGTATGCAAGAATTTAAAAACAATTTAAATAAGCATACATGTCAAATAAATATAAATGAAGACAAAAAAACAAGATCTCAAATTACCACCTCTAAGCATGTATTACATGGAAACTATGTTATATATTATGAAAGTTACATATATATACATTATATATAGATTCCATATATTATATATTTTAAAACCATATATTATATACATACTTTATAAAACTATATTACGTATGTACTATATATTATAACAAACTATATTTATTATCTATAAATTAAATACATTATAAATTTATATAAAAATATATATTATATGCTTTGTAAAAAACTATATATATTACATATGTAAAAGTATATATTATATGTGTTAAAACCATATATTTTAGATATAATAGAACCTTGCATTATATGCTATATCATACTTTATATAAAAACTATGCATTATACTACACATAAACAAATATAACAAATATTATGCTAATATAACATGCATATATCAAAGGCCACACCATAACATATATAAACATAAAACATGGATTGAAATTAAAGAAAACTAAAATGCAATGCCGAAATTAAAAATGCGTAATTATAAAAAAACATTGAAAAAAGGACTGAATCGAGCAAAACTAAAAATTGGAGGCCAAAATTACAAGAAAAGAAGGCCCAATTGAAATAGGGGACGAAATTGTAAAACAAACCAAAACGACAGTGACCAGGGGAGTGTTTTAAAGAGGCAGAATGGCCAAACAAGTAAATACGAGGGGACGAGGGGATTTATTATGCAATTTCTCTTTTTTAAAACAAAAAACAGTATATAACTTAAAATTTAACCAAATCAGGAAATGTTTCTTCATTTTTGCAATCAAACCGAAAATGCTTTGTCCTCTCCCCATTTCCTTGATGAACATCGTTGTGGTGTTCATCACAATCCTAGAACACCGCCTTAGTTTCTAGTTTCTGACAACGTTCTACGGCGGCCGATGAACTTAAAATCACCCTAAAAAACCATTCGGTTGCCCAAAACCGAATCTAAACCTAAATCTAAGCCTAGATCCCTAAAAAATAACCTAAAAACAAACTTTCTCGAAAAGAATTGAATCGATAACCTCCTTTTGCTTTGATAAACAAAACCCAACACCGACCCCTTTTGATTACTGCTCAGTCCGACTCACTCCTCACGGCCGTTGAAGAACCGAAGAGTTTATCATCGGCAAGGAGGTGGACCGACTAAGGTAAAAAACGAAACCCTAATTTTTCTTTATATTCTTTTGTTATTCCAAAAATGCAAAGAAATGATATGTACCTCTGAAATTGTTGTTGTTCTCTATTGCTTCAAAATCCAGAAAATCTTTACAATTGTTTGGCTTTTGGTTATATAGCCGAATACATAGATTTGAATTACATGCAAAGTCAAAATCTTAATCCATTACATCTGATGGCTTGTTTGGATTGTCATTGTCTTAATTTGCTTTGCCCCATTTCCTTTTTTTTTGCCATTCCAAGCTTTGACTTTTTTTTTACATACATGGCATTAGGGCGGCGCAAATGAGGGAGATTGAGATGAGAGAGAGTCACGCTCGCTGAAAGTTGGACGGCCAAACACGTTATCCTTGCACGGGTGCGTAGAGGAGCTGAAAAGGCACAGAAGATCTGAACGGTCGCGCGTGTGGCGCATGAGGGACCTGGGAAGCCAGGCGCGTGGCACACGCGCGAGTGAGAATTTGAAAGGGCCAGCGCGTGGGCGCGTGGGGATCTAGAAGCTTCCTCCTTCGAATCATGGCTATCCGATCTACCTCAAGATCCAACATCTCTTAGCTGGCTGCGCATAAGAGATTAGTAGATTATGGTTTTTTTCTATAATCAGATTAAGGCTTAACTAACTTGGGCTTTATTTTAGCCAAATGTAAATGGACTGACTTAAATATGGGTTTTTTATATATGGGCTTTTATTTAATTTTTAAGTCTAATGGGCTGCTAATATATATCTGGGTCGTTATTTATAATTGGGTATATATGTTAATAATATTTTGTATTTTTCAGATTTGTTTCACAACAATGGTAATAATAATAATAACAACAACAACGACAACGACAACAACAACAACAAAGATAATAATAACACAACAAAGATTGCAAATAAATATAGGTAATAATGATAACAAAACAAAGCAACCAAAAAGGTAATATGATAGTAATGACAATAATAAGACAATGTAATACTTAGTAATATTTAGATTCTTTCTTTCTTTCAAATGAATAATAACATAACCGTAATACATATATTAAATTAACATAACACTAGTAGTTAACTAGATTTTTTGGGGTTTTAAAGTTTAAATAAAAGATAAAATAAACAAAGCCCAATATCTATATTTATGGGGAACATATATGTACATACAAGCCCATTATTGTGATAACAAAAGCAAAAATAAACGGGTTCACTCCGAACAAAATTAGTGATTACAACTGCCCCTCTTTGTTCATTCTAGTAAAACAATGATAGAGCAAAGACTATAAACACTAATTTTGTCGCACTTCCTGTTCGAGAGTTTGAAGCGACGAGTCCTTCCTACATGGGACCGTTCGTTTCCCTCTTTTTGAAGTCTTGGAGCTATAAGTTCTTTCTACATAGAATTCTTCCTTTTTGGCCAATTCTTCGAATTGCAAGTTCTTCCTCTATAGAACTTTTCTCTTCTTCTCGTTCGAAGCCTTGGATTTACGAGTTCCTTTTATACATAACCTTTTGCTTTCGAGATCCTAGGGCTACAAGTCTTTTCTATATAAGACCTCTTTTGCTTATGTGTTTCTTCTATATAAAACTCATTGGTTTGAAATCTTCAAGTTCCCCCTATATTGAACGTTGAGATGGTACACCACTTTCTGATGGCACGAGCACCAAGAACTTCTCTATTGCTTCCCAAGAGGCTGAAGGCTGGAGACTAGATGGTAATATCTTGCTTTCTCATTGTAGCGGCATAGAGAGCACCTGCCAAAACAAACATAATGTTTCGATGATATGTATTAGCGCGTGCCTAACTTAGGGATGCCTATCTACACATGATGCATGAATAATGGCATCGTTAAGCGAACGCCCTTTGGTGTCGGTTGACTTTTCTTTGACCATCATCTTGTTTCTTTCTTATTCTTCTTGATTCCTTGTGCTAACGGTATCCCCTATGATGTTTAGGCTCAACCATCTTAGACTTGTTTTCTCAAATTCTTGGCTCCATTTTCCAAAGTGCCTTCTCAGGTCTTCATTTTTCTTTTTAGTGTCATCTCCTTTCTTTCTCCTTTCTCTTCTTTCTTTATTTTCTTTTCTTCTTTTTCCATTTTTCCATTTTTCCATTTTTCCTTTTTTCTTTATTATTATTATTTTTCTTTTTTCTTTTCTTTTCTTTTCTCTTATCTTCTTTTCTTTCCTTTTTTTTACAGTGCCCTTATTTTGAAATTATTTTGTCTTAGCAAGCCTTTCGCTTTAATCATCTTCTTGCTTGAAGTCTTTCATTCGCTTGGACCTCAGTACATAGGAAAAGTTTAAGATTCATTTCTGCCCTAGGAACAACTGTACCTAAAAAGGTCATAACACAACAATACCCAGAAATCTTTTGCTTATCATGAATCTATATTAACCTCCTTGCAGGACGTCTGGTAGAAGAGATAAGAGAAGGCTTAAAGTAATACTTCATTAATACTTGAACACTTGGAATAATTTAAAAGTTATGGCAAACGTGGAAGAAAAGGAAAATAAGGCATGATGCAATATCCCAAACATCGACTGTATGAATGATTCGAAAGCCCATCAACTGAAGCAAATTGCTCACTTGAGGTTCTTCACTGAAGCACCTGATATCCTGGGAGATCTCGCTTGTTGGATGCCTAATCTTGAAGGCTTGTCTAGGACGCCCTTTTAGGTTTTCAACTCAGACCCTTTTTTTGGTTTTGATATGCCCTCTTCGGGTTTTCACCTCAAACCCTCATTTTTGTTTCTTTCTTTTCTTCTTCATTATTTTCTTCTTATTATTTTTTTTACGTATAGTATTTCTTCACCGAGTCTGAGTTCACTGGATTGTTTAACTCATTCCCACCCATCTCTGTTAAAATCAATGTTCCTCTGGAATAGGCTTTTTTAACGACATAAGGCCCTTGCCAATTAGGCATCCACTTTCCTTTAAAATCTTTTTGAGTCTGCAAGATCCTTTTAAGCACTAGATCTCATTCTCAAAATTCCCTTGGGCGAACCTTTTTATCGTAAGCTCGCATTATTCTCTTTCGGTACATCTGACCTTGGCAATTGGCTTTTAGTATCTTCTCCTCAATGAGATTCAACTGATCAAACCATGCTTGTACCCACTCGGCCTCTTCCAACTTTACCTCATTCAATATCAACAGTGACAGAATTTTCACTTCCATAGGTAAAACTGCTTCTATACTATAAACTAAAGAATAGGGTGTTGCCCCCGTTGACGTACGGACGAACGTTTGGTAAGCGAGCATGGCAAATGGTAACTTTTCATGCCAATCTTTAAAAGTGTTATTCGTCTTCGAAATGATCTTCTTGATATTTTTGTTTGCTGCTTCTACCGCCCCGTTCATCTTGGGATGATAGATGGTGGAATTATGGTGCACTATGTTGAATTGCTCACACACATCAGTTATCATCTTGTTGTTCAGGTTAGAAGCATTGTCGGTGATGATCCTTTCTGGAAAACTATACCGGTAAATTATTTCTTTCTTCAAGAACTTACAAATCGTCATTCATGTGATATTGGCATAGGAAGCTGCTTCCACCCACTTAGTGAAATAGTCGATGACCACTAGAATAAAATGATTTCCATTGGACGCCTTTGGGTGAATTTGACCAATAACCCCATACAGTGAACGGCCATGGCAAATTCATGGTGTGCAACGGTAAGGGTAGGGAATGGATCCTATCGGTATATATCTAGAATTTGTGGTACTTCTTTGCATAGTCGATACAATCCCCTTCCATAGTCGACCAAAAGTAATCGTATCTCATAATTTTTTGAGCCATTGAGAAACCGTTGGTAGATGTCCCACATAACACGTCGTGTACCTCGGCTAGGATGCTTTTAGCTTCTCGAGCATCGACACATCTTAACAAAATTTGATATTTTCCTCTTTTGTATAAAATATTCCTGTCTAGAACATATCTTGCCCATATCCTCCTAACGGTCATTTTATCATTTTTTTGGCCACATTGGGGTAGGTTTGGAACTTGATATATTGAAGGACATCATAGTACCATGGGTTGCCATCTACCTCTTATTCCAAGTTATAGCAATGAGCTAGTATTTCAAAGACTTGCATCTCAATTGGCTTCATTTATGCTTCGGTGCTTGCCTCAAACATTGCAGCCAAGGTTGCCAAAGCATCTGCCATCTAATTGTCCTCCCTTGGGAGATAAGCAAAGCTGGTATTCTCAAAGTTTTTAACCAACTCTTGGATCAGATCATAATACTTGACCAACTTCGAGAGTCTTGTTTCCCATTCTTTCCAGAGTTGATAAACAATCAAAGATGAATCTCCAAAAACTTGAATCATATTGACTTTTCTTTCAATGGCCGCACGTAAGCCCATGACACAAGCCTCGTATTCAGTTTAATTTTTTTAACAACGAATTTTAATCTACTTGTGAAAGGATAGTAGACGTTTTCTGGAAAGATTAACACCGCCCCTATGCCATGGCCTAAGGCATTGCATGCCCCATTAAAATAAAGCTGCCATAACTTTTCTCCTGAAGTAACCTTTTCTTCCACGGTTATGCACATCAAGTCTTTATCGAGAAATTAAAGTTCAAGGATTCATAATCACCCGAAGCACGACTGCCAAGGAAATCTGCTATAGTGCTTCCTTTTATTGCTTTCTGACTTACATAGACAATGTCGTATTCAGACAAAAGCATTTGCCAATGAGCCATCTTCCCGGTTAATGCTGGTGCTTCTATCAAAATTTTTAGCGGATCCAACTTGGATATCAACCAAGTGGTGTGGTACAACATGTACTGCCTGATCCTCTTGGTAGCCCACACTAGTGCACAACACAATTTTTGAATTGGTGGGTATCGAGTTTCATAATCGATGAACTTTTTGATCAAATAGTAGATAGCCTTCTATTTTCTTCTGAACTTGTCATGTTGCCCTAACATGCAACCCATCAAATTTTAAAAGACTGTTAAGTACAAGATTAATGGTCTATCTAGCACAGGTGCCACTAGGATTGGAGCATTAGTCAAATACTTCTTAATCTTGTCTAGAGCCTCCTGACACTCTTCATCCCATACTCCTATGTTATTCTTTCAAAGTAATCTAAAGACAGGGTAAAATTTTTCGGTTAACTGAGAAATGAACCGAGATATATAATTTAACCTCCCCAAGAAACCCCAAACTTCTTTTTGTATCTGAGGTAAAATGAGATTTTGAATAGCTTTTACTTTATTGAGGTCAATCTCGATCCTTTTTCGGCTAACCACAAAACCCAAGAGCTTTCTAGATGTGACAGTAAAGGTGCACTTGGCCGGGTTGAACTTTAACTGGTACTTTCTCAATCTTTGGAAAAGCTTTCTCAGGTTTTGAATATGGTCATATTCAGTTCGTGACTTGGCAATCATGTTATCCACATACACTTCAATTTCTTTATGCATCATGTCGTGGAAGAGGGTCACCATGGCTCTTTGATAAGTCGCCCCCAGCATTTTTTTAGCCTAAACGGCATCACCTCGTAACAAAACATTCCCCATATGGTTACAAATATAGTTTTCGGCATGCATCTTTATTTGGTTGTACCCTGAGAAACTGTCCATAAAAGAGAACCATGAATGCCCCACGATGTTGTCGACCAAAGTATCAATATGGGGTAAGGGAAAATTATCCTTAGGGCTTGCCCTATTGAGATCTCTATAGTCTACACATATTTGGACTTTCCCATCTTTCTTAGGCACCAGGACGATATTTGCCACCCACTCTGGGTATTTGACAACCTTTAGAAAACTAGCCTCATACTATTTTTTCACTTCCTCATGGATTTTTAGCAGCATGTCTGTCCCCATTCTTCTTAGTTTTGCTGAACTGGCTTGCATTCTAACCTTATCAGCAGCTTGTGTACCACCATGTTTGTGTCTAACCCTGGCATATCTTTATAAGTCCAAGCAAAGATGTCCTTGAACTCTGATAACAGATCTATCAATCCATGCCTAGTTTTGGACGAGATAGTGGTGTCAATCTTCACTTCTCACATTTCTTCATCAGTCTTCAAATTGAAGATTTCCACCTCTTCTTGGTGGGGCAGGATATGCTTGTCTTCACTTTTTATTAACCCGAGCAATTCATCCGAGACTTCACATTCTATCTCACATTCTCCTTCATCAATTTCCGCCAGGTATAAAGGTTGCTCAAAATCTATCTCAAGATCAGATTTAGAGTCATTCATACAGTTAATAATAGGGACATTGAAATGGTTTTGGAGATGAATAGGTATTGGGAAGAGAAATGAATATTCTTATGAAATGAATGAAATAATAAATAATAAATGTAATAAAAGAATACAATAAAAATGCTGTTTGCCATTTGAAAAAATGTAGAAGCATCATTTTTCATTGAAATCAAGTAAGTTAACATAGAAGCCCTTTACAAAAGATCCCTACTGTTCGCAGGCAAAAGCAAGTAGGGTTGGTTCTGAGCATTACTCTGATCCGGACTTAAAAACTATAGGTAGGTCCACACTGGTCCAATTGTTGAGTTTCTCTCATGGGAAGCAAGGGCGGATTCCAGACAGAAACTTTCCATTCTTTCCTTCTTCGGTTACCATGTTAATATCCATCCCTTCTAACGCCTTGTTGGACCTTTCTTCCTCCTTGAGTTTGTCACCTTCCAGATTTGCCTCATACACCTTCTGTTCGACATTGATTATTCCGCTAGACAAAAAATATCCTTCATGTTGGAGTAAGTCATTGGTTCCCACGGAATATCTTCGCCCCTGAATTTGGCCTTTCTTTGCTCTTCTCTCTTTTTCCATTCTAGCTTCCTTTGCATAAAATTGGGCTTGTAACCAAGTCCGAACCAGTCTTTCTTGTTGATGACACTTTTGGCTCGCAGACAACCTTGGAGATTTCTTCCAAGACCCCTTACTTTCTTGGCTCCTCGTCCCAAAGTCTCCCAAACTGTCATCTTGGTACAATTAGACAGTATAGGGCACGAGATCTTGTTTCCTTCCTCCATAAAGGTGGAATTCACAAATTCTAAAGCTCTAAAAGAGCATTCAATGGCCTCTTCGTCTGTTTGGATGTAAGGGGCATCAGTCGTTACGAAGGTAATAATATCTTGCTCGGCCCCCACGTTCACCAACTTTCCTTCGATGATGAATTTTAATTTTTGGTGTAGTGATGAAGGTACGACCCTGACCAAATGAATCCACGGCCTTCCTAACAAACAATTGTAAGTTGGTGTTGACTCCTAGAGAGATGTGTAAAATGAATGCTGGCAAAAGGTATAAATGGTATGTATTTGGGCAAGATAAATTGTGCTAAGAGTCTTTTACGTGCAAGTATACACGGTCGACAAGTAATACAGCTTGGTAAGTTGAGTATCGATCCCATAGAGATTGACTTGGAATTCGATTGCTTGATTGTTACTTGCTTTGGAAGAAAAGATTGTTGTTTGAAAGAGTTGATTTTAAAACTAAGAAAATAAAATAAAATAAAATAGAAACTAAAGTAAAGCGTTGGCAAGGAAGGTGTTTTCAAATGAATGATGATTGTTGGCAGAGAATGCTAGGTTTCAATGTGGTTCATGCCAGCTATTATTGGCAAAACCGTCTTGGCATTGTTTGCCGAGCAGATTCAAAAGTAGCAAAGCCTCTCTCGATGGTCATTGCGCTAAACTGGCCAAGTAAAAACCCCTATATCTCTATAGTGTATGTTTTCATTAAACCAATTTGATTAAAAACCAATCTATACTCCGTGAGGGTAGATTTCACTTCCGAAGTAAGTTCATCTACTTGAACGACTTCTCTCGAAGCTTCTCTCCCAAGTATTCATCAACTTCTTCTTTCCTTTTGGCATGGGCTTCTTATTCTTTTCTAGCACGGGTCTTCCTCATGGATAGGCTCTCACGGTCAAGGGCCATCTCTTTTTTCTTTTCCAACTCTGCTTGGTGGCAGTAGTGTAGGCTCTAACATTCTCCTTCAGCTTGGCAAGCTCAGTAGGTGGTGTGACTGGCGTTGACTTCGCTTTGGTGGCAAAAATTTCCTCCGACTCAGTAGAGGAGGTGGTGCTGGCATATTCAACATGCACCGGGGATAGGGGAACTGTCGCCTCAGACTCAGAATTGGCATCAATTTCTAACAAAATTCTTGCACACACTAAATGGAAAATTGTGTAACGCAGGAAATGAATAAAAATTGAAAGACAATAAAAAGAAAACAAAAACATGATTCCTAAAGGAAAACAAAAACAACTAATCCTAAGATTTACAAATAATTTCAAACCTGCGGATGCTTCATTCCAATACTGCCAAGAGGATCACCTTCTTGGCATGACTTTGCTTACCTTCCAAGTAATGCTTCAGGCGCTGACCGTTCACCTTAAAAATTTCTCTGGTCTGTAAGTTCTTAATATCGACAGCCCTATGAGCATATGGCTTCACAACTTCATAAGGACCCGTCCATCTTGACTTAAGCTTACCTGGAAAAAGTTTGAGCCGAGAGTTAAACAATAGAACAAGATGACCTATTTTGAACTGTCTTGGGAGGATCCAACTATCATGCCAACGTTTTGCCTTCCTTTTGTGTATCTTAGCGTTATTATAGGCTTGTTCTAAATTCCTCCAATTCATTGAGGTCAAGCAACCTCTTTCCTTCAACAATTCTCCATGCCATGTTAAGCTTCCGGATGACCCAATAGGCTTTATGTTCAAGTTCTACTGGCAGATGACATGGTTTGCCAAAGACAAGTTTGAATGGGGAAGTACCCAAATGAGTTTTAAATGCCGTCCTATAAGCCCACAATGACTCATCTAGTCTCAAGGGCCAGTATTTCCTTGTTGGATTCATATTTTTTTCCAAAATAATCTTAATCTCCTTATTGGATTCTCGGCCTGCCCATTTGTTTGTGGATGGTATGATGTGGTGATTCGTTGATAAATCCCATACCTACAAAATGCTTTAGAAATTAATTTACATTTAAAATGAGTACCCTCATCATGAATAATCATTCGAGGAGCACCAAATCTAGTGAAAATGTTTTTGTGCAAGAACTTGGCAACAACCTTGGCATCATTTATTGGCAAGGAAACAATTTCTACCCACTTTGACACATAGTCAACAACCAAAAAAATGTACACATTACCGACTGATGGGGGGAAAGGACCCATAAAGTCGATCCCCCACCCATCAAATAAATCTACTAGCAGAAAATTCTAGAGTGGTAATTCGTGTCTGCCAGAGATGTTCCATGTTCGTTGGCATCGATTGCATGCCTTGGCATACTCGTGGGCATCCTTGTATAGTGTGGGCCAAAAGAATCCTGACTGTAAAACTTTGGCAGTAGCCTTCATCCCAGCAAAATGTCCTCTATATAGTGCGACATGGCATAGATGCAATATATGTTCGTGCTCGTCATCTGCATACACCGACGAATCACTTGGTCGGCACACTGCTTGTATAACATGGGCTCATCCTAATAATATTACCTCACCTCTCGTA
This sequence comes from Hibiscus mutabilis, assembly GCA_019671005.1. Taxonomy (NCBI): domain Eukaryota; kingdom Viridiplantae; phylum Streptophyta; class Magnoliopsida; order Malvales; family Malvaceae; genus Hibiscus; species Hibiscus mutabilis. The sequence continues at coordinate 12,012,864 of CM033716.1, forward strand.
AAAATCTTTTCTTGGCATTATATGCTATGTCTGATGGCTGAATATTGCTTACCAGGTAGTTGACTATGTCAACGTACAATGGTATAGCATCGGCTACAAGCAAATACTCGTCAGGGAATTTGTCTCTAATTATAGTGGACTTACCATCCTCAATGTGATGCTCCAACCGAGAGATATGGTTAGCTACTAAGTTTTCGCTGTCTTTCTCATCTCTAATCTCCAGGTCGAATTCTTGAAGTAAGAGCATCAAATCGGATTAGTCTAGTTTGGCATCCTTCTATGCCAAGAGATATTTCAACGCCAAATGATCTGTATAAAACACAACCTTATTAGCAATTAGATAAGATCTAAATTTATCAAAAGCAAATACAACCGTGAGGAATTCTTTCTCGACTATAGAGTAATTCAGTTGTGCTTCATTCAAGGTTCTGATGGCATAGTAGACAACATAGAACATCTTGCCACGTGGTTGTCCCAGAACTGCTCTAACGACATAATCGCTGGTATCACACATAACTCAAATGGCTCATTCCAATTCGGTGCCACGACTATGGAGGCACTAATCAACCTGTCTTTAAGCTCCTGAAATGCCCTAAAAGAAGAATCATCAAATGCAAAAGTGACATTATGTTCAAACAATAAGCATAAAGGTTTAGCAATTTTCGAAAAATCTTTAATAAATCGCCGATAAAAACTAGCATGACCTAAAAAACTCCTTATACCTTTAACACTTGTTGGAGGTGGTAATTGATTAATTACCTCCATTTTGGTTTGATCAACTTCTAGTCCTCTCTTGGTTACCTTGTGACCGAGAACAATGTCATCCTTCACTATGAAGTGGCATTTCTCCCAATTCAACACTAGGTTTGTCTCTATGCATCTCTTCAAAACTTGCTACAGGCTATGGATGCATTCCTCAAATGTTACACCAAACACTGAGAAATCATCCATGAATACTTCCATGTTATGCTTGGTCATATCAGAGAAAAATGGCCATCATGCAACGTTGAAATGTTGCTGGCCCATTACACAGTTCGAATGACATCATTCTAAAGGCAAATATCCCATATGGACATGTGAACGTGGTCTTCTCTTGGTCATCAGGGGTGATGGAAATCTGATTATATCCCGAATAACCATCTAAAAAATAGTAAAACGCTTTACCTACCAACCTGTCCAACATTTGGTCAATGAAAGGCAATAGGAAATGGTTCTTCCTTGTAGCCTTGTTCAACCTTATGTAATCCATACACACCCTCCATCCAGTGATGGTTCTAGACAGAATTAATCCGGCCTCACTGTTTTGGATCACAGTCATGCCACCCTTCTTTGGCACACACTGCACCGGGCTAACCCAAGAGCTGTTGGAAATGTGATAAATGATCATCGCATCCATCCATTTTATGACCTCTTTCTTTACAAACTCTTTCATGCTTGGGTTTAGCCGCCTTTAGCCTTCAATGGTCCTGCCATTGTATTCCTCTAGTATAGTCTAGTGCATGTAAATGGTTGGGCTAATACCTTGCATGTCTACCAAGGTCCAACCCAACGCTTGCTTATAATCTTTTAGTATTGCCAGCAGTCTTACCTCCTGATCATGAGTGAGATCAGTGGCAATAATCACTGGCAGAGTCGAGTTCTTACCTAAATAAGTATACTTTAAGTATTCTGGCAGGGGTTGAAGCTGCAACTTTGGTGGTTCCTCAATAGATGGCTTTGGTTTCTTTATCTCTCTGTCGGCCAAATGGAGTGGCTCGAAGTAACTTACATCTTTAGCCCCTAAGGTTGATTCTATAGGTTCCTCAAGCAGTTCAGCTATGCTAGCAAACATACCGTTATCACTTGCTATATCTTGGCACAACTGTGCCATGTCCAAAGTAAAGATAAACTCTATCATTTCATTGGCTTCACATTCATCAGGTTCTTCTACATATTTCAAAGCTTGAAACACGTTAAAAGTAACATGTTGATCATTCATTCTCATGGTTAGTTCCCTTTTATGAACATCAATAAGAGCCTTGCCAGTAGCAAGAAATGGCCTACCCAAAATAATTGCCACATTAGTATCAGCTTCATAATCCAAAATGATAAAATCAGCTGGGAAAATGAATTTGTCTACCTTCACCAACATTAATAGGCATAGGGGTCTCTTGATGCAGCCCTCCATACCAGAATCTCGGCCGAGAAGTCGAACCACCCTTCCTCGATTGCACCGGCTGTCACTCGCTGCTCCAACACCTCGCTCCGACCACCTCTTGTCTCGTCTCTTCCTCTCAATGATGATCACCAAATGCTTGATCAGTTGGTCTTTATATAGACGTGTAAGGGAAATGATGAGATAAGCCTTTGAATTTGAATTTGAAATGATCAAAAGATAAGAGATAAAGCTCTATCCGATCATTTTGATATCTTATCAGCTTAGTGTGATAGCTTATCAGGCTAGGGCTAACGTCATCATGCCATTGCCATCCTGGCACACGAGCTTGACACAACTTTGCCAACATCCCTTGGCTTCACCTTATCTGCTATTTTTTCGGAAGTTGATCTAATTATGATCTTTTAAGAGCCCAATTCTTTCCTATTTTTTTGGGAGTTCATCTCTTCTTGGCATGGCTGCTGGCATACCTTTCTACCAACAGATGCTTGGTACACCTCTGGTCCTTCTGTGCCCACAACATCTGGCATTCACCTCGGTATTCCTAACTGCGTCCCTACGTCCATTCCTCCTGCCATTCCACCTTCCAACCTGCGTAAAGGCCACTAAAAACAACCTTTCACACAAGCATAGGTAGCCAACTAACTCCTTGATGAAAATGCATAATTCTAAGAAGCTAATGCAACTAAATTTACTTGAAAACAAGCAAAAGCATATCAAAATAGGCATGTAAAACAATACTTTTGAGGAGGTAACAAACAATTTTAATTTTTGGTTTAGTGATGAAGGTACGACCCCGACCGAATAAATCCATGACCTTTCTAATAAACAACTGTAAGTTGGCTTGATATCCATCACCACAAACTCAACCATGTACTGGTAGGCCCGATTAATAGAGGTACTTCAATCTTTCCAATCACATCCCTTTGGGTTCCATCAAAAGCTCTAACAGAATATGACAGGGCTTTATGTGTGAACTATCAATGGTCAACCTTTGTAGAGTTTCCATCGATAGCACGTTCAAGGCCAATCTATTATCAATAAGTACTTTCGGCAAGACATGTCCCTTATAGTGAGTGGTAATATTCAAGGCCTTGGTCAACCCCATTCCTCCGTCTGGGATCTCATCGTCACTAAAAGTGATATAGTTATTCGCGGCAACGTGGCCCACTATTCGGTCTAATTTGCTTACCGAGATATCGTTCAGGATGAATGTCTGGTTCAACATCTTCAATAGCGCGCTATGATGTTTTTCTGAGCATAACAATAATTCCAGTACTGAAATCCGAGATTGTTGCTTCAGAAGTTGCTCAACAATGCTATACTCACTGTGCTTCAAGAATCTTAAGAACTCTTATGCTTGTGCCTCTGTCACTGGCTCATGAATCTTCGGAGGAGGTTTTTCTCCAAACAACTTTTTAGGTTCGGGCACTGTAGCCTTGACATTTTCTCTTGGCATTTCCGTCACCTTTGATGTTTCTGGTGACTAACACCTATTGCTTCTTGTGAAGTGCCCCACCTCGTTCACTGCCTCGACTTTTAGATCCGCTGATTCCTTCACTTGTGGTTTTAGACCATCCGCTACTGAGATGTTAGTAGCGTAAATCCAAGGAACTTTCCGTGTGTCCTTGAAAGGAAATGATATTGGGATTGAGATTACAATCTTATGGGCCATCTTAGAACTTCCTTATTGATGCGGGCTTTCTTCACTTGGCCTGAGCAAGATCTTAAATGGCCTATATACCCCGTATTAGACTTTAGGGTCATTCGACGTACACATGTCTGATTCATTCTTTCCTTCTACCTTTTCGAAGAACTCAATCTCCTTATTGTCCATCAACTTTTGAACTACTTGCTTGAACTCTTCACAATGCTGGATTTCATGTCACTTCTCTTGGTGATATTCACGATAAGGGCTGCATCCTTCTTGCACTATCTCCATGCCCCGCTCAATTAGGTGTGCTATGCATAAATGTTGGAATACCCACCTCAAAGGGGATTTAATTTTGGCCACAATCATTTTTTCCTTCATAGTGTATTCCTCTTCGATGACATTCACACCACAACCTCCATGGCTCGGTAGCTGGTTAGCACCCATATTTGGTTCATCCAATTGCAATACCCTGGTCTTGATCATGTTTTGAACAAACTTTTTGAACGCGATGCAATTTTTAATCGAGTGCCCTGAGACACCGGTGTGATAATCGCAATTTGCCTTGGGATCATACCATACGGGGTAAGGTGGCTCAAATAGAGTGACATAATATGGTCTAACCAAATTAGCCTTGTGTAACTGTGAGTATAATTCAGCGTACGACACTGGCAGATGAGTGAATGACATCTTCTCATTTTTCTTTTTTGGGGGGTCTTGTTTCTTTCTTGTTTGGGCCTTGTCCATCTCCGGTTGTGCCTCACGGTTGAGAGATAGTGAAATTCTTTGGGGTAGTGTAGGTGCTTGTTGCATTCACCTCATTGTTTTTCCTTTTGTAGTTCCTTCGAGAATTTTTTCCACTATCAATTCTCCCACTCTTTATAGCCATCTCAATTGATTCCCCGATTCTTACGATGTCGGCAAAATTTTGGTGGTGTTGTTTATCAATCAGTCAAATAACGTGCCCCTCAAAGTGTTTACAAACATTGGTGTAATCTCATACTCGGGGATTGGCGGTTGAATTTGAGTAGCCATATCGCGCCACCTTTGAGCATACTGACGCAAACTCTCGTTTGACCTTTGTTCCATCCCTTCTAACATGATTCGGTTTGGTGTTATGTCGGCCACATGCTTGTATTTCTCTATAAAGGCCCTTGAAAGATCTTTCCATGATTTAATATTAACTTGATTGAGCTGAGTATACCACCAGGTTGTAGAACCGGTTAAACTATCTTAAAAATAATAAATAAGTATTTTCTCGTTTTTATAAATCTGCTATCTTTCGGCAATACATGGTGATGTGAGTCGAAGGGCAAGTGGTTCCATCATACTTATCGAAATCAAGAACTTTGAATTTCGGCAGAAGCACTAAATTTGCCACAAGGCTCAAATCACTAGCGTCGTTCCCTTGCTCATCTATCCCTTGCAAGGTCCTGAACCTTTCTTCAAAGAAACCAAATATTTCATCATACTTCTTTTCCACTTCGGCACTGATCCTCTCCTCTACCTCATTCATCATGCTTAGATCTGGCACTTCGTTATCTAAACCTGCCTCTACATCAACGGGTTGATTTACAAAAACTCCTTGATGGTGGCTAGGAGATGCTCATACGAGATTGATGTATACTTTCTTTTTTGGATTCAATATTTCTGGTTGGGACTTCTCATGAAGTGTGATCCCTTCCATTCCTTCATCATTCAAGCTGTCAACAAAGACCCCTTCCTTGCCAAGCTTCTTGTCTAATAGAGCGGTCAACTGAGCAACAATCGAAACTTGCGACTGGATGATCTGATCCCTAATGCTTTGTTCAACCCCGTCTAAAGTGCTTCAAGATCCTTTTGACCTTATTCTACCTTGGCCATCATTTCTTCCATTGCCATTGTTTGTGAGCGGGTACCATACGAGAGCGAAATGGTCACAGATTTAAACTTTCACTTTCTTTCTGTCAGGATATTTCTCACAACTAATTTCATTAATTATTTGATTAATGCATGATATATACGGTGGAATGTAATGCACAGCACAGATGATGAAAATAGATATGTATAAAAATATATGTAGATAAAGGTGTTGATCCTATAGGTGATCACCTTAGGACAACTTTCATTGAAAATAAAGAGGTTTTCATTACAAAATAGAAATAACAAATTTCTATATATGGGAGCCAACCCTAACTTCTAGCTCTTCGATAGCTCAAAATAGTTGAATGAAACTTGGTGCTTTGTCCATCCCTAGGGCAATAAAAGGGCGAAGAGCTTCGGCTTCCGCAGCAAGAGTCCTTACATGTTGGGCTACCTCTTGTACCTGAACCATCAAATTTGTGTTGTAGTCATCCCGGTCTTAAATCATTTTAGTGGCATCATAAAGTCGCCTTAGCCAATAATTGTCTCCACACTCTGCAGCTTCCTCGAGGACCAAGATTTGACCCAAGTAGTCTTGAACTATAGCCTCTAGTGTCTCAATTTGGGCTCGAAGCGTCACATTCTCTTGCTGGCTAGCCTAAAGTTCGAAGAAGCCATTCCGATCATGGTATTCTTAGAGAGAAAGATCCAATTCCGCTATTCTTGCTTCCAATTGGGTATTATGGGCTCGACTTTGATTTAGATTCTCAAAAGTAGTGTTATACAGATTTTGCATCTCTTGCAGCTGTTTCTTGTTGTCATGTGCTTTTCTCTTCCACGCGACACTATTTTTTCCCAACTTACCGCTTGTTTACCTTTCTCTTCCTCTTGCTTAGCTTTCTCTCTTTCCTGACGGATTGTTCTCTTACAAGTTTTTCTTTCATTCTCGATGATCAACTTGTTGCTTTCCCTTTCTTTCTCAATCTCTTTCTTGCCTTTCCTCTTTCTTTCTCAATCGCTATAAATCTTTTCCGATCAGTGTTTCGTATCAAAGCTTGAAGCTTGATAGTATTATTTTGGTAAAGGGTATTTCTTTCTTTTAAATCAACATTTTCTTTCCTTAGGTCATTGATTGTCCCATCGCATATGTCCACGTCCAAACTCACATTGTAGAGCTCGCTCACATGCTCAGTTTGCAAAGCTTCCATCTTCTTCTTAACCTCTTCAAGCTCACTCCTCAAAATGTCAGCCTCGGAAGGGACTATCCTCATGTGCTCTTCTAATGTCATTGCTGGTCCTTGATTCGGCCTTGGAATATCATCATTGATCCTCCAACGTCTTCAAAAATCATAATCAGAAGTGAATATACATATGCAATCTTCCTCGACCCTTATACGGTAGCAATGGTCCCAAGCCCAAGATATTTTCTAAACTTTCTCTTTAAACTCACCCTTGAAAGCAAATTCAGTACGGCTCAATCCTGAAGTAATGAGAATAAACTGTTGAGACCCAAATTGCATGGATACCAATAAAGGGGCGTAACTAATCCTTCTGTACAATTCCAGAAGCATTAGCCAATGGTGATCTCCGCACCGATACAAGAAATAAATGATACTGCCTAACCAAGGTACCCGCCAAACTATATCATTATCTTGGAGGTTCCTGAGATTCGTAGCCCATTTAACCTTTTTGATGTCTTCTCGCCACTCATTGGCCACAAACGCTTGCAAGGGAGAGAAGTCCTCAAACAAAACGCTAGGCAAAACCCTTTTTGGTGTCTCCTAAAAATGACTTTGGATACAAACCTAGAGCAACTGTGCGCAACTTCTAAAACGCCCTTCTTCATGCCTTTGGATATCATTCAGAGAAATAAAAGTTTCGGCCAAGATTTTCGGTGCCGGGTTCGCCTTCCTCTTCGAGCGCTCAAGCACATCTAAAACAGTCACATCAATGCCATTCAAAACCCTAAAAAAATGATCAATCCATAGATTCCTAGAGCAACCAAGTCCATCTTCATAACCTCATCCGGATGTGTGGGTATTAAATCTTGAATGCACTTCCACGAAAAGGATACACTGTATCCTCGATGCTGGATTAGTCTTTTTACCCAACCCTTACTCATGTCGGCTATGTCTTTGGGCTTGACTGGATAGTTCTGAGACTTCGGATGTTTAGAGTAGACCCAATCCATCTTGACACCTTTGTGATGAAGCATTGTCGTATACTATTCGATCATAGGCATCAAATCCTCCCCATTAAAGGTAAAACAACAAAAGGTAGGGTTCTAACATTCAAATAAGCCTCGGAACAAAGGTTCATTAATTCTAACGTACATCAAGTCGGCTATGTCACCATAATTCTCATAGAATAAATTCTTCAATCTTCGGTCCCAACTTTCCCATATTTCTTTCAACTCGTAGATATCACTTTGTTGTAGACTTACGTAAGTGTACCCCGGTACTACGCGTTCACTCGATAAACTGTGACCTTAAACTATTTGGTTGACCTCAGACCAATATCGGACTTGTGAGTTGATTTCTTCCTTCTTCAGTAACCTCTCATCCATAATGAGAGTTTTCTTATCGGGCAAACCACCTCAATTCAACACTTTTATGTCATGAAATGAATGCAAAAGCAAAACAAAAGCAAAAACTAAACACAAAAAAAATAAGTTAGTATTGGATAAAATAAATAATAAAGCAATAAAATGGAAAAGATAAACAAATGGAGCGAGAAAATAATCAGCCCTATTTACATCTCGTCTAAAACACCTAGGTTAACCACATGGCTCTAAAAGAGGTGGGTTTTCTATGTCCGCTACATGCAATTTTGGTACCATAAGGTACCTGAATTGTCTTCGTTGTCTCCTACTAAGGGCAGCAAGGCTTCCGATCGTCACCAATTTATGCTCATTTCAACCGAGTTCAATTCAGGGGGACCCTTTCGCTATGTTCATGCAGAGAAACAATGTTCCCACAAAAACATAGGGTAATCGAGCCCCGAAGGTACTTACTAGGCCCATACGGAGAAACAATATCCTTACAAAAGCACTACCATTTTCCCCTATTTAAATGGACAAGTTTATATGTTAGATTTTAAATGCGTTAAAATAAACTCGCATTTATAAGCAAATATCAACTTAATTGTCACTTTAATTCGCAACTTCCAATATTAAATAAGCGGTAAATTTTTTTAGGCCTGACTTTATTTTTGTAAAAACAAAGATTCTCCCCAGCGGAGTCGCCATGTTGTACCAACGTTTTTTGAAATTCGAAATTCAGGGTTTCCCATATTTTTTGAAAACATTTATTAAAGGGGGATTTTTTAAAAACCGTGTTTTTTTTATAAAAAAATGGGAGTCTCAACCGGCCATTTCGGTTAGGTAGACCGAACACCGAAAACAAAACTAGAAATTTTAAGCTCGAGAGTCGGTTACGTGTAGGGAAGGATTAGCACCCCCCACAACGCCCAAAATTGGTACCAAAAGTTTTACCGCTTATCTAATATTGGAAATTATGAATTTAGAGTGACGATTTAATTGAAATTTGGTTATACAGACGAGTATATTTTAAGGGCCCTAATATTCGAGAATGAACGTCCGAACCACCACCACTACGACTGGTACTGCTTCGTTCGTTCCCGAATAAAAGACACCGCATAAAATAACATATTTGGTATGCAAGAATTTAAAAACAATTTAAATAACCATACATGACAAATAAATATAAATGAAGACATAAAAAACAAGATCCCAAATTACCACCTCCTAAGCACGTATTACATGGAAACTATGTTATATATTATGAAAGTTACATATATTTACATTATATATAGATTCCATGTATTATATATTTTAAAACCATATATTATACACATACTTTATAAAACTATATTATGTATGTACTATATATTATAACAAACTATATTTATTATCTATAAATTAAATACAATATAAATTTATATAAAAAATATATATTATATGCTTTGTAAAAAACTATATATATTACATATGTAAAACTATATATTATATATGTTAAAACCATATATTTTAGATATAATAGAACCTTGCATTATATGCTATATCATACTTTATATAAAAACTATGCATTATACTACACATAAACAAATATAACAAATATTATGCTAATATAACATGCATATATCAAAGGCCACACCATAACACATATAAACATAAAATAGGGACTGAAATTAAAGAAAACTAAAATGCAATGTCGAAATAAAAATGCATAATTATAGAAAAAACACTAAAAAGGGACTGAATCGAACAAAACTAAAAACTAGAGGCCAAAATTACAAGAAAAGAAGGCCCAATTAAAATAGGGACGGAATTGTAAAACAAACCAAACGATAGGGACCAGATGAGTGTTTTAAAGAGGCGGAATGGACAAACAGGTAAGTACAAGGTGACATGGGGGATTTATTATGCAATTTCCCCTTTTTTAAAACAAAAATTAGTATATAACTTAAAATTTAACCAAATCAGGAAATGTTTTTCCATTTTTTCAATCAAACCAAAAATGCTCTGTCCTCTCCTCATTTCCTTGATGAACACCGTCGTGGTGTTCATCACAAACCCAGAACGCCGCCTCAATTTCCAGTTTCCAGTGACGTCCCGCTGTGTCGGCCGCCGCTCACCTGCGGTCGATGAACTTAAAATCATCCTAAAAAACCTCTCGGTTGCCCTGAAACTGAATCTAAACCTAAATCTAAGCTTAGATCCCTCAAAACAACCTAAAAGCCAACTTTCTTGAAAAGAACCGAATCGGTAACCTCCTTTGGCTTTGATAAACAAAACCCAACACTGGCCCATTTTGATTACTGCTCAGTCTGGCTCACTCCTCACGGCCTCTGAAGAACCAAAGAGTTTATTGTCGGTAAAGAGGTGAACCAACACGAGAAAGGTGAACCGGCTAAGGTAAAAAAACGAAACCCTAATTTTTCTTTATATGGTTTTGCTATTCCGAAAATGCAAAGAAATGATGGGTACCTCTAAAATTGTTGTTCTCTATTGCTTCAAAATCCAGAAAATCTTTACAATTGTTTGGCTTTTGGTTATATAGCCGAATACATAAATTTGAATTACATGCAAAGTCAAAATCTTAACCAATTACTTTTGATGGCTTGTTTGGATTGTCATTGTCTTAATTTGCTTTGCCCCATTTCCTTTGTTTTTTTTTTGCCATTTCAAGCTCTGACTTCTTTTTCTCTTTTTTTGTATGCATGGCATTGGGGTAGCGCAAATGATGGAGATTGAGACGGGAGAGAGGCACGCTCGCTGAAAGTTGGACGACCAGACACGCTATCTTTGCATGGGCACGCGGATGAGTTGAAAGGGCACAAAAGATCTAAACGATCGCGCGTGTAGCACATGGGGGTAATGGGAAGCCAGGCGTGTGGCACACGCGTGAGTGAGAATCTGAACGGGCCAGCGCGTTGGGGATCTGGAAGCTTCCTTCCTCGAATCCTGGCCGTCCGATCTGCCTCAAAATCGAACAGCTCTTAGCTGGCTGCGCATAAGAGATCAACAGATTAATGTTTTTGTTCTATCATCAGATTAGGGCTTTACTAACTTGGGCTTTATTTCAGCCAAATGTAAATGGACTGACTTAAATATGAGTTTCTTATATATGGGCTTTTATTTAATTTTTAAGTCTAATGGGTTGCTGATTTATATCTGGGTTGTTATTTATAATTGGGTATATATGTTAATAATCTTTTGTATTTTCAGATTTGTTTCACAACAAAGGTAATAATAATAATAACAACAACAACAACATATGATAACAATATGGAAGTCAAAGCGAAAACACTAGTACACCCAAAATAAAATATAATAATAACACAACGAAGATGGAAAATAATATAGGTAATAATGATAACAAAACAATCAAAAAGTAATATGATAGTAATGACAATAATAAGACAATGTAATACTTAGTAATATTTAGGTTTTTTCTTTCTTTCAAATGAATAATAACATAAACGTAATACATATATTAAATTAACATAACACTAGTTGTTAACTAGAATTTTTTTGGCTTTTAAAGTTTAAATAAAAGATAAAATAAACAAAGCCCAATATCTATATTTAGGGGATCATATATGTACATACAAGCCCATTATTGTGATAACAAAAGCGAAAATAAACGGGTTCACCCCGAACAAAATTAGTGATTACAGGTTGTTAAGGTCTGCTAAAAACGCAATTTTCTTAAGAAAGATTTGACCATTCTTTGGTGCTAGAGATATTCGGTCGTCGGTCTTCCAGGATACAACAAAGATAATTATCTTTAGTAACACGACTAAGTAATCACGAACGAACTCGAGCCTTCGACTATCACCAGAAAAACAAATGCAATTTAGGAGAAAGAAAACGATTTTTGTTGTGTTTAATTGTCTGTTAAACAATTGAAAAAGATCATATATTTATAGGTAAGAATTAGGTCAAACGTGAATCACAAATATTATGATTTTGCCTTTGATCTGATATATGAGTGGGCTGTAAGCAAAATTTGAATTTCAATTCGAAATTATCCCTTTAATTTCGGGATAATATGTTATCTCAAAAGGAAAAAATAATTTGAAGTGGTAAAATATACGCAGGTCCACGTACGGTTAGACCAGTCTGGACATTCACGTCGCCCACGTCGTGCGGGTATGCCCCAACCCAAATGGGATTAGATTCGCACCCCCTGCACGCGAGGCACAATTTTCATTCAAGTTATTCAATAACCACAAAAAGGGTAAGTGTATATAGACACTTCCCATTCTATTTATCCCATCCTTGTGGGATATGGGGTTTTCATTTCTTTTATTCAATTTGCAACCTCCTTACTTTGAACATCAAATTCTCATTCATTTCTCAACCATTTTGAGCATATGAGATACCGTTGTAAAGGTTTCACGGAGTATAATAAGATCTAATCGAATATTTATTCGAATCTCCACCTTTACTCATTTGAAATATGGCTCAAATTTATCATTTTCTCACGTTTTCCCAACAATCCCCCACATGAATGAAATTGATGCATTTTATCGAAACATTTTGACTCGATGTGGTGATAGTTTCTATGATTGATAATTGCATAGGATATGTAGGTTTCCTCCTTTGAACTTTCCCTTGTGAAAGTATATTTACTGTACTGGCTATCTAGTAGACGTAACGTCCTTGAACTATTCAGTCGTTTGTGTAAACGATGATATACCTCACACAACTACCTCTCTGACACGAGTTTTGTTCTCATGGTTATGTCCATATGGCCGTGGACATCGCCTGGTTCTGCGAGAGTTTGAGATAACTATGTCCCAATAGTCTCCTTGAAGCGGCCCCACTTCACTCTCACATAGGTAAATTATGTTGCTCGGCTTCACCGACGCACACAATGGTCATTAAAAGCATTGCTTAACATGTTCCACTTTTTGTCACTATTTACATCATAGGAATGGACTTGGGAGAAGAACCTCTATAGTGACCATACAAGGTCTATGCAATTAGGTTGTCTATTTGAACCTAGATCTTGGGATCTCCAGTCAACTAGGTAGGGTTTTCCATCATATAACGTATTTCTTTTCCATTGGCTTCAGTCCGATTTCTTTAGATGTTTTCTCAACTTGATCTCGATTTAACCCTTTAGTTAGTAGATCCGCAATGTTATCCTTTGATTTTACATAATCAACAGAGATAACTCCATTTGAGATCAGTTGTCTAATGGTATTATATTGGTGACGCATATGTCTCGACTTATCATTGTACATACAATTTTGTGCCCTAGCAATTGTTGCTTGGTTATCACAGTATATGCATACTATGGGGACAAATTTTGACCATACAGGAATATCCTTAAGAAATTGCCTAAGCCATTCGGCTTCTTCTCCAGATTTATCCAGAGTAACAAACTCAGATTCCATCGTGGATCTAGTTATGATCATTTGTCTTGAGGATTTCCACGACACGACTCTTCCTCCCAAGGTGAAGACATATCCACTTATGCCCTTGGTATCTTGAATATCAGATATCCAACTGGCATCAGAGTATCTTTTCAACACAGCAGGATCTCTAGAATAATGCAATCCGTAGTCTCGAGTATATCTGAGATATTTTAGTATCCTCACAATTGCTTTCCAGTGGTTTTCACTTGGATTGCTTGTAAATATACTTAAACTGCCCACAGTAAAAGCAATATCCGGTCTAGTACAGCTCATAAGGTAGTTAAGACTGCCTATGACCCTTGTATATTCCATTGGGTCAACACCTTGGCCTTTGTTCTTGGACAACTGTTAGCATGTGTATATTGGAGTTTTGGCCGTACCAAAATCATCCTTGCCAAAATTCTCAAGGACTTTGTCCACATAGTATGACTGAGTCAATATGAGACATTCAGGTGACCGTTTGATTTTGGATCCCTAGAATCGTATCAGCCAGTCCCATATCCTTTATAGCAAATCTCGAGTTTAACATGGTTTTGGTATGTTTTACCATTTCATTGTTATCAACATAGGATCATATATCATAATGCACACATTTGTCACACTCTAAATTTTATCATTATGACAATGTTTTCGTTTCAACCTTTTGTTAAACGTATGGACAATGTTTCTTTACTTTGGTAATGGAATATTACTTTTGCAAGACACCCCCACATTTTTATGTAGTTGTAGGAATGTTTTATTTTCTTCCATAACTCATATGGTGTCTTATCTCATTAAGAAGAAGTAAATAGTTGATAAAACAACTCTCTCCCACATGTTAGACACATTTTGAAGTTTCAATTCTTATCTTCAAAATCATTGTACCCTTTGATGTTGCAACGTTACTCACATAGAGTTTCTCCCAAATTAATCGATGTATTAATTTTTTGGATTTCAACATCCTACTTATAGAGAATAATTTCTCTATAGCATCTTTGCTTTTAAGCAAAACACTGATTTGTTCTATCATGAAGGTAACAATTTTCCTTCAAACAATCGTTCGCCATATCAATTATTATGACCAAATTTGTCACAATATTGATCTCATTTGGAAGTTTATAGTCCAAGGACTTGTTCCCTATCTTATGGCATTGGAAGCATTTCCCGTTTAGCTTCTTGAACATGTTGTTTTTTGTTCTCATGGAACATTTTCCTACGGTTTGTTTTTCCTGAAGTCCTTGTTGACTTCTATTACATTTGCCATGGTAATATTTGCCTTTGCATTATTACCTTAATGACAATTGAAGGTGGTAATCATATTTACCTTATCCTCTCTACATTATAGGGGGATCATCCTTCAGATCTTTGACCAAGTTTTTCATAGTCAAATATACAACATCTTTAGTTGTCACGTTTTGAAATTCTTTCCAATGAATTTTACTGATTTTCCATTGTATCACATAGTCACAGTCCAGAAACAAAATTATGAATATGTTAAACATTAAGAATTTAGTCAGAGACTAAAACCCATAACAGAAACATAATTTCTTACTTTTGTTTGACAATAGGATTTTAGTAAACTAAAACCTTAAAACAAAAGTTCACGCGATCTTAAATAGAAAGAACAATAATGAACACTAATTTCAAATTGTCTTTCAATCATCCGTTTTATGAATTCTATTCTTGAATTCATTCCAAGTACGAGTGATTAACTAAAATCACCGCCTTTGATTCACAACAACTTGAAATCTTTCATTTATGGTCCAATCGACCCTCACAATTTTTTAGCCATTTTTAAACATTGTGCACTTCATAGCATGCATCAGAATAGGCTTTAAGAATTTAATTTTTGACAAAATAAATCTACCGATTCATCTCCAAAATTGAATCATTCTAGATTCCCACGAATATAACCTCAATAGTTTATTTTCTTTACAGAGTTAGAATCATCCAAGATTCCTTCGAAATAAATTCAAAGATTCATTTTCCTTAATAAGTTAGAATCAATACATGATTTCTAACATAAAAATAAATTCAATAATTTATTTCCTTTGTTATATCTTCTGTTCAACGTTGGGATTAGTAGCACTAAAACCCAAACAGAGATATCAAGATAACTCGATCAAAGGAAGATAATCCTTTGATTTAATATTGTTGATTCTTGCTTGGAAGACCAAGTAAATCCATTAAAACGGCAGTAATTAATTCCCAAAATGAATATTTACAAGATCTTTGTTTCCAAAACAAATTCAAGAAATTTCTCATGGTTATCCTACACTTTCTCATGAAAAATTATTGGTTGAAATAATAATCCAAAGTGTTTCCAAACACAGATAACCTTGCCTTAAGCCTTTTACTCACATGATAAAAGTTTTACAATACATGCAAACATGTATTTTACATATGATTTTAATCATTGCTATAAGTGAAGGTATTAAATCAAGCGTGTATCCTCGTGATACATACCAATAAATCGAAATTCAATTTCGTTTATTCTGATTTGTTTTTCACAAAATCCGTAACATCAGTTACTCCAAACGACAATTTCTATAAAATAGATTTCTCCCGTTATTTTTGAGATCTAAGCAAACCCGTTAAAATGGTAGGATAATTCCTGAAACAAATTTGTTTGCTTTCTCACAATCGTACTTATTTCAAATCGCCTCAGATATAGAATATGTCTTAAGATTGTTGGACAAAAGCAAGGTTAAATTCGAAATAAGTGTAAAATAAATTACAGTAATGAAATTACAATAATCAAAATAGAAATAAACGAAATACATATTCGTAATAACCATACACGGTTGCTGAGGCCTGCTAGAAATGCAATTTCCTTAAGACAAATTTGACCGCTCTTCGGTGCTAGAGATCTTCAGTCGTCAGTCCCCATGATACAACAACATATGATTATCTTCAGCAGCACGACTGAATAATCACGAACAAACTCGAGCCTTCAACTGTCATCAGAAAAACCAATGCAATTTGGGAGAAAGAAAACGATTTTTGTTGTGTTTAATTGTATGTTAAACAACTGAAAAAGATCATGTATTTACAGGGGAGAATTAGGTCAAACGTGAATCACAAATATTCTGATTTTGCCCTTGATCGGATATATGAGTGGGCTGCAAGAAAAATTCGAATTTCAATATGAAATTATCCCTTTAATTTTGGGATAATATGTTATCTCAATTTGCAACCTCCTTACTTTGAGCATCAATTTCTCATTCATTTCTCAACCATTTTGAGCATATGAGATACCGTTGTAAAGGTCTCACGAAATAAAATAAGATCCAGTCGAATCCTTATTCGAATCTCTACCTTTACCCATTCAAAATATGGCTCAAAGTTATTATTTTCTTAAGTTTTCCTAACACAATTACATTCTCAACAAGTATTATAAATTAACAAATTGATAATCAGAATATATATAGATTTATATCAAAATAAATTTGAACAAGACTTAACATGTGATGAGATTTGAACCAGAATAAATTTTAGACTAGATAATGGGTCTCAAAACTGAACACTCAAGATTTCAAAACTAAATTCTCAGTTCGGCTCCTATACTGTTTTTTTTTTTTTATCATTTGACCCATGTACTATCATTTTATTTATGACATTATTATGCTATCGTTTTTTGTTAAAAAAAAACATGAATCAATCAGAACATGTATAATAAAAGTAAAAAAAAACTGTTATAAACATATAGCCTTTTAAATGAAAATTCATAAAATGCATTTAAAATATGAAAAATCTCAAATTTTTTAGAATTTATATTTTTTTTTATATTTTATCATGCTTAATTTATTTTTAATATAAAATCATTAAAAATAGGAAAACTAGAAACTTAAGGTGTGTTTGGTTCTAGGTAATATAGGCTATTTTCATTTTCTTGAAAAATAGAAAACGTTGAAGAAAACATGTTTGATTGTAAAATTTGAAAATAATTTTTAAAAAAATGAAAAAATGAGTGAAATTTTGAAAATATAAAAAGGATGTTTTCATCATTTTTATTGAATATATTGTAGAAAAAGTGGAAAACATTAAAATAATGGTTTTTAAATTTTAGTTCTATTTAACTCGGGTTCAAATCCTTCTAATGACATTTTTAAAACTTTTGTTTATTTAATCACATTTTATTTTTATTATAATAATATTTTATAATTATTATATTTTAATTTAATTACTTAATGAGTAACTATTTATTTATTTTTATTTTAAAAAACTAGATACCAAACGCTTTTTTACTATTTCTATTTTTGAAAACAAAATTTTATTTCTATTAATCAAATGTGTTTTCTAATTTTTGAAAAATTGCAAACGAAAATCTTTTTCTAAAAAATGAAAATAGAAAATAAAATTAGAACAATATTATCTAGAACCAAAATGGAGCCTTATTTTAAAAAAAAAAAATCTGATTTTTAAAAACAAATTTCAGGTTTTAAAGAATTTTTTAAGATTTTATTTGATTTTTGATTTATTACATTGACAACCTATCATTGTGCCATGCCAACTTTTTAAACGACATGTAAATTAATAGATAAAATGATAATATAAGGGTTAAACTGAAAAATAGTACATAAACTAAATTGAGAATTTAGATAACATAGAGGGGGTAAAAAGATATATTAACCAAATTTATTTTGTTGGTTTAGTAAAAAAAAATGGAAATCGTGGATTAATCTCGACTGTTGATGTTACGTGTGGCAGCATGTATTTTTGTAAAATACAATCTAAATTAATCGAAAAAAACAAAGCGATGGGCAGCTAAAGTCCTGGTGTTGCATTTCCCTATTTCTTCCTGCCCTCACATTGGACATTACGCTTTCACGTCCATAGGATTAATTAAATTTATTTAGCTAATAATTATCCAACCAATTACTACATGTTCATGTAATTAGTAAAAAATAAAACAAAAAAGGATATATATATTATATAGATTTACAAGACTGTTGATTATAGGATCCAAAAAAAAAAACATTATACTAATAAAGTTCAATCTCAAACTTTTAAAACCGAATTAACCAATCAATTTTTTTATCAAAAAATGTATGATTTTATTCAAGTTATATATCAAATTGTTAACCGAGCCTCATTAAAAAAATTTATAATCCTTAACTAAAAAAAACCAGTGAGTTTTTATTTATTTAAAATCAGTTTTATTGCATTCGCTAATTTTAAAATTTTGTTTGACAACCAGAAGCTGTTTTATATGTGATTTCGACTTGTTTTATACAATCTTGTATGTTAATGGTTTAAGTTTATAAGATCATTGAATGGAGGATCCATATATTTATTTAGGGATTCAACTATGGCGTGTCGATTTGGATTTTTCGAGTTAATGTTCAATCGTTGCCATGCATTAGGGATTTAATAGTTTCACCAAATTGGCTCCTGCATTTCAATTTTTTTTTAATAGTCTTAAGGTAATTACAAGGTAGTATTTGTTTATACTTCTTTTAATCCTTTAATGTGTCACACAACCAATAAATTTAATCAATTAACCGGGTGACCTAAGATTTTGACAATTTTTTTTGATATTACTTAGATGCTACATGTTGAATTGTGGGGATTTATGAGGCTGACATTTATAGTTTTTGGTTTCGAAAAGACTATTTTTTAACATTTTTATAGGTTTTTTTTAGCTCTTTTATAACTTTTATATTTTTTTAGTAGAAGCCGTTAATTTTATTAAAAGATAAAATATTTAAAATTACAATTAGAGTTTACAACTAACATCATAAATTAAATATATAATTTGGATATTTTCATATAACATTGACACAATAAAAAAAACTAGTCACTTTAGATCATATAAAGACCATACATAGAAAAGGTAAAAAAACACAAAAAAATCAAAACTTAATTATTATTTTTTATATAAAAAAGCTTACTACATCCTTAAACAAACACAAAAAATCATTAAATATTAAAAATAAATCAATATTATTATAAACAATAAACAAACTATTCACAAACACAACAAGCTAAATCCATATTAAACATTATTATCAAAGTTTTGATTGTAAAAACCAAGAAAGTTAATGCTAAACTTTCAATTAATTCAATTAATATTTTCTCTAATAAGAATACAACAATGTATGACATATTGCCATCCCACTCGAGGGGAACCGGTGCTTTCCGGAGAACTGCGTGTGGGTTTGTTAATCAATATTTAAAACTAAATATTATCTCTCAATCATTAAACTAAAAATTAATTATGTATTTAAACATATATGTAATTAATAAATATCATTAGGACAAAATTTAATCATCACATACAAAATTATAGTTAGAAAATTATTTTAGTAATATTACAATAAATTTGGGTTGTTTTAAATTGTAACCCTAAAAAATGATTATTAAAATTGTTAATAATTGACCGGTTAATCAAATATTAAATTTGAACAAGGTTTGTGTAATGGTTTATTAACTTTCCTTATTAAAAATATCAAATATAATAACATAGTAACTTTTAAATTCTTTCTAGAGTTTGAATTTTAAAATTTTTTTTAAAAAAATATTAATGTATAAAATTGAGATCTCTTTTTAGGAAATAATAGACAATTAAATTTTTTTACTTTTCAAAGTAAAATAAACCTTTAATATTTTAAGATCAAATTATTAAAAATTACTGCTAGTTTTTTTGTTAAAAACATGAGACAATCAAAATATTCAAAAAATATTTGTAAAAAAAAATTTTAAAACAAAAGCATTAAAATTTTAAAAATATAAAAATATAAATATGTATATTTTATATTTTTATATATTAAATTAGTTTTTAAAACAAAATATCATTATAAATATTAAAAATCATAAAAATAGGAAAATTAGAAACTTATTTTTTTAAAAAGTCTGATTTTAAAAATAAAGTTCAGGTTTTAAAGAAATTTTTAAGATTTTATTTTAATTTTTGATGGACTTTTATTTATTTATATGAGAAATATATGAGTAAAAATCGATATTAATTTTAAAAATAATTAAAAATTATTTAAAAAATTAAATTAAATTTAGGACCAAATTCATTTTAAAAAATATATAAATTAATATCCAAAATTTTAACACTAATATAATTTTTTTTGACTTCATCCCCGCAGAGGCAGACTTTGGTGGGAGCTAGAGGGGCCCTACCTTTTACTCTTTTAAATTTAAAAATTCTTTAATTTAGCCCCTTCAAAATTTTTAAAATTTCATTAAATTTATTTTTAAAAAATATTTTTAATTAAGTCTTTTTAATTTTTTTAAAAATTTCTCATTAAGTCTAAAAAATTTAATAAAATTTTAAAAATAAATGAAAAATTTTTAAATTAAAATTTTCAAAAGTTTTAAAATTCTTAATATAAACTTCTAAAATTAAAAAAAAATTTAAATAATCTCTCAACTTAATTGATCAAGATCCGCTTTTGCATCCCGTCTCTTTCTATGCCATATATAATGTATACTATAGCTTGAGGCAAGCATTTACAGTTGCTATCGATACGGGCGCTTATCTGAACAAGCCATCCAACGACCTAGATCTCTTCTTTTTTATCAGCTTTGAATCTCAACCGCTGAATTTTAACACAATTCAACCTTTTTCGACATAAAATGGACAACTCAATGAACTCCATGTCGAGACATGCAACCCCATAATACCATGTCCTTTTCACTAATTGACGAAACTATCCTTCGATTCTACGAAAATCAAAGACCGTTTATATGGTAAGACAAGGGGCATTTTTGTACTCTGATAACATGTACGTACAGCTTGTGGTAATTGGGGGACTTGCCTTTTATTTATTTTATTTTTACCATTTGCAGTAAAAAAAAAGACTATATATTTATTACTTCGTGAGCCTTTTTTTCCCGTGTTCTATGTAATTCGGCCGTACACTGTGAGAAAAGGTGCCCTGAATCTGACGGTCTTGATCAAGGCGCATCGTGCACTCGTTTGTACTTTATTCATTTCCCCTCACCTCACCCCTTTTAAAGAAGGAGAAATGTAAAATTAAATGGTAAAAAGACCACAGTACTGTGGTTAAATTTCCCCCCTCAAAATATGGTTCAGAATAAATTATTTTCAAAACTATAGTTATTTATTATTCAAGTTAAAGTTGGAGCGAGAACAATCCGCCTTTAAACAGTATTTTATATTAAAGTCAGAAGGAGAGCAATTCGACTTTAAACAATGCCTAAATTTTTTTAATGTTTTCAGGTAAAACATTGTTTAAAGACGGAAAAAATTTTAATCTTTTGATTCGAACAGTAAACTACAATAGATCTGAAAATAATTTGATAAAAACCATATTTTAAAAGAAAAAAATAAAATTACAATATTGTGGTAATTTTGTCAAATTAAATTATAAACGAATATTTAGTTTTTTTAAATATAATTAAGAACGTGCGAAATAATTATCCATTAAAAACTGTTAATTTCTTTCTTTTTTATGATTTATGATTATTTGTTTATAATTGAGAAAAATGATGTCAATAATAATGAAATTAATCAAGGCCGTTGGAAATGAAGAAACAGGGTGCATCATTACTTGTGTATAATTGCACGGTCGTGATGTCGTGACAATAAGGTTTCACATCAGAAAATTCCTCAATATTTATTTATTGTAGGGTATAATTTACCCATAAGTCACTTAGTTATATGTTTAGTAACAAACATATCGCTTGTCTTTTAAAAGTAACAATCCAATCACTCACTTGTAGGTTTGGGAACAAACTTGTCACTTAATTAAAATTTTATGACAAACAAGATATTGCACTATTAATTTAGTACTAATATGAAATAATTCAACAAATTTAATCATTCATATTTAAAAAAGTCGACACTGCACTATTCTATAACACTCTCCAACCACTTACCACACTCTATTTTATTGTCCACAAGTTAGATAATCAACATATGTGATAGCTCAATGGACACTATCACTTCACTACTAGACAACTAATGTATTAATAGAGTAGCCTTATTATGACCTTAACGTCTCTCCTTATTAGACACAATCTCTTCACATATGAAATTTTTAAATATGAAATGTTAAGTTCATTGAATTATTTCGAACTGATATCAAATTAATAGAATGTATAAGTTTTAAGGATTAAAATTATTATTATACCAACTCATTATTTATATTTTAATAACAAAATGATTTATTTGTCACAAAATTTTAATTAAGTGACATCTTTATTTCTAAATCTAATAATTAATTTACTGAATTGTTACTTTTAGAAGAACAATGACATGTTTATTATTAAACATATATGTGAATGACATGTAATGTAATGTAATTTACCCATTATCTTAACCCCTTTCTTGTGGTCCCCGCAATATCCGATCCCTCGGATCCAGCCGTGCTACGTGAATCATGAGATTCCTTTGCACCACCACTCCCCCTACACATCACCACACTTTATCACACCCCTTCCAATTTCTCGTCCCCCCTCGCGATATTTCCCCCAAAATGTCTCAACTCCCGGTGCCCCCACATCTCTTACAAGTTACAAACATCCGTTTTATGCGGCTCCGCTTCGTCGCCGACGGATAAGATCTCCCACTTCTCACCGTCATCCTACGGTCCACATCTGTCTCACACACGTGTCACATTCCTAATCGTCATTCAGTATCCTATTGTCCCCACAAAAAATAAAGGGTAAATTACATAAATCAGCACTAAATTTTACTCTCAAATTTATTTTGATCACTAAAATTTTAAAGTATTAAATTTACTCACTTTAAGTTTAAACATTGAACTTTTTTTTCACTCACCCGTTAATTTGTTGACATTGTCTATTTACCGATAAACGAAAGAACTTTTCTAAGATTCAAACAATGAAAAACTTCATCGACACAAAGAAACAATATATCGAGAAACGAGCTCCATCTGATGATGGAAGAGGGAGGTTGACAAGAGAAAAATTGTAAATTTTTTGCTTGGTTTGTGGACTTTTGGACATTTTCCAGCAAAATAAAGGTTAAATTCGGACTCAAAGGGCGAGATAAAACGACTAGTGAAATTTGGTACCGAATGACCACCATCTACGATGCGCGTTCGATGACGGTGAACGGTGGAGTGACAAAAAAGTTCAATATCGAAATTTCAATGAAAAAAAGTACAATATCTTAAACATTAGTGAGTAAATTGAACGTTTTGAAACTTAAGTAACTAAAATAAATTTGAGAATAAAATTCAGTGATAATTACGTAATTTTCTCAAAATATAAAGAAAAATCCGACTAATTTAACCATGGTTAAAATCTAACCCTTCTTACGAACGCTAAAAATAAAAATCCTTATCCTCTCTCGTCTATTGTGTCTGTCTTTGACTTCACTTGCTATTTCTCTCTCTCCATGGCTCTCCTCAGCGTCTGCTACCCCTATAAGCTTCGTTAATGGCGTTCCAGATCTCAAAAAACAAACTCTAAACCTTAACTAAACGCGAATCCAAGCTAAACCCAAGACCCAAAACGAGAAAACAAATTCTTCTTTTCTATCAAAAACTTCAAAAAAGTTTTCATTTTTGTTTGTGTTTTGTGTGTTTGTTTGTCCCTTCGATTTTTCATTAATGTATAAGAAAATGATGTTTTCGTTCCCAGATGAGGTGCTGGAGCACGTTTTCTCGTTCATACAATCAGATAAGGACCGTAATTCCGTGTCGATGGTGTGTAAATCGTGGTACGAGATCGAACGGTGGTGTCGGAGGAAAGTATTCGTGGGGAACTGTTATTCCGTGAGCCCTCGGATGGTGATCAGACGGTTCCCGGAGTTTAGATCCATTGAGCTGAAAGGGAAACCGCACTTCGCCGACTTCAATCTGGTACCCGACGGATGGGGAGGTTATGTGTTTCCGTGGATCGCCGAGATGGCCGGCGCTTTCCCTTGGCTCGAAGAGATTAAGCTTAAAAGGATGGTCATTACCGACGAAAGCTTGGAGCTTATTGCTAAATCGTTTAAGAACTTCAAAGTGTTGGTTCTTTCTTCTTGTGAAGGGTTCTCAACTGATGGACTTGCTGCCATTGCTGCTAGTTGCAAGTGAGTTTCATTTCTCCTTTTTGGGTAATTCTTTCTGAAGGGTTCTAAACAAATTTGTTTTGGCTTTAGCTACATTTTTATCGAGTAGTTTTAATTAATTTCCATGAACTGTTTTGGGAAAAAAAGTACTGGAAAAAACTTATTTTTTGAAGTTTGGTTTCGTGTTTTAGTTGTCTTAGTTTCATCAGCTTTTGCTTTGCTCAGATGAGGTCAGATGGCTTTATTTCTTTAAATTTAAGAACATCGAAAATCTAGTGAAAAACACATGTTCTTTTTACCACTTGGATTCCTTGTTGTTTTTGAGATCAGAAGATTCGTTTTTTGAGTAGTGTTTTTCATATGTTGGTTGGTTACTTCATGTGAAATGTGGACTTCTTTTTGCCCGTTAATTATATTCCTTTTAGCTTGATTTGTTGTTGTTAACTATGAATTGGTATACCTTTGTTGATTGTCATGGAGGGAATAATTTTCCACAGCTATTACTCTAGATTCTAATGTTTTTTATTTTTTATTTTTCTTATTACCTCAAATTTATTGGTTCTTTTTTTATGTCACTTCAATTCTTTTTTCCTGTGTTTTTAGATTAAAAGAACTATCTTTTGTTTGCAAGTTCAATTGTAAAAAAGAAAGTAACTTTAACCTTGTTGTCTGGTCGTTTTCAATGACAGACAGTGGTGAACTTCTAATTATGTTCAATAACCTATATTGAACTCTTGGATTTAGCTTAGTAAAACTATGGAAGTATTTGATTTGGGATTCTATTGTTTTTACATACAAAATGTTGTTTTTGTTCCTTGTTGGTGCCTTCTTTTTATGAATCAATCTGTAATGCAGGAAGCTGAAAGAGCTGGACTTGCGAGACTGCGAGGTGGATGATTTAAGTGGGCATTGGCTCAGTCATTTTCCGGACACGTACACGTCCCTTGTGTCTCTCAACATTTCTTGCTTAGGATCAGATGAAGTTAGTTTCTCAGCCTTGGAGCGCCTGGTGGGTAGATGTACCAACCTTAGGACGCTTCGTCTCAACCGTGCGGTGCCCCTGGATAAGATTGCCAACATTGTACGGCGTGCGCCACAGCTGGTTGAATTTGGCACTGGTACCTACGGGGCCGATCTACGACCGGATGTCTACTCGGATTTGGCTGCAGCGTTTTCTAGTTGCAAGGAACTAAAAAGCTTATCTGGGTTTTGGGATTTGGTCCCAGCTTACCTTCCAGCTATTTACCCTGCCTGCTCTAAATTAACAGCACTCAACTTGAGCTATGCTACGATTCAAAGTCCTTATCTTATCAAGCTTTTAAGCCAATGTCCGAACTTGCAACGCCTACTGGTAAGCTTATTTCTGCGCCATTACTCATTGGTTTATTTATGTTTTGGAAGTGTTTCTCCTTTGCATTTAACTTGCAAACTATAATAATAATAATGAAAAAAGCATGAGTAATACCGGGATACGATTCCATTTAGAACCCTTTAACATATTTTGAACAAATGCATTAAGTGGTTTAAGGATCAAAGTTTTTCGTTCTAAAGTAATGGAGTTTATGTTGCAGGTACTTGATTACATTGAAGATAGTGGCCTTGAAGCTCTTGCATCTACTTGCAAGGATTTGCAAGAATTACGTGTGTTTCCATCTGACCCATTTGGTGCAGAGCCAAATGTGTCCTTGACAGAACGGGGCCTTGTTGCCGTATCTGCAGGTTGTCCTAAGCTACAGTCAGTTCTGTACTTCTGCCGTCGAATGTCTAACGAAGCATTAGTCATGATTGCTAAGAACTGTCCGAATTTCACACGTTTTCGTCTTTGTATAATTGAGCCTAGAACGGCTGATTACCTTACTCTCGAGCCACTTGATGTTGGTTTTGGAGCCATTGTTCAGTACTGCAAGGATCTCCAGCGTCTTTCCCTCTCCGGTCTCCTTACAGATCGTGTGTTTGAATATATCGGGACTTATGCGAAAAAGCTCGAGATGCTGTCCGTGGCTTTTGCGGGAGATAGTGATTTGGGACTCCACCATGTGCTTTCTGGGTGTGAAAGCCTCCGGAAACTGGAGATTAGGGACTGTCCCTTTGGCGACAAGGCGCTTTTGGCCAACGCTGCAAAGCTGGATACAATGCGATCCCTTTGGATGTCTTCTTGTGCTGTGAGCTTCGGAGCATGTAAGCTGCTAGGTCAGAAGATGCCGAGGTTGAATGTAGAAGTTATAGACGAGAGGGGACCTCCAGATTCAAGGCCAGAAAGCTGTCCGGTCGATAAGCTCTACATATACAGAACCGTTGCAGGGCCAAGGTTGGACATGCCTCCATTTGTTTGGACAATGGAAGACGATCCTTCATTGCAGCATTCTTGAGAAAATCTCCTGTGAAAATTTCTCAGCTCATTTGGTCTGGCTCGAGAGTGAATGTACCAGGTACATGCGCATAGTGTCGCTCATTGTTCCCCATTACCATTCATTTCACTCTCGGCTGAGCTATCGACCGAGAACCAACACCAGCGGTTCTGGTTCGTAATAAACCTAGTTCAAAGTTGTGTGTTCTGTCATGTGTATGTTACAAAGGTCGTCGAATCGAATCGAAAACATTGTGAACGTTAATTGATGAGTGAGAATGTATTGTAAAAGTTTCCATTAGTCTATTTTGCATTCAATAAAATGTAAAAGGGAAGGCTGCCTTTCTCTGCTAAAAGTTGAGCCCTCCTATTTTCAGAGAAGCAGCCAGCTTTTGCATCAAAACTTTTTGAAGAATATGAACTTTATGATAATGAAGCAATCCAACAGAAGCGACCCTTGTCTGAAATTTGAAATTTACTGACGAGGAAGAGGAAGGGTGGTCCCTTGAGTTACTGAGAACAATGTATGGTAACTTTCAGCTTATTATTATTAGTAGTAGTCGGGTGACCACTTAATTATTAGGTGTGATTTATTTTTATCGTCGAATTATAAAAATTTAAAATTTGATCATTGAACTTATTTTGTCTGTCAGCCGTTAAAATCAACGTGACTGTTAATAGAAATTTATATAACAACACATTTAGTCTATATTTGTTATATATTCTATCAATTTGATATTAATTTTAATTTAATTAAATAAATTAACCATTCAATTATATCCAATAACTCCCCCACCCAGATTTCGTCATCCCGAAACTCAAACCTAAGCTTCTGACGTTCGCCCTCGTCGCTGCCATTGTTGTTTTACTTCAACTGCCGGAACCTAGCATCGCCAGAACAATGCACAAACATTGCACCCCAACCGTTTGTGGAAATATCACAATCAGCTACCCTTTTCGCTTAACAACCCAACCCCCCAACTGCGGTTACCATGAGGTGGAGCTCGGCTGCGACAGCCACAACTGCACCATTTTAGCCACGGACCACGGCAGATACATTGTCCAAAACATCTCGTATCAAACCCATAAGATCCGGCTCATAGACGCGAATATCGCCACGGGCGATTGCTCCCTTCCTCGCAACTACAAGTCGGCGAATGGTTTAACGTCTGATTCAAATCAGCCATGGAGCTCTATTTATCTTGTGAACTGCACGAGGCGTATAGAATCTTCTATGTATATCGATGCCTCTCGTTGCCCCGTTTCGTCTTCCTTTGAAAGGGGGGGGGGATTTTAATCTCAAATGTTGTGCTATGAAAAATTATAATGAAGTTTTATTAGATCCAAAAAAGATGGTGAAGCTTTCAAGCAGAGATTTACTTATTAACGTATGTGTAACACCCTACTCCGGGTTAGTAGCAAATCGGTTCGAGAACGTTACCAAGCAAGAACGAGACAAGAAAAGGTGAATTCAACCCTAAAAAACGAGTTCTTTAACTAACAAGCAACATGACATTTTTAACTTTTCAAGCAAGCAAACAATGTGCCGATTCTTACCATTCGACATTTACCATTTCAAATGTACATGGAACATTCTTGTCATTCAATCAAGTTTACATTTATTCACACAAGCATACGAATAACATTGTTAAGCTAGGACTTGATTAATCCCTTCAATTACACATATATACAATTAAACAGAGCATCAATTAAACTGTCCCAAAACTGTTTGCAAAACAGTTTACTATAGTGTATAGAAAATTATATACAATTACCTAGACTGCTGCTACCAGGTATATGCTCACTTAAACATGCATAACTTTCATTCCGTACGTCTGAATTTCAATTAGTTTACACCGATAGAAAGCTTACTTAGTCCTCTTTCTAACCATATAGGCCTTACATTATAATCCTTTTCCATTTAATACAGTTTTTGTCTTAAAGACAGACCTATTGCATTACTGGACAGTTTGCACTGTCCAGAGATTTTCATTTCCAGAATCCATTCTACAACCCAAAATTTAGTTATGTTTTCTCCTAATGAATTTAGACATGTTAAGGCATTGTCCATAAAATTTTCAGCCTTAAATTATATTTATACAATTTATGGTAATTTTTCAAAGTTACTGCCCAGAATAGAGTATTCTGGGCAAATTACACTATGTTAAGTTTTAGCCTTATATTCATTCAAGCAAAAATTCTAATATTATAATTCAACTTATATACTTATTTCTACAAGCTTAGATCAATCCAATTCACCTAGCAATATGATCAAAACAGGGCAACGTATACAATTAAGCATGTTTACACATTTTTATCTAGCAAAACAGTCCCTAATCGAAACTAGTTTCAACCATGATCCATATTCTCAATTTCCAGCAACCCATACACATCTCTTTAGCAATTTGATTAATAACACTCACAATTTCAAGGACCATTAGAAGCTAACATCATTTTAACATGCATAACAATCATCCTATTCAAATTAGGCAACAAGAATATCACTAATTCAAGATTCAAGCATGTAATTGAAGTGAAGAATCAAGCATTTACCTTCCTCAATGCGAATTCTTATTCAATTTAGTCTTAACCGTGGCTTAATCTCTCAAGGATTCCATAGATATAACTCAAGCTTTCTCTCTTTTCTCTCTTTCCTTCACATTCGGTTTTGGCCAAATGAGGAAGATGGAGTCTTCCTCTATAGTGGCCGATTGTTCAAAGAGAGAAGGACATGTGTAAGGTCCACCAACCATTTTAATTTCACCATGCAATGCTTAAGTTTTGCCTAATATTCAAGATGGCCCTTTTAATTTTGACACTATAATTGTTGGCTATAACATCTTAATCTTTAGTTATTTGTTAGCTAATGTTCTTTCTTCTTTAATTTGATTACTCGGTTTAGGGAGCAATACAAACTAATCACTACAATTCGAGTATCATTATTTTAATTTCCTCAATTAACTCTCAATTCTTTCAATTTGATCAGCACATAATTCAATTAGTCAATAGCTTAAATAGTGGTAATCTTCTTAGGTCCGATTTAGGGTGTTATAGGATGCCAAACAAATGATTATTTTATTTAATTGTGTAATTATATAGATTTTTATTAATAATTATATTATTTTTTCGTTAAATTTTAATGATTAGTACTTAAAATAAATCTAATTCAATAATTAAATAATCAAATTTTAAATTTTTATAATTTAATGATTTAAATAAGTCACGTTTAATAATTAAGTGGCCACCCAAATAATTTATCCATTATTTTGTTTGCAGATTGATGAGCCTCGACTGTTGCGCCACGTGATAGATTCGTTGACATTGGTTAACGGCCACAACTTTTGCTATCTTTTCCTACCCCTGCAGCTGCCCTTTTGAAATTGAAATTGAAATTGAAATTCATCACATAAGAATTGCTACAATCAGGGTTAAATTATCTTACTTTGAGGTTGACATGAATTTATAAATTATTTAAACTACTCTCCAATTGGTTCGAACCCTTACTTTTTTTGTAGATATGTCGCTAGGGCTGCCTTAGGCGTGTTCTTGTCACTAAACAACCAATTAATTGTTATTAACGATTATTAAATTGTAGTGCATCTTATTTTTTAAATTGTTTTAACCATTAATAATTATTAGCAGTTTGGTTACATTTTATTATAATTATTTTTACATGTTCAACACTTTTTTTTAAGAACAATGAAATTATTTATGCTAAATATTATATTATATTATAGTAAGGCCTCGAGATTAATTTAATCAATCTTGTGAACAATTATATGTTACAAATATATTTTTTTAATAAGTTGGTATGATTACAAGATAGTATATGTTTAATTTTCTTAGTATTTTAATAACACACAACATACACTGTGCACACATAGTGCTCGAATCTTGGTCACCTGAATAAAATATATAATTCATTACCATTGAGACCACTCCACGAGTTCATATGTGATAAATAATTTAATAACAGTTAATTTATAAATTAATTATTAATTGTTATTTTTAGTGGTTCATTAACTACGATTAATTATGCACAGCCCTACATCCTCTCATTTCTACTGTCTAGGGTCGGATTCTTGTAGTCTCGATTCATCCTTTTGATGATTTATTAATAATGAAAAAAAGTACATAAACTAGAAAAAAAAGAGATTATGACTTGATTTGCGTAAGTTCAAAATTGATAATGAGGTTAGGACTTAATTTTTGTAATGTTGGAAAAACATGCGGAAATGGTAATTTTGAGCCATAATTTCGAATTGCTAAATGTAGAGATTCGAATAAGGATTTGATTGGATTTTATTCTACTATGTGACACCTTTACAACGATATCCCATATGCTCAAAATGGTTGAGTAATGAATGAGAAATTAATACTCAAAGTAAGGAGGTTGTAAATTTAGTAAAGGAAATGAAACCCTATATCCTACATGGATGAGATAAATGGAATGAGAAGTGTTTATATACACTTATCCTCTTTGCGGTCATGATTTGAATGGAAATTGTGTCTTGCACGTAGGGGGTGCGAATCCAATCTCATTCAGTTTGGGGCAGACCCGCATGATGTGGGCAACGCGAATGTTCGGATCAATCGGGCTCTATATGGACCTGCAGACATATTATCCCGAAATTAAAGGGATAATTTTGGATTGAAATTTGAATTTTACTTGCAGCCCACTCATATATCCAATCAGGGGCAAAATCAGAATATTTTTTATTCACGTTTAACCAAATTCTCCCTTATAAATACATGATCCTTTTCGGTTGTTGAACACACAACTAAAAATCGTTTTCCTTTTCCCAAATTGCATTGATTTTTCTGGTGATAGTCGAAGGCTTCGTGATTACTCAGTCGTGTTGCTGAAAATAATCATCCGCTGTTGTATTCTGAGAGACCGACGACAAAAAATATCTAGCACCGAACAACATCAAATTTGTCTTAAGGAAATGCGTTTCTAGCATGCCTCAACAACCGTGTTTTGGTTATTTCGAATATGTATTTTGTTTATTTCTATTTTGATTATTGTAATTTTATTACTTTAATTTATTTAACATTATTTTGTCCAACATGACAATTTAACTTATATGTGCGTGTGAGTATTTAGATCTTAAATTAAACACAAATATTATCTTATGAATAAAAAACTAATAATAGCCTAAAATATGTTTGAATCATAAAATTTAGTTATTTCATTTAATAATTTAAAATCAATAGAGATGTAGAATATAATTGAACTAGAAAATTTGAGGGTGCTAAGGTCCCTCCCCAATGTATACAATTACGCCCTTGAATACCAAAATCAAATATAATTATTAGTTGGTCTAATGAGATGAGGTTAAATGGAAGAAATTTGGTTGAAAAAGTCATGCTCATAATAAGACTATGCAGTATCTGATTCAGATGAGTTGGTTAATAGATAAAATACTAATGATTGTAAAAAGCAAATATATTGGGAAGGTTTTGGTTGAATTTTGGTTTTGGTCCTCAATGATGCTCAACTAGTTAACTATGGTAAGGGTCAATTATAATAGTTATTGATATTAACTATTTAGATTATGTGATGATATAAAAATAAAGAAATAAGTCAAGTTTTTTTTTTCTTTTTGAAAAGAGAAATAAGTCAAGTTAAATTAATGTACAGGGTTAAATATTAAAGGAACCAGAACCATAATTTTATTTTAAGTTTCAAACCAAGTCTGAAACCAGTAGGTGAAAACAAAACCTAAAGATGGGGAATTTGGTGAAATGATGATGGGGCATTGGGCACACGTTTTTGTTGGTGTAATTAAGGTGAGATATAATAAGTATTCATCATTAATTAATATTCCGCTATACTTACTTATTATTGTTAGTTGTTAAATGTTGATTCAATTTATCTTTTAAAATTTAAATAAGACTCGAATTCGAAGAACTCAAATTAAAAAACCAACCTTAAAACATATAAAAAAATAAAGTAGACACATATAAACATTCATTTAATAATAAATTGTTTCAGCTTTGAAGGGAGTTGTAAATTATAACATAAGATTAGTTATGCTTTGAATTTGTAACATAATAAAGTAGACACACTCTGTCGTCACATAATTTTTGCTTGCTCAACTCAAAATTGTTTAAACAAGTCATGTAGTTACAATAATGGCAATTTTGAAACAATTACATAAGTTTGTTTGATGTGGATGAAGAGGTTATCACTAATTACATAAAGGCAATTTTTTTTCAGTTACTTCTGTACAGTATACGTACGTACATACATAAGGGGGTGTGCAAAATTTCTGATCTGACTGATCGTTTTATTTATATGTTGATCCGGTCCAAAAATTTAAATATCCAATTTATTTTTTATTTTTGAATACCTCCATATTCTAAATTTTTTGGATTGTATACAAATAGTTAATTGACATTTGGATTGAATATCCGAAAATTCAAATTTTTTATAGATATAAATCTTGTTATATTTAATACTTTTATTTGTATATAAAATATTAAAATTTCTATGGATAAAAATATTGTTATATTCAATAATTTGTTGCTTGTTGTATTAGAAAAAAAATTCATTGATAGGACCTGTCAAATTAAAAAAAATACTTAAATCAAATCACAAATTCGA
Organism: Hibiscus mutabilis; assembly: GCA_019671005.1. Classification (NCBI taxonomy): domain Eukaryota; kingdom Viridiplantae; phylum Streptophyta; class Magnoliopsida; order Malvales; family Malvaceae; genus Hibiscus; species Hibiscus mutabilis. The sequence continues at coordinate 12,046,397 of CM033716.1, forward strand.
ATATTTAGATTTCCGATACAAAAATTTGATATCCGAAAAGCTAGATATTCGATTTTTTCAGATCGAATACATATTTCTAATTTACCGATTCAAAATTTTTAGATATCCAGAAATCTGAAATGCACGCCACTAATTAACTGGGAGTGTTGATTAAGAATTAGTTAGATTAATTCATCTTAGAAGAAAATAAGTAAGAATGCTGTACACGTTAAATCTAAATAATGGAAGTCTTATTCGCATACATTTAGTGTGAACATAATATATCATCAAATAAAAAGACACTTTTTTTCTGTTATATGATCATTCATTACCTTTCATTTATTTTTTTACAGATATTTCATAACCTATAACGTTAACCCATTTCTATTTAGGGGTGATCATTTACCCGATCTCGTCAGATCTTGATCAAGTTGGATTTAGGGTTTTGAGTTTAGGGGATTTTTATGTTAATTTTTTTTAATTTTTTACAGATTTTTTTAGTTGGAGATCGAGGCGGATTGAGTGGATTTTTATGTTAAAATTTCTGGAGTTAAGTTTAGATTAGATGAAATCTGTCCTGTCCCCTTTTATTTATTAAAAATATATTTTCCTTACTTTATAATTATTTTAAATAGTATATTTAATATTTTATTATTTTTTGGCTCAAAATTTTTAACATAAAAATTTTGGGATTGATTACTATGTGAGATCAGAATTAAATCAAGTTAAATTATATTAAAATTATAGTCAAATTGAGATTTTTATATTTTAGACCGGGACAACCAAAAACTCATCCCGTCTCACCTTGTTTTCATCTCTATTTCTACTTTACAATTAGGGATAGTTTTATTTTTCTCGTCAAATGATTTACAACTGGGGATGATAACAAGGTTGATTGGGCGGTTTTTTTTGTCCATTTTAAACCCGACCTGAAAAAATATAACTAGAGATATGAGAATATATATTAATCAAAGAATTTATGTGTTTATAGAGATTCTTAAGCCTTTGACAATACACACATACCTTACAGACAAACAGATTTAAATTTGAGCCTCCTAAGACGAACATCATCTTTTTTTTCTATCGTGGCCAATTGTTGAGTTGAATAGAATTTTATTAATTAAAAACAAATTACTCATACATCAATTATAAATCTTTAATTGAAACAGAATTCGGTCCCGTACAGAATATTTATATCCAAATCTAACTACACTTTAAATTAAGAACTCCACGATAAAAACAAAGAGGCCATGCCAATTCTTCCTGTTTAAATCAATTTCTCTTCGTATAATATTACTTCATTTTTTTTCATACAAATAAAGAAATGCTACAGATATTGAAAATCAAAATTCAAATTTCACATATGCCACCTTTTAAAAATGTTTGTATGAATTAACCAGATCAATTAATCCAATATTCGCAATTACTTGGATGCTATTTTATGATTCTAAGGGTTCAAACGTTGAGTTCAGTAGGGACGATTTGTGAGTTGCTGCTAATCGTCCCACCAACTCCATAATTCATGGCAGCTTCTTCAACCCGATTTACAGTGCTTTGCCGGACAACAATGTTCGGAAACTGCTCTAATTCGAGCTTGCTGCTGCTTTCAGTTTCAGGCAACATTGCTTCTTTTGTTCCGCCGCGATACAGAACGTACAATATCATCTGAGTCACCCCGAAGCTGAATCCCAAGATGTTTGGTGTCTACAACACAATCAAGAAATGATAACGAAATGAACCGAGAGACAACAAAAAGAATTAAAGAGAAAACTACAAGTACAAATATAGGTTCTTACAGCTATATAAAAATCTCTCAGTGAATATCCATAAAGGAACCACGTTACAGCACAGAGAGTCAAGAAGAATGACAATGGGAACGGCATGTATTCCACGCTCTTCGTTTTAATCACCAATCTCTACAGATTTATAAACTAAAATATCATTCAATTATCAATAAGATTAAGATCAAGCCAATGGGTTTCTTTTTCTTACGATGATGCTAAGGGGAGCAGCAAAGACACAGACGGAGAAGATGGCACAAATCCACCCTACAATCGAAACCCGAAGACGGCCATGGAACGATGCGAGCGTGACGAGTATGATTAGTCCCAATGCACCTATGTTGAAGAAGATGAGCAACTTCGTCGTGTATACCTGCAATGCAAAGGTACGTGAGATGAAAGGGATACATACATACATACATGCATCATACATACATACATACATACCCTGGCACTTTTGGTAGCATAAATCATGTATAGGAAGAGATAAATGGATTCGATGCAACATCCGATAGCGTTAATGGTGATGAGCATGGATGCATCATGTTTCTTAAGAAAAGCATAGTAAAGAAGCAGCATGGCACTGAAAAGTGCTACTGAATACGGTATTGATTGGAAAGCTTCCGTCGATTTCTTCTTGAAAATCCTATAGAAAGTTGGCCTTGATTTTGAACAAAAGAAAACAGCGTTAATCCGAGTACATGAACCAAATCTCGAGAATTAGAAGAAAACTTACAATGGGGCAAGATAAACGAGGAAAGACAATATATTTCCTGCACAAAACAATTGACAGTAAAAAAAAGAGAATATATATATACACACACATATGGACTTGTTTTGAAAAGAAGTTGATTAATTATGTAATTAAATAGATACCAAGAAGGCCAAAAGCAAAAGAGAAGCTATGATCATGTATGTCCAATGTCATTGTTGTTAATGTGAAGCTCTTTCTTTTAGCTTGGATATATGTGTGCCAGTATAGAGTAGAAGAAAGAGCATGTATTTGTTTCTTTGCATAAAACCCTATATATACACATACACATACACATACACATACACATGGTTTTGAAGCTTGTTTATTTGATGATGATGATGGCATGGCATGGCATGGCATGGCATGGCACGGCACGCATAACTTGCTTTGTTCTTATGGCATTGAGCTGTTGATGAACAAACTTCCCCCGCAGATATTTTGTAGGGAGAAGCTAGGGTTAAACAATTTGATGAGCTGTATACTTTACGTGGGAGTTTTGAATTTCATAGCTTTTGCTTAATATGCAACTGTATAGGTTTCTAGCTTTACCTGCTTCAAAGTGTAAAGCTCTTGCATTTCCCAAATTAAGCCCATTTCAATTTTGTTTTTAGCTTCTTTTTTATCATTGCCAAGTTGCATAACACTAACTATATATATACTACCCTCTTCCCAAGCTTAATGTACTAGCTAGTAAAGTAGTACATTTTTTAAGTTAGGGTTTAACTCGATAGTTATTATAACAAGTCATCTTGTTGATTAGGGATAAAATTAGGATTTCAACATTTAATTTAACTAATATTTAATTTTATAAAAGCTTAAATTATCATTGAATCATGAAAGTTGGGGGAGAGGATGCCTCCTAAACTGCATGTAGTTCCATCCCTATTGTTGATAGGTTTGATGTCAAAATAAATACTTAAACTATCATATTTTTCTATTTTAAATGCTTAAAATATTTTTTTATCCTTTTTAGGTGTCCAAACTATCACGATTTCCTCTTTTAGGTTCCTAAAAATTTTTATGCCTCTTTTAGGTATCCAAACTATTATTATTTTTTGGTCTTTTTAAGATCAATCTGAGGCACCTACTTTGACCAAAAAATGATAGTTTAGACACATACTTTAACTAAAAAATAATAGTTTGGGCACTTAAAAGGGGCCAAAAAAATTTAGGCACCTGAAAGAAAAAAAAAACGAGATAGTTTGGGCACCTAAAAGGAAAAACGGGATAGTTTTGACACTTATTTTGGTATTAAGCCTTGTTGATATAAAACTCGAATTTCAACATCTATAGATCTCTATAAGCTCGCATAAGATTTATCTTTTTGTCGAAACCATTTTAAACCGGGGTAAAAATAGCTTGACGGTTAATCTTTGAAATTAGGGTTTTACTTTTAATTTGATTTTGAAAATATTTTGGAGTCGGCATTGGTCACTTTGGTAGACCGGACACCATAAAAAACCCAGAGATTTGTTCTTTTAAAACTAGGGTTCGAGAGTCGGTTATGTGTGGGGAAGGATTAGCAGCCCACAAACACTCGTTATCAGTACCTTTAATTTTGCTTGGCATATTGGCATTTTGAATAACAATTTGAATTTAATTTAATCAATAATTATTAGTTGAATTTATGTTCCAAATGGAGATAATCCTTTTATAAGGAAATATATTTCTTATCTGAGTATGAGATTAGAAGCACCCCTATACGTTTAGGGCACCTCTATTCATATTCAAAAATATATTTCTAACATAAAAGGTTTTTTAATGCATGACAGATTATTGTCTTGTCTATTTTAAGTTCTAACTTAAAAAAGTTCTAATTAATTGTGTATTATTTAATTCTATGAATATTATTTAATATAAAGGCTTACATGAGATAATACCCAATTGCTTGAGCACCATCCATATTTAAGCCCCAAAATTATATATAATATTCATAATTCAATTAATTAATCTAATTGTTTAAGTTCTAATCTTAATTAAGGCTCTAATTAATTAGCTAGACTATTTATTCAAATGTTAAGATTTTTAATGAATACTAAGTATTCTACTTAAAAGCCAATGTTGGATAACACCTCGTTGCAATGAGGCATTACCTAAATATGAACTTCAAAATTTTCCCCTTGGTACACATTAATTTGTTATATTTATCTTTCCTAATTGAATTATTAAATTCTAATAGAACCTAAGACTAAGCTCTAAGAAATTAATAGTTAAATTTGGGTGAAATAATTATCCAACAAACAATCCTATATGCAATATTTAAAATCATGCATCAATCATATAAATTAAACAATTAATTAAATCAATTAAGCATGACTAAATTGAAAGAAATTGAACTTCAAATCTGATTTTTATTGAAAATAGTGACTGAATTGAACTACAACATAAAGTTTCAAGTATTAAATTCCCAATTTACCCAAAATTTTAAAAATGTGTGGATCCTAGGTCCGACCCGAACAAAAATGCGCAGATCTTAGGATCCACCCAGTGCCAAAACGACATCGTTTCACTCGGATTATAAAAACCCCTCACTGAGCCGACTCAGTCATTTTTACCCGCACTTCTCTCTACCCTCTCTCATTTGCTCAAGTTATATTAACTCTAACAACCTAAATTCAGATTTTAACCCCTAAAACGAATCAAAACCCTTATTCTTCACCCAAATTCATCTGTGTTCTTCGATTTTTCCTATTTGATCCATACGAACATCAAATTCTCTTCCCTTTCATGTTTCTAAAGATAAAAAGCCTATGCTTTCTTTGATGTTTATCAAAAACAAGATGAGCACCAAAGAGACCGGCCATACTTCGCCATGCTCTGTCATTTGATCTAAAACAGCTATTTTCGGTCAAATTCTGACCAGTTCACTGGGAGTTGATTCTCGGCCGTCGCGAGACGACGCCGGTCGTTGTCCGTCGAAACCTTAAAATTTTAAAATAATAATTTTTGCACCTGAAACTCGAAACCTTATAAATCTACTCGGCTCGACAAAACTGCCCGTCTCTGCCCCTAAAACTACTCGAAAACCCTTATTCAACTCTGATCAAACCTAAAAAAACACTCTGGTGACAGAAAAATAAGTGCACCGATCTCATTTCTATCTTTATTTTAACACTGCTTTTTTTTCATTTTCTTTTTGCATATATCTAATATTTTTTTTTTGTGTTTGTTTGCAGGAAAATAAAAAATCAGGAAAGGATATATCTTCCAGCGGTGTAAGGCAAATTCTGGTGATGTCCGATCGTTTTCTCCGGCAGTCTTTTTTAGGGGTGTTTATTTTTGAATATCGAATCGGATTCGATCTAAAAATTTAGATATTTAAAAAATTTAAATCAGTAAAATAACGATCCGTATCCAATTCGAAAAAATTGGATATTCGATCAGATACTCGAATTGGATATTCAGATATCCAGTTATTCGAATATATAATTCGACTTAAGTATTTTTTTCGAATTTAACGGTCGGATCTATAAAAATTTTAGAATTTTGAATACAAAAATTAACAAATTGTCAAATATAACAAGATTAACATCTATAAAAATTTTATTTTTTGAATTTACGGATATAATAAGCATTAAATTACTAAATATAACAAGATTTATATATATAAAAATTTGAATTTTTGAATATTTCAAATTTTCAGATAATCTAGAACTTGAAATATTGTGATCCCTATCCGATCTTAAAAAATTGAATCGAATATTCGATCTAAAAATAAAAATCAAATCAAATATCTATATTTTTAGATTAAATCAATAAATAATCAAATCGATCGAATCGAGTATTTTTCAACACCCCTTATCCTTCTATTTTCGACGACTCCTCAAATTTTAAATGTCTCTTTCTCTCTCCTTCCTTCAATTCGGGTAATACTTGTCTAATTATTACTTCATTTATTGTTTAATAAATTGTCTCTTCCTATTTATTGGAGATAGTGGACAGTGACATCAGCATAACCTCACGTGAAGGCAGTTGATGACAACTCAGCTAAAAAAAACTAGAATCCTTGTGCTTCCGTTTGGACCAATGATGCGACACGTGGCAAAAAAGGGTGGGAAATTGAGTTTAACTGAAAATTTGTGTTTTTTTTTGGGCTATAACAAGTGTATTACAGCGGGAAAAATGGATTTGGGTTGCAGATTTATAAAATGTGCTTTTAATTGGGCTTTTTATTTTGTACAATGGACTGAGTATTTAAGCATGTAAATGGACATTTATAGACTATATATGGACTGTTTTATTTATTTGAAGGTTTTATTATATATATTTTTTATTTACTAGGCGAAATATATATATATATATATATATGTATATAGGTAACGGATAAAATTCTGGTCTTATACTTTTACAATATCATTACTTAAAGTTTTTTTTTTCATACCACCTGTTTTTTTAGTTGCAACTCAATAATTGAAATCTATGTTGATTTTCCTTTTATGTATTAGTTGGATGACAATACGCTTTCATATTATTAGTAATTAGTTTTCCTTTCTAATTTAATGGTGTGAAACGTTGCTACATACCTATATAAATCCTCTTTTAATTTGCATGGAGCATTCCTAAACTAAGGTTTGAAGAATTTAGCTTACATAAAAACATCTTTTCAACATTCGCTAATTGAAATGGTGGTCATAGATACTCATTCGCTTCACGCTCGCGTGTGATCGAATCTTGACATTTCCCTTGAGAATATTATTGTAACACTACTTAATAAAAAATATTTTCCAATACTTTGGAATATAAGATTATATCCTATACTAAAATGTATTTGGATCTAAACTGGGTTGGGAAGATTTCCCTGCAGTGTTAATCTATAGATTCAAATTAATCATTCAATAAATCAGATATCGATAATTATAAAAGAATATATATTTAGAAATTATAATAGAAAACAATTAATGTATTTATTATTTTACCAATATTAATTGTTGAACTACATGCATCATCAATTTGCTCATCCATTGTTATTTAAGAGAAATGAACGTTCTTTCACAAGAAAAGAAAAAAGAATGATGCATCCATCATATTTAATTATTATTTGGCAAACAAAATTAAAAAAGAAAAAGAGAATTAAAGCAGAAGCAAGGTGTAAGGTGGTAGAGCAGGTATACAAGCAGCGTTGTTTTTATGGGGATGGCTTTAACTGTTTGATGACGTGAAGCAAATGATTGAGAAATAAGAATAGAAGAAAACAATTAACGTATACATTTGGCCGGTTGATTAATGTGTTTATCTTTATTCTTTTATATTTTTTTAGATTATAAGTTTAAGATGTACTAAGGACATTCTCTTTATTTCTTCTAAAGTCTAATTTTTTTCTCCTTTAAATAGGTTTAGAATTAAAATTAGGATTCGTAAAAAAATGAAAATAGTTTCAGCATTAAATTGGAAATATACAATGAGTGCTTAATTGATTATGGCTACACCACCGTTACTTAATTTGTTTGTGCAAATGTTTTTTCGTGTAAACTACATATTTGATACTCATCTATTCTAATGTTTCATGTTTTGGTCACCCAATTGTTTTTTTTAGTAAAACCTACTTAACGTAAAGAAACTATTATCCGAATTGAATTGAACCGACTATTTTATTTAATTGATCAATCAATTATTCGGTTTAGGATCGAGAATTGAGCGACCCGAATTTATCGATTAATCGAAATAATTTACTAATGACTAATCAAATCCGGTTTTGCACACCCCTTAATTATGGTCAGCGACGAAGCTAAAAAATTTAGGTTCCGGTGTTAGAATTTTAATTGTTAACTCATCTTTTGTTAAAAGGGGGTGTAGGCAAATGATGTGTGCGAATTTTTCTTAAAAGATCTCAAATATTTTTTAAATCGATATCAAACTTTTTTTATACTAAAAATAATGTCAATTTCCTTTTTCTTTTATATAATTTTCATAATATATATTCTCAACTCTTTTTAGTGTTAACTGACATCTCAATACCGTAACTGACTCCACTGGTGCTTATGGTGATGATATTTTGCTTGGTTTTACTTGTCAAGCAAGCAGAGGAGAACGATGATAATAGATTTTAACTTCTAAATAATTTATATATTGAGAGCAAATTACACCACATGATACTTAATTATTAGTTAGTTTATAAATGATCCACCATAATTCAAAAAATTATAATTAAGTCACTCAATTAACCAATTGTAACAATCATGCACTGTATCGTTGAATCATAAACGACAGTCTAACGTGAAATGTTTTAATCATGAAAAATTCACATATTTTAAAAAGTTACAATAACAATCAAGTCATATGCAATATAAAACCTAGTCATTTACGGTGACTATTAAATCTCAAATTTTATCATAAAATTAACTTGTATCTCCTCGTTTGATTCTCCAAAATCTTTCTCGAAAGTCATGAAATCATCTTAAATCGTTTAAACTTCTTGAAACCCAATATACATCTTCCATCGTTAGATGACCCCCATCTCAAGACATGTTCTTCCTCTTACCAACAATAACCTCTACACTTTTTGTATCGTCCAATGATATTGTTGTTATTGTTAGATGATTTCTCATCTTGAGAAGTCGATTGATCATTAACTCAATTGATATTGTTATTATTATAAAATTTAGGGAATCATGAATGTACATGCGCTCAAGCACAATTGTCTAGGATTTATGAGTTGAAGGAGTTATAACTAGTTCAAACATTGTAATTTGTACCTAAAAAATATAATATTTATTATTATTATTATTATTATTATTATTTATATTAATAGATTAGTATAATTTGAAAATTATTTATAATTTTTATTATATATTCATATACTGCAATTTTATCCATAAATTATTAGTTGTTTGAAATTTTATTGTAAAAAATTAATTTTAAAGTTTTAAATTTAATGCATATTAACCTATTATTTTAAATTAAATTAATGCATTAACTTTTCAATAACTTATAGTCAGATAAAATTAATTTATACTTTGTATCAAAAGTTTATTTTAATTAGAAACAATATTTTTAATAAAGATGGAGGATATACATAAAATTAAGTTAAAATTTAATAATAAGATTTTTTTTAAAAAACAAATGATTAAAAAAAAGGAAAATAAATTATAAAAATTTTAAAGGCATTTTAAAAGAATTAAAAAATAAATAAATATAGTAGACGAGCAAACATATATTTACTCCAATCACAGTAATTTCCACACCAAAAGTATATTTTAATTTAAATTAATTTTTTATAAGGATATTTTAAGAAAATTTAGAAAAATAATTAAATATTTTTCGTCGAGTTAAGGTAATTTACTTATATTCTGATTTTAATATTTGAATGATTTTTTTTTTGAATAAGGAAAAAGAAAACAAAACAAAAAATAAATTTTAATAGTAAGAAAAACCAAAAATTTAATATATAATTTTAAAGAATTCCTAAATTAATACAAAAGGTAAAAATTTTAATTAAATATTTTTAATATATTTCATATTATAAAATATAAAATTGAATAATTAAATATTTTTGAACAAGAATAATTAATTAAATATTTTAAAAAATATTTTAAAAAAGATATTTTGATTGGATATGATATTTTCTTGATTAATCAAAAGATTCAAAAACGTTTGAAAACAAGGTTGTAACTATTAGTAGACTGGGGTGGTTGTTGCCTCTCCAAAAATTTTTAGTATAATAACATTTTAAGTTTTTTATTTTATTTTAAATATTAGTTAAATAATTTTTTTGTCTTTTCACATTTTTCGATTTAAAGATTTAATAAGTTTTTGTCTCTTCCAATATTTTTGATTCTAATTTCGTCCCGGATAAAAAAAAGGTTATAGCTCCCGAAGAACATGATTAAGATTGGCAAGATTGACTAGTAACACATTATTCGCAGCATATATGTCTGCTGCATGGATAGAATAATGAAATAATTTAAACATTTATGGCCATGGAAATGAAGAGTTCAGTCGACCGAATATACCTACTCCAGTATCTCATGCAAAGTGGGCGTGGGGCCACCGGTCATTAGGGACGGCATACGGGTATAATTTCGTAAATTTCGCACCGCACCCGCCCCAATTGAGGTAGGAATGAGTATAAGTTTAGTGGATAATGGGCGTATGTGGATGTAAAAAGTCATACCCGCCGCGAGTAGTAGGTAGGTGATGGATTTAAGACCTTACCCGCCTTGCATTTTACCCACCATAAAATTATTATGTGTTTCTCATTTATGCTTGTAGTCTTGTAGACTCTGATTATGTTGTTTTAAGTACTTAAGACTTTGGTTTGTTTTCTGTACTTAAGACTTTGATTTGTTTTATTTGCTAAGACTTTAGTTTGTTTTATGTACTTAAGACTTTGGTTTGTTTATGGTGTTTATGATTGTTCTTGAATTTATGAATTTATGTTTATGATTGTTCTTGAATTTATGTTTTATGTGATATGGTTGCTGTCAGGTGGGTTAATAGGCGGGTACGAGATGGGTAATGGGTATCCAGTTGGGTGGTGGATGTGGTGATGGATTTGAGAATATACCCGCGTGGGCGGGTGTGGATTTGAAAATTGTACCCACCATGGGTGGTGGGTAGGTGATGGATATAAAATTTTTAAGTGGGTATGAGGATGGGAGAGGGGTATCCGCACCCGTTCCGTCCGTTTGCCATTCCTACCAGTCATGGTTGAATATCAGTCACTGCACTCGTTTTTATGATGTCCTAATCTTACAGCCTTAATGGTTGTTATAATCGGTCTTATTTGGGCTAACCTTACATTATTAAGTTGTCATGCATGCATATGGTAGTTAATTTAAGTCGTTTAGGTTGTCTTGCCTGTTGTAAGAGTTTCCAACGTGCCAAGAGCAAATATCAGCACAGGTTGCAGTAATTATCCAATGGTTCATCTCATGATTTTGCAGCTTCTTTATTCTTTGAAGAGCAAAGCTCCTTTACTTTCCAAGGACTTTGCAAGTTTGTCTCGAACCGAGTACTACTCCTCGATAAAGGCAAGGGCGAAGTCAGAATACCAACTTAAGAGGTCAATATATATATATATATAATTTAGAGGGGGGACAATGCATAATTATCTTATAATTTTCTCAAATTTGTTATATAAATTAAAGGGAATATTTTTTGAAGGGTGGGGTTGGGGCCACAACCCCTCCCACCTGTAACAACGGAGTCGCCACCGATCTTTTTTATTGTATTAGGCGGACCGAAAACATAAAAACAAACCAAGGATTACGAAACTTCGAGGGTTCGTGGGCACGGTTACGTGTGGAGAAGGATTAGCACCCCCATCACGCCCGCTGATCACTAATATTTTCCTCATAATACGGATGCGTGCATGTAAGGATTAATGCGGAAGTTCTAAAATTGGCTTGAATTCACTCACGGCTGAGAAAACCCAAACCCATCTAGACACAAGGGGATTGGAGCATTAATCCCTAAAATTTAAAAATATAATCTCGCCTAAGAGTCTCAACCATTCCCGCAACGGCTAGAGGAAGATTGAATTAACCCTAATTGAGAAAATACTCTGTTTTCATGATGCGAGAGGAAAAACATTTTTTGAATGATGTTTTATTTGCCTTTATTAATTTCTAGATCCTAAATGTTAATTTTTAAGTGTTTAAAGAAGCAAACCCTAAAAGTTTCTACTTGACAGGTTTTAAGATTATGTTAAGTTTTCTAATGGGGATTATCGCATTTATTTAAAGAGTAAGTTATTTCAAAGGACCTAAACTTAGGGATTAGTTACTATACATTATTGCAACTTACAATTAAATTCAAGTTACCCTAACATATTTGTATACACTTAAAGAATCTATCCTAAAAGTGTTTGTTTTAGGTTATTTACAAACTTTTATTACAAAGAAAACACATTTATTAATTACCATTAAGTCTCTTTATCCTACAAGTTTAGTATATTAGAAAACATGAAAAATATAACAAATATCACAACAAAATAATCATACAAAAAGGTTAAATTGCATAAATTAAGAAATTAAATGGCCAAATTGAAATAAAAAGGACTAAAGTGGAAGAATTACAAACAATGGGTCTGAAGCGTGAATTTGCAGAAGAAAGGCACAGGTCAGTCTTGGTGCGGGTCGGATCTCGGATCGCTCCACGGGTCGAGTATAAAACCTAAAGTCAGAAACAAAGCCATTTGTTTCCCCTTGGCTAAATGGATCGAACACCCTACTTGGAAATTCTCTGTATTGTTTTTGGTGTCCTTCATAAAAAATGAGGAACACCACCGTAGCACCCAAAATTCGGTGACGGCCCACCATGCTCATCCGCGTCGACCGTCGTGGTTTTTAGCTGGTGGCGACTTTCCAGCAACGTCTTTTATCCGTTTTAGCGCGCGGTTCTGATGGCGACTTTGGCTCAATTCCACGGCGGCAGCTCCTCATTCTCCGAACAGTAATGACCCACGACCCTCTCTTTCTTTTGATTCGAACAAGTGCAAGAGTTGTATATAAAAAAGAAAAAACAGATTTGGGTATAATACCCCAAAATTCGACTAAAAATTGCATGTATATTGCCTGTATGAATTGTGTCCACAATCGGTGGGTGCAAGGGCTTTTTATAGCCATTACAGTGTATGAAATATATGGGAATGAATTTCCCAGATTAAAATCTCAGAAGAAACCCTAGTATCTAAGGGATTTACTTTCCGGTTTTGTTCTGATTTGGCTTGATCTCTACGCTGGGCGATTTCTTACCTTGTTCATTTGATTCGAATTTGACTTGGACAAATTCTTCCCTTAATTGCCTGATTCGAACTTGATTTCTTTCCATTTGATTCTAACATGACTCTTCTTTTTACTTGCATGTCACGATCGAGAGGAAAAGAAACTTGGAGATGATAAATGGCGAGGCGCGAAGACATTTGTTGACCGGTAGTAGTTGTAGCGGCAGCCATAGAAGCAGAAGGGTGTCGAGCGTGTGGAAGGTACGCGTGAGTGAAGATTCGCGTAAGGTCTCCCCGTGCGTTCTGGTCCGTTGATCGTCCCCTGGATCCAACGGTGCATGCTTGTGCGGTGCATGGATAAAGGGCTAGGGTTTCCAGGGCTTCGAACGAGACCGTTGAATCGAGCTTGATCCAATGGTAAGGAGGATGGCTGTGCATGAGGAAGCATTAGGCTCTAGGGTTTTCAATTTTGGGGCCAAATTGGGCTTATTGTACATGGATCTTTTGAATGGGCTGGCTTATTATTATTTTATTGGGTTTGCACATGTTTTCTTTTTAATTTTGGGTCTAATATATATATACAAATACATAAACCAAATAAAAGGGGCAGATAAAGTAGGTTTCAACAGTTGCCCCTCTTTGCTTATTTCGGTGAAACAAAAATAGGGCAAATAAATAAAGGCACTGATTTTATCCGGCCACGTTAGACAATGTGTTCCTCCCAAGCTCAACAAACATTTCTTCAAGTGACCCATTCTTTCAGAGCGGCGCTGAATGAATCAAATGATATTTCTTCTAATGACGCAACTCGTTCCTTCAGAGCGGCAGAAACAAATTGGGTAACACTGACATGTCCCTCTGGAGCGGCAATGGACGAACCAAATAATTTTCCAAATGACCCATTCTTTTGAAGCGGCGCTGAATGAATCAAATGACATTTCTTCTAATGATACAACTCGTTTCCCCATAGTAGTAGAAATAAATTGGGTAAAACTAGTGTGTCATTTCAAAGCGGCAATGGACAAAGCAATCCTTCAAATGACCTATTCCTCCGAAGCGACAATGAACAAATCAAATGACTTCAAATGGCGAAAAGACCTGTTTCTTCGGAGCGGCAATGAACAAATCAAATGGTGATACGACTTTCATCCATGTGGATACCGAGTCGGTGAAATAACACGTTTCTCCGGAGCGGCAAAAACAAATTGGATAACATTTCTTCAAATGGTGCGAAACACTAAGTCGGTAATTGTTAAGTCGGTAAAAGTACTATATTTCTACCCTTTTTACTTTTAATTATTGTTAGACTTAGGCTCATTCTAGTTACATTTTTAGTCATTCATGCATAATTGCATTGTTTTCTTCACTGTCATGCTTGATTTCATAATTTGGTTGATTTTGTGGAAAAGATGTTGCTGGTATGTGTTTTTGTGTGTGCGGGATCTAATTGCCCAAGCAAGTAGGAAATTGCCAAAGCCATTGAGGATAAGAAGAAGGGAGCTGCCGATTTTGATGGGATAAATCCAGTTAATTCGAGTTAATTACGAGAAGCAAGGATAAATCCTAGAAGAGTTGGAGTTCCACGAAGAGATAAAAAGATTAAATTCCAAGAGATTATGAGGAGTTTTTGGAGAATAAATAAATAAATAAATAAAAGAGATTTATCTCTTTTATATTATTTAATTCCAATTTAAACGCATCCTTGTTAACAAAGAACTTGACCTAGCCATTTCCTATAAATAGAAGACAAGTCGCAACCCTCCACATGTTCGACTTGAGAGAGAAAAACATAGGGCTGCTCGACATCATCATCGTCTTCTTCTTCTTCTTCTTTATTCCATTCGATTCACGTTGGGTAGATTTTATCTTATATTTCTTTTGTACCCAACCATGAACTAAACTTTACTTGGCTTGGGTTATTGTGTTATTGTGGTTGTGAAAACGTTTGGAATTGTTTAGGTTTTTGAGTTGCAATTAAATTTCAAAGTTTGTTCATTCTTGGTTCTTAATTTTGATTGCGAGTGAATTGAGAGAAGATCTCGTGAATTCATCTATTTATCTAATATTGGGAGAGTTAGATTCAAGAAATGAATGAGCATGGTTTTCATACAAACGAATGTTGGTGAAGACTAATTCGACTTAGGGATAAGCTGCAAATTTCAACGGCTAAGAGGAGCGCAAGATCGGTTGTTGTTCACCTATGGTTAATGCAGAGATGTATCACCAAGGCATGCGCAATTAACAATGTTTCGAGTTAGGGATAACGAGAAGCTATTGAAGAACGCTTCGCCGAACTTTGAAGGAAGTCGCCCAGTTTCCCAGGAAATCGCACTATTCCCAGTTGCCCATGCAATTGTAATTGCCCAGGCAATTCGGCTGATGCTAATTGTTAAGACGATTGAGCTACTCTTGCAATCAATTACCACGACGGTCCATTCAATCATCACACTACGACTCAGGATAACCCGACCTACTCTCTCATTCGATCAATATCTCTTTTCTTTACTTGCGCATCTTACTTTACTCGTTCATTAAAACTCATATTATTAAAAATTATGTTTCCTTTTCAGTGTGAGGAATTAGAATCTGAAGTTGCAACCAATCCTTATGGAGACAATATCTATTCTATACTATAACTTGCGACGTGTACACTTGCACCAATTGTGATGCACTCTAAACACGCAACAGTAATGCAATTGGCTCTTTTAGAACGACAATATAATCCTCGTTCCTACGGACACCAAGTTGGTATGGTGACTCTCGCCCCTGTAGGCATTGAATTGGTATGGGTGATTCTCGCCCCTACGGACACAAAGTCGAAAAGGTTCCATTCTCCATGAGCTTGAACGGATAGGCTATATAAAGGTTTCCATTCTCCATGAGCCTAAACGGATAGGCTATAAAGGTTTTCATTCTCTATGAGCCTCAACGGATAGGCTATAAAGGTTTTCATTCTCCATGAACTTGAACGGATAGGCTATAAAGGTTTCCATTCTCCATGAGCCTGAACGGATAGGCTATAAAGGTTTTCATTCTCCATGAGCCTGAAAGGATAGGCTATTGTTGAAAAATAAAGATTTCTATTCTCCATGAGCCTAAACGGATAGGCTATTTTTGAAAATAAGGTTTCCATTCTCCACGAGCCTGAAGGATAGGCTTCAAATAAAAAATGATGTACTTCTTCTAAAGATGGCAAGAAATGTGGTTTGCTCTTTTGAAGCGATGTGGGGTGTCTTTCTCCTGAAGCGATATAGGGTGTCTTGCGCCTATGGCTTCTTCGACAAAATGGTCCGTTTCTTAAATCTCGCCCAGCTCATTTTATTTAAGTTCTGCCTTTTGAGGAGTCAACTCAATCTTCATGTCCCAACAAGTTATTACCCCAGAACCTTGAACCTTCTGAGCTTTTCATTGCTCAAGTTGTTTTCTACTTCACATCTTGTCTGTTCACACGTGAACTCATCTTGTTGTTCCATGGGTAATGATGCCCCCTACTAAAGGCTCTGGAAGGAACCCCTTTTGACCTCTTCACTATGGCTGGACTTAGGCATCCTATCATGGCTTGCTCGTAGAGGGAATCTTTGCCCGCTCTTGTATTTTTGAGATATTTCATTCATGAGCTTTTCTTCTAATACTCGTGCCCTTTATGCGAGGTAATGCTCTATTCGACCTTGGGCTCAACTATTTTCAACGTGATCGAGTCGTCTCTTGATTTAGTTCATGATGGCTACACCATTTATTGATCTCCATTTTCAGCAGTAAATGAATTCTTTCATATTTAGTAACACCTCCTTCATGCGAGTGTGAACATTTACTTCTGGATCCCTATAATTGGAAGTCATACCAGGAAATCTTTTGTTTTTGTTTTTTTATGAATCCATGTTAATCTACTTGTAACATGCTTGTGAGTAAACAAGGTAAAAACTTGAAATGAGGATTTAAAGGAAATTTAAAAAGTCAAGGAAAAAGGTAAAACCAAGAAACAAAGTTAGATGCCCCCGAATTCATAGCATGAATGATTCATGAGCCCATCGACCAGATAGTGTTCCTAATTTCTACCCATTTAGGTAGCTCTCTTTGACTCAACACTCCCCCGAATTCATTTTCCCTCTTTTCTAATCTAAAAAAAACATTAGAAGTTTTAAAGTCCTTGGAAAAAGGTGAACTCAATTAGGCGGAATGTGTTCTGAAAACAAACTCCTCTCCTCAGATATCCTTATATGATCGAAATGGTCTTTCAAGGCTAATTTCCAAAATGTTGGAACACTTTGGAGTGACACACAAAGTTGCCACGTCATATCACCCGCAGAAAAACTGGCAAGCCGAAATTTTCAATCGTGAATTGAAGGCTATCCTTGAAAAAGTTGTCAATCCCTCTCGAAAAGATTGGTATGCAAGAATCGATGAAGCACTATGGGCCTATTGAACAACATTCAAGACGCCTTTAGGCATGTCACCTTACAGACTTGTCTATGGCAAAACTTGCCACCTTCCGGTGGAGATCGAGCATATGACTTATTGGGCAATCAAAGCCGTTAACATGGATTGGGAAAGGGCAAGACAAAAGTGATTACTGGACCTCAATAAGATCGAAGAAATCCGTGCCATAGCCTACGACAACACGAGAATTTACAAGGAGAAAATGAAGTGATGGCACGACAAGAAGCTATTACCGCGACAATTTTTTGCCCGGGCAATTAGTTCTTCTCTTCAATTCTTGGTTAAAACTCTTTTCGGGAAAACTGAAATCGAGATGGTCCAAGCCATTTAAGGTCGTCAAACCTTTCTCCCATGGTGCTATTATAATCAAGTCCACCATTGACGGACATGAATTCAAAGTTAACAGATAAAGATTAAAGCACTATGCCGGCACCCATGTTGAGCGCGACAAAGAAGTGGTTACTTTAGGAGATGCATGATCATGCTCTCCTTTAGTATTTCTTATTTTTTAGTTTTGTTTTTAATTTCGAACTTTTTTTTAATTTTGGTTTTATTTTTATTTCGTATTTTAAGTTTTATTTTTGTTTTTAGCTTTATCTTTCCACATTCTTTTTTAGGATAATTATCTTTTATAATTTTTAGTTTAGCGTATTTATCTTTATTTATTTAATTTTATTTTTATCTTTAATTAATGTTTATCCTTTTCTTTGTGTTTTAATTTTAGGATAAGAGTTTAAGATAAGGAGAAGTTGGATTAAAGATTGAGTTCAGCATTTGGAGTAGATAATGGGCTGAATTTAAGGGATTAAAATACCCACTTAAAGGTTTGTTTTTACCCTAATTCTCCCTTCTAAAAAACTAGCCAACCCCCCTTTCATCTTCCCTCAATCCCCCTTTGCCGCATACCCTAACCAATCCCTCATCATCTTTTATTTCCATCATTCTTTCCTACATTCTTTTCTTTCCTCCCATTAGCTGAAAATCACCATCATCTTTACCATATCCTACTTCACCATTAAACTTTTAAACTCCATCTACTCTTTCTTCTAGTTTTTGAACTCTCAAAACTTTCTTTCTTTCTTTCTTTCTTTCTTTGTTTTTGATTCCTACCACAACTTCAATCACCATGGCCAAAAATCTCAAAACTATGGCTCACCCAAGTTCATCTAAGGAACCACCATTCCGCCGATTTGCAACACCATCCATTGAGGAGAGATATCTAGCCAAGTTTAAAAACCGCAAGGTATGTGAGGAGCACGAGTTCACCTACACCGTCTTCCGCAAGAACTTTAGCCTTGATGCTTTCATATTCAAAATCATCGAACACCACAAATAGAAAATCCTTTGCCATCAACCAAGGCCCGGCAATGTATCACGGGTAAGAGAATTTTATGTTTATTTTCCTAACCCAAACAACCCCTATGTTTATGTTCGTGGCATGGCTATCCTTATTGATGCCAACACCATCAACACTTTCTATGGGATATGCATTGCGAAAGATGAACATAAAGCCTTTGTGGACAACATCACGGCCGAAGAAGTCGAAAAGGTGTTTAAGGACCTCACAATCGAATGTGCTGAATGGAATTGAGGAGCCTTGAAATGGACGATAAAACGCCTTATGTTAAAACCAAGGCAAAACTGTGGAATAAATTTGTTAAAACTTGCTTAATGCCCACTACATACAACACCACAGTTTCATATTCTCGTCTTTTGTTATTGCATTCTATTTTGCACAAGCGGATTATAAACATTGGACAAATTATTTGTGATGAGATATTTGCTTGTAGTCAAAAGGATGTAGGTGCTCTTTTCTTCCCAAGCTTAATATCCCAACTATGCGAGAAAGAAAAAGTGCCAAGTGATCCAACAGACGAGAAGTTACCTTCCAGAACTGGGCGGAATCGTACTCAATACTTGAGGATTATGGTTGAAGAATCAGCGAAAGAACAAGCATTGCCAAAGAAATCCATTGCATCGAAAATTGCCTAGGCAACCAAAGATGCATCGGTAATTCCTGATGCCTCGATAATTTCTGATGCCTCGGTAAGTCCTAATGCCCAGGCAAGAGAACCAGCCTCGGCAAGCATAGATCGAATTGAAGGGATGCTCCACCCACTATCCCACCGATTAGAACGAATGGAGGCCCAAAAAATGCAATTCATGCGGTACATGAGAGACCATAACGTAGCTATCATACGAGTGATCCTTGAGAAGTACCCCGACAACACTGTACCTTTCTTGGTGTTTCCTACCAACCTACTTGTCCCGGCAACTGAAGATGCCATGGCAACTACTGCACCACAAAAGGTAAAGAACCTATGACTGAACCAAATCGTACTGAATCAATTCATGGTTTTTTTAGATTCGAACGAGACATTTTCTGCACCAATAAAGTCGCCACCGGTTGAGCCATCAAGTTTGAAGCGCAAAGTTTCTAGCATCGAAGAGTCCGCAAAAGAGGATGAACAAATCGATAAGGTTGCGAAAACAAAGGTTCAAGAGGCACCACCAGCCACCAACCAGCACGAGCCGGCAAACGGACCAAGCAATTGGCTCGGAGGAAACTCATCATTCAAGGTGATGACCTATCCGATTAACTTGCACGCATTGAGGACAATGCTTCTCTTGAGTTTGGGAGGGTGTTTGTTTCTAGTTAGTTTCATGTTTAGTTGCATTCATCTTTAGTAATAGCATATAGGTTGCATATATTACTTGCCATGCCTTTGATTGGATTTAATTTGCCTAGACTTGTTGGATATCCTATGATGAGTTTTGCCACTACACTTAATTCATAGAACTTTCGATTTTAGGATTTGCATGAAAAACACTTAGAATTTTACTATGATGCTGAATATTTATTGACACAGTTATGACTTGTCGATTAAGAGAGACTTAGTGAACTTAGGTTATTAAAATTAGGTAAATTGTGCTAGAGGTGCCTATTCGGCTCTAGCCTTAAACTAAAATTGGAATTTAAGATAATTTCTTGCTAGAGGTGCCCGAAACTGGCTCTAGTTGTCACAGTTTAAAGAATTGCTAGAGGTACCCAAAATTGGCTCTAGTCAACTAAAAATTGAAATAAGAAATTGCATGCTTTGCTAGAGGTGCCCGAAACTGGCTCTAGTATTGAAAATAAATTCACCGATAATTAATTTGATAAAAACCTATTGTTCACATAGAGTCATGAAAATCAACTTGTACACAACTCCACACACACATTGTCACAAGCATTATATTTTAATTATAAGTAAATTTTATGCCATCCGAAAAATTAAAAGGCAATCATACTTTGTGCCACAATTCTGAGGATTGGAGTAAGATACGAAGCAAAATTTTTGATGATTGAAGTCTTGGTAGGTAATTTTTAGTTTTGCATTGCTTGAGGACAAGCAATAGTTTGAGTTTGGGGGTGTGTTAAGTGTGTAAAAGTACTATATTTCTACCATTTTTACTCTTAATTATTGTTAGACTTAGGCTCATTCTAGTTGCAGTTTTAGTCATTCATGCATAATTGCATTGTTTCCTTCATTGTCATGCTTGATTTCATAATTTGGTTGATTTTGTGGAAAAGATGCTGCTGGTATGTGTTTTTGTGTGTGTAGGATCTAATTGCCCAAGCAAGTAGGAAATTGCCGAAGCAATTGAGGATAAGAAGAAGGGAGCTGCCGATTTTGATGGGATAAATCCAGTTAATTCGAGTTAATTACGAGAAGCAAGGATAAATCCTAGAAGAGTTGGAGTTCCACGAAGAGATCAAAAGGAGATTAAATTCCAAGAGATTATGGGGAGTTTTTGTAGAATAAATAAATAAAAGGGATTTATCTCTTTTATATTATTTAATTCCAACTTAAACTCATCCTTATCAACAAAGAACTTAACCTAGCAATCTCCTATAAATAGAAGACAAGCCGCAACCCTTCACATATTCGACTTGAGAGAGAAAAATATAGGGCTGCTCGACATCTTCTTCTTTTTCTTCTTTATTGCATTTGATTCATGTTGGGTAGATTTTATCTTGTATTTCTTTTGCATCCAGCCATGAAAAAAACTTTACTTGGCTTGGGTTATTGTGTTTTTGTGGTTGTGAAAACGTTTGGATTTATTTAGGTTTTTGAGTTGCAATTAAATTTCAAAGTTTGTTTATTCTTGGTTCTTAATTTTGATTGCGAGTGAATTGGGAGATGATCTCGTGAATTCATCTATTTATCTAATATCGGGAGAATTAGATTCAAGAAACGAATGAGCATGGTTTTCATACAAATGAATGTTGGTGAAGACTAATTCGACTTAGGGATAAGTTACGAATTTCAACGGCTAAGAGAAGCGCAAGATCAGTTGTTCTTCACCCATGGTTAACGCAGGGATGTATCACAAAGGCATGAACAATTAATAGTGTTTCGAGTTAGGGATAACGAGAAGCCATTGAAGAACGCTTCACCGAAATTTGAAAGAACTCGCCCAGTTGCCCAGGCAATCGCATCATTCCCAGTTGCCCAAGCAATTACAATTGCCCAAGCAATTCGGCTGATGCTAATTATTAAGACGATTAAGTTACTCTTGCAATCAATTACCACGATGGTCCATTCAATCATCACACTATGACTCACGATAACCCGACCTACTCTCTCATTCGATCAGCATCTATTTTCTTTACTTGCGCATCTTACTTTACTCGTTCATTCAAACTCATATTATTAAAAATTGTGTTTCTTTTTCAGTGCGAGGAATTAGAATATGAAGTTACAACCAATCCTTGTGGAGACGATATCTATTATATACTATAACTTGCGACGTGTACACTTGCACCAATTGTGAAGCACTCTAAACACGCAACAGTAATGCAATTGGCTCTTTTAGAACAACAATATAATCCTCGTTCCTACGAACACCAAGTTGGTATGGTGACTCTCGCCCTTGCGGGCATTAAATTGGTATGGGTGATTCTCGCCTCTACGGACACTGAGTCGAAAAGGTTCCTTTCTCCATGAGCCTGAACGGATAGGCTATATAAAGGTTTCTATTCTCCATGGGCCTGAACGGATAGGCTATAAAGGTTTTTATTCTCCACGAGCCTGAACGGATAGGCTATATAGGTTTTTATTCTCCATAGCCTGAACGGATAGGCTATAAAGGTTTCCATTCTCCATGAGCCTGAACGATAGGCTATAAAGGTTTCCATTCTCTATGAGCTTGAACGGATAGGCTATAAAGGTTTCCATTCTCCATGAGCCTAAAAAGATAGGCCATTGTTGAAAAATAAAGATTTTTATTCTCCATGAGCCTGAACGGATAGGCTATTGTTGAAAAATAAGGTTTTCATTCTCCACGAGCCTGAATAGATATGCTTCGAATAAAAAATGATGTACTTCTTCTAATGATGGCGAGAAATGTGGTTTGCTTCTTCGAAGTGATGTGGGGTGTCTTTCTCCTGAAGTGGCATAGGGTGTCTTGCGCCTATGGCTTCTTCGACAAAATGGCCCGTTTCTTAAATCTCGCTCAGTTCATTCTATTTGAGTTCTACCTTCTAAGGGGTCAACTCAATCTTCATGTCCCAACAAGTTATTGCCTCAGAACCTTGAACCTTCCGAGCTTTTCATTGCTCAAGTTGCTCTCTACTTCACATCTTGTCTGTTCACATGTGAACTCATCTTGTTCCATGGGTAATGATACCCCCTACTAAAGGCTTTGGGAGGAACCCCTTTTGAGCTCTTCACTCTGGTTGGACTTAGGCATCATATCATGGCTTGCTCATGGAGGGAATCTCTGCCCGCTCTTGTATTTTTGAGATATTTCAATCATGAGCTTTTCTTCTAATACTCGTGGCCTTTATGCGAGGTAATGCCTTATTCGACCTTAGGCTCAACTGTCTTCAATGTGATCAAGTTGTCTCTTGGTTTAGTTCATGATGGCTACACCATTTCTTGATCTCTATTTTCAGTAGTAAATGAGTTCTTTCATATTTAGCAATGCCTCATTCACACGAGTGTGAACATTTACTTCTGGATCCGTACAATTGGAAGTCATACCAAGAAATCTTTTATTTTTTTATGAATCCATGTTAATCTACTTGTAACATGCTTGTGAGTAAACAAGGTAAAAACTTGAAATGAGGATTTAAAGAAAATTTAAAAAGTCATGGAAAAAGTAAAATCAAGAAACAAAGTCAGATGCCCCCGAATTCATAGCATGAATGATTCATGAGCCCATTTGTAACATCCTCAACCCGGTTTAGGAGAAAAATCAGAATTGAGAATATTACAGCAAGGAAAACTGAAAACACGAGCCAAAAAATTTCAATTTTTTTTCTTTTGGAATACAAACAATTTAATCATCAGAATCTATTAATCACATTTCAATGATCAAGAACATGCCAATATTATAATCTGTAACATAGTCAATTGAACAAGACTATCATACTTTAAATCAATTCACTTAATTATATAGTTTACACATGAATCGTATTATCAACAACAACCTTCAATTTAGAGGACCATACAAGAATATTTGACTCACATTTCTCATTTTTATCAACTAGATTAATCGATCAATCCAACTTTACTACATTAATCTAACATGAGATTTAAAGGAGATTGATCCATTCCTATTATAAATTCAGATTGCCATTTACACATCAAAGATAAGTAAAGCTTATCACTTTTACCACATTTATTTGACTATAGCCTTTCATAAAAATCACTTGGCATAACTTCACCAATATCTATTCGGGAAAACTCATCAAAGGTTAAGCAATTATGAATTATTCCAAGTTACAAGTATTTTACTTAGGAAGCCTTGCCAAAACATGTACTTAACCAAACCATCTTTGATTTTCCATGCATAATACTACTTTATCCTATCATGACTGATTCTATCAAAATATCAGACATACCATAATTATCAAGTTTCATTATCACTATATTCACTTAATTAAGAACTAGGTTAATCTTTAATCATAATGCATATGTGAAACTCCATAATATCGAATTCCCATGTTTATTAGTAAGGACCTAAGAAAAGTGTTTACCCATTAAACATTCATAACTTAGACCACAAACTATATCCATAGGCATTTTTAATAAAACTTAAGAACCAAGGAACCAACCGATTATCTGACTCATGACTTAAACTACATTTCATCTATTTAACAACAATTCCATGAGGATAATAATAATTTAAAAATCATTTACTGAACCTACACCTCTTTTACATTGGAAACATTCAAATGAATTATATACAATATCTATCATGCTAATCAAGTTGACAATGTCCTATTAGCTAAGGAATCATTCGAAATTACAATTTCTTGACCCATTCTATACTTCATGTTTCATCATGTTTACAAGACTTCTATTTAAAAAGGATCATACAATTCCACATCAATTCGATCCTAATACCAAGCTTAAGCTATGAAACACCAGATCAAATACTATGCATACATGTTTATAAATCTCAAGTATACATTCGATTAACAAGAACACTTTACTATTTACTTCCAAACATCTAGTGTTAATAAGGATTATACAAATCATGGAATACAAGTTCTCATAACAATTTAAACAGTGTGCCACCATCCTAGAGTACACTAGTTATGAAGAATCCAATTCTACTTGGATCTTGGATAAGGGCTTGTATACCATGTCTTTACTTGAATATACACGAGCTTTAATAAACCCTGCAATGCATGATTATGAAGTGCATTAAGTAAGGTAGCAACCATCAAATATAATAAAGTACATAAGCATATATTTCAATAATAATACTAAAGGTACATTCATAGGTTAGTAATTATCATTTTAACTCTTGATTTAACTTTGCAAGCTCTATTAATTTTAATAGCTTAAGCAATCTTATTGCATTTATTTCGATCTCCACAAGGATCGGCATATCACTTTGAGGTCTCCTTAAGAACTAATAAATAATTCATTATTGCTTCAAACATTCTTCTTAACTTATTAAGAATTTATCAATGTCTAAATTCGACATTGGTTGCCTTAGTCATTCGGGCCGTTTGTTTATTTCTTGCACAACTTATAACATATGCTCATCAAGAGCTATCAATTTCAAGGCTCACCATGAGCTATCAATTATCGGGCTCACCATGAGCTATCAATTAAAATTTTCGATCATAACTCTTTTGAATTCTTTACTTAAAATCACAATTCGTATCTTTTTCAGGTTTGCCTTGGATTGCTATTGGTGATAAATAACATTAATCCAAGCGATACTTAGCTCAGAGCACATAGCAAAGGCTAATATCGAATATATCAACAAGCAATAGTAACTTAGTACCATCGAAACATATCAATGGGGCGTCCCCCGAGCAATAGCTTGAACAAGAGTACCAAAGGTACTAAAAGGTCCTTTGATCTTAATAACAAGGGACCGTAGTCCAAACATAACATGCATCAACCAATAGATCCAAGGTCTTCCATTTAAAAAGGCAACTTATATGTTTTATCTTAGTTTTGATATTCGGGAAGTTACTTATTGTACAAGTAGTTTTACGTTTAAAGTTAACAGAGATTTCTTAGGTTACAAGCAACCTTATTTGTTTTCCCTTATTTCAATAGCTTATTGCAATATTCAAGCTTTCTTACTTCTTGACTCTTTAAAATTAGCTACTTAATCTTTCATTGAAAATCTTATTGTCATTAGTAATTATTTCAAGCTTTAGCACAAGTACATAATTCATCTCGATATCAATGAAATTCCATAAACCATCATTCAAGCATAGCAAGGCATTTTATATATAGAATACAACATTATCAAAGTCTTAACATGAATGGCATGCTTATGAATGCATTTCACCCAATATGCTCTACTTGAGCCATATGTACATGTTTATGCAATCTATTCAGAATACATAACATAGAAACTAAATTCGGTGTGACACCGTGCCACCCGAAACCATACAACTACACTCACCTCGTTATTCCAAAGTTATGGAATACATGAATCCACTATCCTAACTTATTTTCACACCAATCCACCTCATAGCCTTCCTTGATCAAAAAAGTACCTCAAAAGATTAACAAACCATTAAAATCTATCTAAATTCAACCAATACCTCAACAGCCCCTAAGTTCCACAAAACAATCCAAGTATTCTAAATTTTCATTCTAATATGTCCATATTGGAACAATTAAGATAAAACAGTTCAATAGAGATATAAAGCATTCCAACAACCATCTATTTTAAAGGCAAATCAGTCTTTAACTTGCATAACAATCCCTTCACTTATTCTTATAGCATTCCTAATGTTTTGATCATACCAAGCAGTCCACTAATGATCTTTAGACCCGTACAACAGTCCCAAACTTTATACACATACATTTGCCTACAATCAGATCAATACATTTATATATATACACCAAAATAATCCAATACACATTTATTTACATATATACATAAGCACAATACCATTTCTAACATTCTTATATATTTCAAAACATCCCTATTTGTTAATGAAACAATTCACTTTCTTTCCAGTCTACTAAACCAGATCTTAGTCCATTTAAATTGATCCTAATATGATCATCATAAACAGAACAATTCAACTTTTCAAATATAATTACATTCATGCTCTACTCAATCTATTAAAGCTTTCAATGATATTTTAAGTCACCTATAGAGCTGCTGTCAGGCAGAGTGTGCACTACTCGATTAAAAATTCATAACTTCCATTCCGTACATCAGAATTTCGAACCGTTTACACCGTTGGAAAGCTGACTCAACTAGCTTTCTAACCATATTGGCCTTGCATTTTTACTCCTTATTAATTAATACAGTTTTTAGTTAAAAGACAAGTCCAGTTCTGCCACCGGGCAGGTTACACTATCCTCAAAGAATCATCTCTAAAAATTGTTCTATGACTCGGAATTCGACCTCGTTTGTTTTAAATGAAACTACACATAATAAGCTTTCTAACCATATAAATTATATGTTTACTAACATATTCATGTTCATAACTGTTTTTATTATGAATCCATTTATCCAAAACTGTACCATATTTAGACTATAATTCTGCCCTTTTTCAAGCACTTAAACCATACCTAAATTAATCTTAAATCAGTTCTTATAAATTCCAGCTTCATAAGCAACTCTTAATAAGCAATCAAATTTCTTCTGATTATGGTCCTACATCACAAATTCATAGCATCCACATATGTAAACAAAGTATGATTTCTATAACATTCTTTCCATTTGTTTTCTATGCAATTTATACACCAATACATAACAGTTTTGATCTCTTTATCAAATTCGGCTAAAACTCATATAAATACCTAATTTTCACCATTCCAGACTACTAATATGAGATTGTGAAATTCTTATCAAACTGCCTAAAAGGTTTGTATTATTGACAAACTTAAAACAGTTTACAAGAACCCGAATTCATGCAAAAACAGTTTCTGAATCTTATAC
This sequence comes from Hibiscus mutabilis, assembly GCA_019671005.1. Taxonomy (NCBI): domain Eukaryota; kingdom Viridiplantae; phylum Streptophyta; class Magnoliopsida; order Malvales; family Malvaceae; genus Hibiscus; species Hibiscus mutabilis. Next base: position 12,074,436 of record CM033716.1, read on the forward strand.
ACATTCATTTGTTCGAAACAGCCCCTAACATTAAAATCAGTGGAAAAACAGTCTCATTTTGTTCTATTTTAAAACATCACATGTATCTAATTTATAATTCAACTCATTCCTTTCCATTTTCCAGCAACCAAACATCTCAATTCATAGCATAGAAATCTAAATGTTCATCAAACGAAATATTCAAAGTTTCACATTTAACACATAATCAAAGCTCAAGAGGAAAAACATACAAAAATTGTTTTCTATGAACTACAAATTCATTGCTTGAATCCTTCAATTCAAGCTAAACAATTATTCATGAGAAAACTCTAAATCGAACTCTAAGATGACCATAAATTATGAAACAAGAAGAAGAAAGCTTACATTTCTTTAGGCTATTCGAATCTAGAATTTTAGAAGCTTTCCATGACTAAGTTGATATTGATTTCCAAGATGAACACACTCCCCCCTTTCATCTTCTATTTGATATCTTTTTGGGGGAAGAATGAAGATGATAGTCAATCCATTTGATCATTCCTTCCTAACTGACACCTCACTTCTTCTTCAATCCACATATTAAAGTCTATTAGCCACCTATACGGGTCCTTTTAATTATCTAAAATTTACATGCAATCACATAAGTTTTCACATTCTTAAATTCTACCCTTTACAAACTGGTTACTATTTTAAGCAACCTTCATGCTTTGGTCCTTATTGTTTAGCCATCAATTTCTTTTTGATTCAATTTATTCCCAAAGCATTAATAATCAAATCTATGAATCTCAATTTAGATTGGAAAAACGTTCAGAGTAACTATGTACTTTTAACCCGGTATTTGAGGTATTACACCATCGACCGAATAACGTTCCTAATTTCTACCCATTTAGGTGGATCTCTTTGACTCACCACTCCCCCAAATTCATTTTCCCTATTTTCTAATCTCAAACAAGCATTAGAAGTTTTGAAGTTCTTGGAAAAATGTGAACTCAATTAGGCGGAATGTGTTCTGAAAACAAACTCCTCTTCTCAGATATCCTTATATGATCGAAATGGTCTTTCAAGGCTTGTAATGTGGGTGAGGTTCATGGTTACAAAAGAAAGGATATATAGGCCCAAGTAAGTGTTTGAGGGTGATTAAACCAAGGATCAATTCTTCTTGATGAAGTCCCTACTTTGTATTGCTTCATTTTCCTTTTCCTTTCTGGATCGCTCTAGACTGCTCGTTTTTGGGTTTTCACCCTAGAGTTCATCTCCTTCTTATTGCTTCGAGAATATTCAACTAACACATGGTTCATGCGATACTTTCTTGAAACCTCATACCTTCCCACTTGGTGCTTCCTCCAATGGGGATATTTTTAACATTTTTTCCTTTTTTTCTTTTTTTGGATGCTCATCTTGGTCTACATGTTGTTTTGCTCATGTTGTTCCTTGCATCCAATGCACTAATTCTTGTTATCTTCATAGCATGGTCAGAACCAGTCATCTTTCTCATGAAAATAGACTTTCATCATTTTTGCCCCCAGTGTGGGGAATGATCTTTGGTTAGGGTTCAATCGCAAGAATAATATCTAGCTCAAAATGGACAACAAATGATAGTTTTTCCTTTTTTGCGAAGGGAAATAAAGGAATGCCAAATCTCCTCTCATACATAGATATCATTGAAGAAAAGTTGTCATCAGTTGGTAGATGTTTTAGAGTTATCACTTAATCCAAAGACCTTAAACAACAATGTTTGAGAGGAAAACTCTCTCGAAATTTATATTTGGGATCTTTCCCATTAATCCTGAGCATATTTTTTGTTTCCCCTCTATCATAGGATTAGATTCAAGAATCATTCATGCAATCAATAATAGGGGCCCTGCAAAAAATAAAAAATATAGATATAATGAATAATTTATGAATGAAAGGAAAAAAATATTTGCCACCTGAGAAAATGAAAAAAATACATCTTTTAAACAAGTAAAATAATATAGTTGCCCTTGTAAAAGATCCTTAATGCTAGTGGGCAAAAGCAAAAGCATTGGTTCCGAGTATGATTTTGCAATTGTCCTAGAAACAGTAGGAAATTCCTCTACTTGCTCCATTTTCTTTTAAATTCCACTAAGGGGTTAGTTCTCTCATCAAAGACCGATTGTTGACACGTTGGGCTTGCCAATTAAGTCTTCAACTCTTGATGGCTGTCAGTATTTGTAACCATGCATGTATGGTTTGTCGTACGGCCATAGAAGGGCTCCCTCAAAGTCATCGGAGAAATCTCACTTTCTAAAAAAGGTGGATATACCAGAATTGTCTTGTATTGCCATCGTATGCTGTCAGAAATCCTTGTTAGATCTTTGGTCCACACCTTACAGCACAATCTGATTTGGGACCATATTGGTTATCTTCTTAACTTGTTCAGAAGAAGCCCTTGATGAATCCTCCTATGTCCTTAGATTAACTCGACTCAATTCGTATGTCGTCAAGTAGAAGACTCCAATAGACTATAGATGAAAAACTTCTCGTCTTTGGCAATACATGATCAAGTGTGCTGAGGGGCATGTGGTCCTATCAATTCTAGCTTCTTAATGATCTTCTTATCTTCTCTTTATCCTTGTCCATAGCCTTGTTGAAATCGAGAATTTTGAAGTTTTGATTGCACTTTTTATTTTGCACGGGCGGAGAGCTCCAGCTTCACATATTTGGCCACCTCGATGCTCTTGTAGTACTCGTCTTGTTCTTGCATTCCTTTAATGGATCTATAGGTATTGATCTCTTATCAAATTTGAACTATGGAGCTTGGCATTCATTTCCAGAGGGTGTTGGTCATTCACTTCAATTGGTGTTATGTTCTGAGTCGCTATACCAAATTCAAAATATTTGCAGAGATCAAGGTTTTTTCATCAGGCAATAGATAAAGGAGCTTTAGTGAGCTTGGATCGCATCATCGCAAACGCTAGCTCTGGTGATAGGTGGGAAGCATCTACTAAATTAGGCTTTGAAGCAGAAAGTTAGCAATGACCCATCTTCTAATTCTAGCTTACCAGTTTCTTGTTGAAATTTCAATGCCCGTTTATTGGAATAGAATCTACGTTGCTAGTCACCCTTGACTTTGTAGGACATATCATTTAACTTGGATGATCGTAGGTCTGGTCCTAGTATACATTTATTCTTCTCTGTGGCTTCTACCTTAAACTTTCAACTAGGTATGCTCTTTGTGAGGTAGTTAGAGCTTTCTTATAGCGTTTCCAGGATAACCAAGAGCAAAGATCAATGGGGCATTTTGTCATGCGCATCAAATCACCAGAATATTGCAGATGTATATTATGGTCATAGATGGTCATCTCTACTGTCTTTATTTTTTCCTTCTCATTCTTGTTCTGCTCACTCAATCTAGTGATCTTGTACTCCTGATTTGTTGGCATGATTCTTAAGCACCTATCTAGCATTGATCTAGGGAGTAAGGGTCTCCAGCATTCTAATTGGCAAGTAAAGATGCCACTACAGACCAAGTTGATCTATCGTTGTAGTTGACACATCAATATTGAGTGAAAGGCCTCCTTGAATGAATAAAAATATCTACATCTCATGACATCTCTTCCAATTGTTCTGATTGTCATGGAAGAATGATTGGCGAACAAGTAGACACTCTTGTCTAGTTGCATGACGCCTTAAGCACCTTCAGCACAAGTTCTCAAATTCTTGTTTATAGAGCATTTTGAATTGTTTGTATGGGAATCTTTGTAGCAAGGATCATCTCCACCTTGAACATCTTCGAATGATATCAATGTTTCAATTTCTTCTTTTCATGTTCATTTGAGCTGTCATTGTCATCAGGGCTTCCACCGCCATTAACTATGTTTGTCGTACTTCTCAAGTTCTTGAGTTTTAGAGGAATTGTCGGGCCAGGTACTAGGCTCAGACCCTTCGTCTGGATTGGAAACTTCAAATTCTAGACTCCACCAAAATATGGATTTGAAATATTCCTTTTGATGGGCCTTTGAGTGAAAATAAGCTATTCTGAGTTTGGTGTCAACGACCTTAATCGCTATAGCTGCTATCTGGGCACAATGTCTTGCTGAGCTTGTGCAATTTCATCTCTTAAATATTTTTTTATCTTCAATGATCCTAATTCTGGTTCGTACGAGAGTACCATACTTTTTTCGCTAGGGCTTAGTTCATAGATCTTTCCATAATTGCTCCAAATCTGATGCAAATGGAGATGATGATGTGCATGAGGTATTGATGCAAGATTGCTGATATTTCGAAAACACATTTCATTAATCATAAAGTTCGTTTACAAAGACGTCATTCTGCTCTCTTCTCTTGATATGTTTCTGTGCCAATTGCTCGAACGCTCCAACTGGCGCAGCCTCTCTTTGAACACGACCGAAGAACTATCCTACTAGTACTGGTCGACCACCTCATCTAAGAAGTCTAACAGTTGTTGTTTGTCCTCCCCAGTTGGGAGGATCATCTCTCTTAAATCTTCGACACGGTTCTTCATTCCACAAGCCTTGGAGATTGCCTTACGAAGTTGTCGAGTCAAATGGTCAATGTACAATTGTCTTCCTAAGCATACAGCATTCACGGCCCGCTTAGTGTCAGCCCACTAGACCTTTTCATATTCCCAGTTATCAATAATTGTACATATATGGTCCTTATGTGTTTGTAACTGCTTCTTCAAGTCTTTAACACCATAATGGAGTAGTTCGGCTTTGGCAACCTTTATCTCTTCCCCTTTCAGTTTCTCTTGAAGTTCTTGATTCTGAGCTCGAGATTTTTTAAGGTTACAACGTGCTTCTGAGTATTGCCCCTCTAAGCGTTGCTTCTCTTTGGTAAGCTGGTTTACTTTCTCTTCTTATTTTCGAGCCTCATGTTGCCAAATATTAACTCTTTCTTCATCTCATCGAGCTATGCCTTTTCTTCATTCGAGGTTTTAGAGCTACTAGCACGTGCCCTTGTACCTTTAGGCGGTCAGCTCTTGTACATCTTTTAAGTAGAGTTCTTGCTTTATCAACAAGGTTCTCACCTCTTTTTGGTAGCCCTCTCTCTGGTACTGTTCAGCGATGAGCTTGCCTTCAAGTTCGGTAACCCGACCCCACATCTATTCTTTCCTTCTTAAAGTCTTGTTTGTAGATCTATAGCTTGGTCAAAAAGATGCCAAGCTGAGGATTATCTGATGATATTTCCAATACTGGAACGCCTATATTGTCGATCTTTTACATTCTCCAACTCGTGTACTCGTGTGCAACGCTGGAAAATAAGGCCATCTTCACTTGGTATGTTTGTTTCCACTTACTTGCCAACTCTATGAATTACTTTGTGGAATTATCCTTCATGTAAGAAAATTCTTCTTCCCGCAGCCCATGAGTAACAGGAACGAACTACCAAGACCCATATTGGCGTTGCACAAGTAAATGGGCATAACTGGTGGCTCCACAAACTCTCCATGTGACATCAACATTGGCAAGGTTTCTGAAGAAGGCTACCTATTGCTCTTGCTTCCCATTTCATGGCCACTATTTTTTGGTAATTTCTTTAATGGGGACCGAATCTCTGGATGTTGGGTGTTTGCTTATCTTCTTGTTGTCCCAAAAATGGCTTTGAAGGTTTCCTCCAAAATCACCGTAGATGGCCAAGGCGAGCAAATCGAAGAACTTTCCATGCTTTACATCCTTCATGATCTAGGCATAGATGAATTCCTATGTGAAGCAAGTGCATTTGTTCTTTTCATCAAGATGGATATTCACTTCTTTTACGTCTAGACCAGCAAGCTTGGCAAACTTCCCTCAATAGCCAGAGTTATTCTCTTTCCAGTATATCTTATCGGGCTTCTTTAACTCTAGGCGCAATAGAATCATGTATTCCTTGATGGTAGGGGTCATGTCCTCTTGATTGAAGATGAAGCAACGATAGGTCGGATCCTAGAATTCAACAGCTGCTAGTATCATGGGCTCGTCTACCTCTACCCTAAGCAAAAAGGCTATATCTCCATACTTCTTGGTGAATACGATTTGGTCTTGGGCTTCTAGGCTTTCCCAAACAGTGATCAATCCTGACAGATGGTTGTGAGGCAAACCTATGTGCACTTGCTTCGGTAGATCGATGGTGGTTTCCTTCCGCACACCGTTTCCATGTTGGCGTTGAAGCTCTAAGGACTTATTTTGGACGTCGATATTCGAGCAAGGGACTCCAGAACTGGATAATGCAACCCGAACACTCATGATCTCTGACTGACTAATGTTTTGGAATACCAACTGGATGCAATGCGATGTATGCTCTCAGGATAGGTAAAAGTGTTAGTACATGACAACAATAAAATACGAGGATAAGATACAAAAAGTAAAACAATAAACAATAATACAAAAAATAAAACCTATGGCTTCATATGCTTTTAATAGGGTGGGCTTTCTAAAACATACACTCATGCGGGTTTGTATCAAGAAAAGGTTCTCGAATCGTCCCTATCACCTACTCCAAGGTGGATAAGACGTTCGATCCTAGCTCATCACAAGCTTGCGGATCAAACAAGGCTCGAGGGGATGCATTTTTGTTATGCCCGTGCGGAGGGTTACTCACGAAAGTATAAGTACTCTAAACCCCAGAAGACTCTCACTAGCCCATGCAGAGGGTTACTCATGAAGGCATAGCTATTTTCTTCCGCTTAAGTTTGATAAAGCCTGGGTAGAAGGCTTATGTTATGATACAATGACAGATTAAAGCACCAAAAAATGCACACACAAAAATGCAATGGATTACAGTAGAAAATAACTCGTGATCAAGTAAAAGTTGTGCCCTCTTAAAAAAATTTCTCAGCGGAGTATCTAAGCTATAACAACGGAGTCACAACCAGTCCCTTTTATTGCATTAAGCGGACTAAAAACCTAAAAACAAACCAGAGATTACGAAACCTTGAGGGTTTGGGGGCACGGTTACGTGTGGGGAAGGATTAGCACCCTCATCACGCCCGCATAACATCGCTTACTTGATCACTAATATTTTCCTCATAATTCAGGTGCATGCAAGGATAAATGCAGAAATCCGCAAAGTTCTAAAATTGGCTTGAATTCACTCACGGATGAAAAACCTAAACCCATCTAGACACAAGGGGATTGGAGTATTGATCCCTAAAATTCAAAAATATAGTCTCGCCTAGGAGTCTCAACCATTCCTACAACGGCTAGGGGAAGACTGAATTAACCCTAATTGAGAAAATACTTTGTTTTCATGATACGAGAGGAAAAATATTTTTTGAATGATGTTTTATTTGCCTTTATTAATTTCTAGATCCTAAATGTTAATTTTTAAGTGTTTAAATAAGCTAACCCTAAAAGTTCCTACTTGACAGGTTTTAAGATTATGTTAAGTTTTCTAATGGGGATTATCGTATTTATTTAAAGAGACCTAAACTTAGAGATTAGTTACTATACATTATTGCAACTTACAATTAAATTCAAGTTACCCTAACATATTTGTATACATTTAAAGAATCTATCCTAAAAGTGCTTGTTTTAGGTTATTTACAAGCTTTTATTACAAAAGAAAACACATTTATTAATTACCATTAAGTTTCTTTATCCTATAAGTTTAATATATTAGAAAACATGAAAAATATAACGAATATCACAACAAAATAATCATACAAAAAGGTTAAATTGCATAAATTAAGAAATTAAATGTCCAGATTGAAATAAAAAGGACTAAAGTGGAAGAATTGCAAACAATGAATCTGAAGCGTGAATTTGCAGAAGAAAGGCACGGTTTAGTCTTGGTGCGGGTCGGATCTCGGATCGCTCTACGGGTCGAGTATAAAACCTAAATTCAGAAACAAAACTCATTTGTTTCCCCCTTGGCTAAATGGATCGAACACCCTCCTTGGAAATTCTCTGTATTGTTCTTGGTGTCCTTCATAAAAAATGAGGAACACCACCGCAGCACCCAAAATCCGGCGAAGGCCCACCGAGCTCCTCCGCGCCGGCCGCCATGGTTTTTAGTCGACAGCGACTTTCCAGCAGCGTCTCTCCTCCGTTTCAGCGCGAGATTCTGATGGCGACTTTGGCTTGAGTCCCTAGCGGTGGCTTCTCCTTCTCCGAACGGTAATGACCCATGCCCCTCTCTTTCTTTTGATTCGAACAAGTGCAAGAGTTGTATATAAAAAAAGAAAAAACAGATTTGGGTATAATATCCCAAAATTCGACTGAAAATTGCTTGTTCAACAGGTTGCTCGTCGAAGTTGACATCAGAAAGGGTAGACATGAGGGGCGTCCGCCTAGGGCCCAATATCCACCTGGGCCCACTATTTATATTTTTTAATTATATATAATTTAAATTTAAATATTTATTAATGGATTCCACTATCCCTAATTAAATAATTTATTTAGTCTAAACATTAATGAGTCTTAGTGACATAATTGAGATTTTAATGATACTTTAGTTTTTTTTAATATTTGTTATTAGGGTTTATTTTTCAATACTTGTTGTTTATGGCTCATTTTTTAATACTTATTATTAGAGGTCTAATTTTTTCAATACTTGTTATTTGATGCCAACTTTTTTAAATACTTGTTATTAGAGATTCATTTTTTTAATAATATTTGTTATTAGGACATATTCTTAAATTTTATTTTTTTAATATTTTTTATTAGGGATTGCTCTTAATTTTTTTCAATATTTGTTATTAGGGGTTTAAATTGTTCAATACTTGTTATTTGTGGTTCAATTTTTTTAATACTTGTCATCTGAGGTTCAAATTTTTCAATACTTGTCATTAGAAATGAATAAATTTAGTGGTTAAAATTTTCAATTTATTCACATTTGTGGTTAAATTTTTTCACAAATGTCCGTTCATTTATATTCGTTTACGAACGAACATGAACAACCTACATTCCTTAACAAACGAACACGAACAACAAATTATGTTCATTTAGTTGTTCGTGCTCGTTCATTTGTTCGGTTAAAATTAAACGAACGAACATGAACATACTTTTTTGGATAAATAAACAAACAGTTCACGAACGATTCGCGGGGTAAGACTTGGGGAAATAGAATATAAAGAAACGTTTGGTTCATTTACTACCCTATTCCCCGTCATAAACGCGGGGTAAGACTTGGGGGAATAGAATTTGTTTCCTCCTAGTGGAATCTTATTTGCCATTAACGCACCAAGACTAAGAGCAAGTAGCAGTACGGTATTTATATTCCAATAGTGAACGCGGGTGGATTACAACATCCAACATTTATTTATTTATTTATTACATACGGACACGATACACATATGCTACTGCATATATGTGCTTACTTTCGTGGAACTAAATCTGGTTAACTGCTTCATCCATAACTTGATCAAAACCAGTAGCAAGAGAAAACGTGGTCGCAGACTCTTTCGCTTTCAGCAGTAATGCAATATCGGGCCGCACAGACTCCACATCGCTGTAAGTAATCTCAGGAGTAACAGTGACATTGTTTTTAAAGGTTCCGTCAGCTCTTGCAGATTGGACGGCAGCGGAGAGCTGTGCCCAGTTGTTTTCATACTTCTCCATGGAAGAACCAATTGGATACAACGTACTATCAGCTCCACCCGGATCACTAGGTGCCACTGCAGCTATTTGTCGGCGGATGACTTTAAATCACGTGGCCTCCGATACCATCCGGATACAAACATAAGCGCTGACGCCACCTTTCTAACATCACCTTTAGTTTTAGGCGTGTAATAATTCATGTTCTCAATCTTCTGGCGCAGTTCTTCAAACCCCAGAGGGATTTCATCTCTGTTCTCTACTCCTGCTTTACCTTCAAGGCTAGAGTAAGAGCCATTAAACTGTGAAGGCCTTCTCCTGTAGTGCCCTCGAAGAAAAGGTTTCGAACAGTTTGGTCAACATCCTTAAAGAAGTAGGACGCTGTTCCGTCTCCTGGTCGGTATCCCAAGATGTACACGTTGGTCGCATCCATAGCTAATGAGACGTTTTTTCCCCTGCTGATGAGTTCCACAATAGCATATCGACTGAGATTAGTAGGCTGCAGATAAGTCGGGGAAGGCAGCACCCGTATCCCTTGCACTATACTTCCATGGATTGACAAGTTTCTTACCATATAACGATGGAAAAAAACGTAGCTATTGTTGGTGGCATCATTCAAGTTGAATGTTTCCCTGTAAATTTGGCCTTGTGGTTCGACGGTACTGGATATCCAGAAGACCCATAGCACTGTCACCGCCAACACCTTCATTGTTTGCGCAGCCTTCATTTTTTTTATGGAAATGGAGAGTGGTTTGCTTTCCAAGTGGAGGAGGGGAACGCCTTTTTATAACAGGTTTTTGTACGCCAACTGGTGTCAACTTGTGAGCGGTATTGAAAGAAACCTTTTCTACCGATAATCTGTTGGTATGGTAGGATAAGACATTAAATCCTTTAAATAAAATTAGAGATTCGAATTCTGCCATTATAAATAAAGAAACTAAATTGAGAGGGTTTTTCTATAATGAGCCTTTGTAAAATTCGACCTTATTAATTGCAGGTGGGTCGAGAACCAATGATTAAACAAAAAAAACCTTTTCTAATTTTTGCCTTACTTGTAGTAGCAGTGGCACAATGCATAATTTTAGGACTTTCTATGCATTTCACATTTTCAGAAAGCTACTCAAATTTTAAGGTATTTATTAAAGTAAGTCTAGTAAATAATTCTTTTAAGTTATATCTGATTGTATAGACATATATGTCAAGGATGAGTCTGTCACGCTCGACGAGTACCGATGAGCACCACTAACGATAGTACTACTAATTCAATTTATAAAGATTAAAAATCTAAAGGATTCACCGTATAATTATAAATTATTTAAAAATTAAAAGATAAATTAATTAAAATATATTATTTTATTTTTAATTTTCTTTTAAACATATATCAAAATACCTATCTATCCCTAAATTACAAAATCCTAATTTTTGTTCATTTGAAATTTAAGCCGTCGCTGCCCTACCACCGTTTTTGTCCATGGACATTAGGCATCTCTGAGATTAAGAATTCCAATGAGGTATTTTAATCCACTGCCACTTGCGGCAATTAGGATGCCGATTCTTCAAGGTTATAATTTTAAGGGAGATGCCGATTCCAAAAAAAAATTGAAAGGTTTGTTGCCGATTCTTCAAGATTTTCCCCAACAAATCTGGTATTGGTTCTTCTGAGTTTCTAGCCATGGACATTGGCCGCCGTTTCCGGCGAGTATGTGGCTGGTGGCAGGAGGCTAGCGGCGGCGGCAGGCAGCGGCAGCAACTTGAATTTCAAATGAATAAAAATTAGAATTTTGTAATTTAGAGGTATTTTAATTAAAAATAAAAATAATATAATATATTTTAATTAATTTACTTTTTGATTTTTAGATAAATTATAATTATATGTTGAGTCCTTTAAATTTTAAATCTTTATAAATTAATTAATAATGTTCATCGGTGCTCGTCGTTAGTGGTGCTCACCGATACTCGTCGAGCGCTGTAAAATTTTCATCACAATCTTTAAAGCTGTTCTATGCTAATAGTAATAATTAAACTTTCAGCCTCTAATTGAAGTAAGATAAAGACTCATACTATCTCATCTAACTAGCGAAATACTTAGACTATCGTCTAATACAAGTTACTTGAGTATATTAAACAGTAGTCCCACTAGTTGGATGATGTTGATCCTTGCTTATTTAGGGTTCCAATCTTATTCCCATCCTCAATTATAAGAAATAAAAAAGAATAAGTTATATTAGAATCATCCTAAAAAGATAATGATAAAGGTTTACTATTTAACCTAAGCATAACTATTAGGCATAAAGTCAAAAATAGTCTCAATGTTTAACTTTTTGGTCATTTTAGCTCTATTCTTTTTTTTTCCAAATCAACCCTTAACGCTTCATTTTCGTTCAAAATTCACCATCGATAGATGGAAGCCGTTAGTAACTAATAGTCAACATCTTTCGATGACGTGACATGTCTGCATGACGTGACATGTCTGAATGACATGACTTGTTGACGTGGCATCAATTTTTTTTATTTTTTTTAAAAGTAATTATTTTTAAAAAAAATTAACCACTAAGATGATGTCACGTGACACTTTGATGATGTGGCACCATCTGACCGGTTAAAAAATTAAGATGATGTTATGTGGCACTTTGCTGACGTGACATCATCTGAATGGTTAAAAAAAATAAAAAATCATTTAAAAAATCATTTAAAAATTTATTATTTTTTCAAAATTTTTAACCAATTAGATGATGCCATGTGGCACTTTGCTAACGTGAAATCATCTAATCAGTTAAAATTTTTTAAAAATAATCAATTTTTAAATTAATTTTTTAATTTTTTTAAAATTTTTTAAATTTTTTAACTGATAAGATGATGTCATGTCAGCAAAGTGCCACGTGGCATTATCTAATTAGTTAAAAAATTTAAAAATAATTTTAAAAAAAATTAATGCCACGACAACAAATCATGTCATGTAGACATGCCACATCATCGAATAGCGTTGACCGTTAGTTGACTAACGGTTTCCATCCATCGAGAGTGAATCTTGAACCAAAATGAAAAGTTAAAGGTTGATTTGGACCAAAAATAAGAATAAAATTAAAATGACCAAGAGTTCAAACGTTTTGGGCTATTTTCAACTTTATGTCTAACTATTTAAGGACATGGAGAGAAACAATTAAGATTTTAATTCTACGTGGCAGTCAAGTATAGGGTGAAAAATGAGAAATACTTAAGGGTCAAAATGAGAAAAAAATGTTTGGGTGCAGAGTGAAAAAAGCGAGTATACTTGAATATTTGAATAGATAATTAAACCATTTTAAAATATTTAAAAATATAAAATTTGAAATAAAATTTTTGGTTTATTTTATTTTAATTATTAATTTTGAACAAGAGATATATTTGAAAATATGTATTACGTTTTTAAAAATAAAATTTTAAATGATTCCCTTTTTAATGTTTTAATAAAACTAAAAACATAAAAAAATCATATTCTTTTTTAATCAAACGAGTTTGGGTTTGGACAGTATTCAGTTTAGATTTGATTCGAGTCAAATTGGATCTGGTTCAAATTTAGTTCGGATCTAAGATAAACATGTAGAATTTGGTTTTAGATCGGGTCAATATCAGAGTTGTTGAGTTTTAGGTCCAATCAATATCGAATCGATTAGTTTCATGTTGAGTCAATATTAGATCATTTGGTTTCGAAGCGAATCAATATCAGGTTAATTGATTTTCAATTCAGGTTAATAATTAAATTTTTATCAAAGGTGCCCCTATTTATGCCACACACTAAAAATTAGGTTTAGGGTTTATGGCTAGGGTTTAGGGAGTTTGGTGTAAGTGTATTTTTTAGGGTGTAGGGTTTATGATTTGAAATTTAAGGTTAAGACTTATAATTTAATTCTTTAATGTTGGGTATAAAAAGGGTACAAAAAAGGGGCAAATGATTTTTATCTGTTAGCTAGCGATATAATACAAAAAAAAAAGAATAAAACAAATATTATTTTATTATTTATCGCATTACTAAAAATAGATAATAGTAAAAATAAAGTATTCGTTCACTCCAACTCAATTATCGAGTTAAAATCGGACTGATGTTCGGTTTAGATTAGATTAGGATAAATTAAATTCGGATTGTTTTCGGTTTGTATGATAATTAGTTCGGGTTCATATCGATCCAGTTAAAATTCGACTCGGTTTCAGTTCAATTCAATTTGTTTCGGTTTTCGAATCAAGTCTGTTTCATATCGGGCCTCGAATCGGATAAATCGGGGTTAGGATCAAGTCTACTTGCCTTGTTAAATTTTAGAAATATGAGTATGATTTGAATTATTGTAAGATTGGGATGAAGGTAGAACCCTTTAATGGCGTATCTTCGGAGTTTCTCTGAAAATCAGAAATGTTTTACTCTGTGAGAGATTGCATTGGGAGGAATTATGAAAGGTGCTTAGCAACAACGACGATGTTTTGGATGCCTTCCTTCCCCAAAAAATATCAAAGGTTTTGTGCGAATGGCGACTACGAAAGACGCGAGCAGGGTCATAGATTAGAGCGTTTACATGGTTTTTGGTTGTATGGATATGCGATCAAAGTATCGATGGCGTTGTATAATACTCGGCATTCGTATTGGCAAAAGAAAAGAGCAAAATCAGAGGGCAATGCACGGCGTATTGAGGACAATGTATTTGATAATTCTGGTAAGTGGTAACCAGTGTTGTTGGCTGGTGTTCTCGGCCTTATAAGATTGGGGAACTAGCAGCAGAAATGAATGCGGAAGGATTAGTTGCATGTCCATAATGCGTATCTCAGGACCGTTGATTCTACTAATGTTTGATAGTATAGAGAGAATGAAGGAAATATTGGAATCATGTCTAGATGTCCAAAAAAATATTTGATCGGGTGGTAGCTTGGTCGGAATCATTAATACTGGAAAGTCTCCGGGTACGGTTGTCGGTGTATGGCATCCCCATTCATGCATGGTTAATGGCCACATTTAGAAATCTGAAAAATATTTAGGGATCGTTCTTGGCTGTCGATGATGGTACAGCTGGGCCTAGATCTTTTGAGGAAGATAATGTTCAAATCCTGACTAGTCATTGGAAGACGATTGATGAGAATGTATCCCTTAAACTGGTAAGTGTGTTGGCTAAGGTAAGAGTTTGGTGATTTTTGCTTAGTTAAGGGGCTTATTGGTCTCTTGCTTTTTTTCATGAGTTGTTTCTATTGCTAGTTGATTTCTTGCTAGTTTTGTTGGTTTGGTAGGCGTGTGCTGTTTTAGTCATGTTGGGAAGATTTGTTTCCCATTCCTCTGCATCGGGCATGCCTGCAAAATGTGCTCCTAAAACTACTTAGAGAAATCACACTAATTAAATAAGTGGGCTCGTGTCTCCATGTCCTTCAAACAGATATTATATTATGAATGAGCATGGGCTGGGTTTTTGGTCGAACCCAAAAATAACTACTCCAAACTTGAACCTGGTCCGATCATATTCTTCAAAAGACTAGACTAGACCCGACTCGAAAATTATATATCTCAACCCGATCTGATCTAAAAATCAATTTTAGGGATTTAATTATAAAATAATAATTTTAGGGACCTAATTGAAAAAATAATTAATTTTAAGAACCTACTTGTAAAAAATTAATTAATTTTAAGAACCTAAATGTAAAAAATCAATTTTAAGGATCTAATTATAAAAAATATAAAGAGGGATATTATTGCAAAATATCCCTAAAAATATAAGATAAATTATATTATTAGTCTTGGGTCAGGTCGGGTCGAGTTGGATTTTTTCACCATAAACCCGAACCTGACCCGACCTCACTCTTAATAAAAACTTCACCTGACCTGAACCCAAAATTTTCACAATAAAGCATAACCCGATCGTGCCGAAACCCGTCAAATCTAGGTGAAATGCCAATTAGGGGTGGCAACGGGGCAAATCGGGGACAGTTTTGCATTTCTCACTCCGTCCCTAACACTTGCGGGTACGGTTTCGGAGAATCCTCATTAAACCTTTCAGAAAATTTTCCGTCCCCGTACCCATCCCTTACGGATCCCCGCGGTTTTCGGTTAATCCTCATACCCAATAAATAAACATAACTTAATACATTAAAACAAATACCCAACAAAATTACAAACATAAACGATAAATTTAGTTTACCAAACAATAAACAAATCCTTTCAGAATTATAAAACATAACTTAAATATTAACGGTTGAAACATGACAACCTCCACTACCTTTAAAAGAAAATATGTAACTAATAATTTATAGTTTCAAATCATGATTTGTTTGTTCTAAAAGGAACTACGTTCGATTACCTTTTCAACCATATAAATTACCTCTTCTAATTTTACTCGTACGATTTATGGTGAATTTCCGAAGTCACTATTATTGTTGTTCTTAGAAACAGTTTGTTGTCATTTCTTCTGACCTTCGCCCACTCAAAAATTAATAATTCCTAATATATAACTCGAAATCGAGAACTGTTTGTTTTAAACAAGTATAGACTTTCGTATGATTATAGAAATATAAGGCTCACTTCCTAATTTATCTTGTAGAATTTTTGGTGATTTTTTAAAGTCATTGCTAAATTTTTTTAAGAAATCTGCTGCCAAATTTTTGACCTTTCAACATTCAAATATTCATATAATTTAGAATACATATCGAAATCAACCACCGTGTATTTTAAACAAAACTAAAGTGAATCGCGTTTACAACAATATATAGGCCACATTCTAATTATTTTTTTTTATAGAATTTATGAAGAATTTTTAAACTTATTCTAGCCGACTATACTCAGGTGAGATTAGATTTTTGATGAAAAATAGGTAAATTACCCTTATGACCATCAAACTTTGTAAAATATCGAGATCCCTGCGGATACTTTTCGGGGATCCACGGTGATTTATACGGGTACGGTTCGGTTTTTCCCACGGTTCGGATATAGCAATTTTCGTCCCCATCCCCATTTGAGCTTTGATGATAAAATTTCTCCCGTCCCCGTCCTCGTGAAAGAAGATTTCGGTTATTCTCCATACCCATCAGTTCGAATCCCTACGATTTTCGGTTATTCCCCACCCGATTGACACCCCTAATGCCAATTCGTGGATTACATACTCCATCAATAGGCAAACCACAAACAATAAGAGCTTATTCTTTGTTGACAACTTATCTAAAACAAGTCATCCAAAGAATGAGAAATTTTTTTGAAATATGACCCGAGTGTCAAACCAGTCTCTCCCATAAAACCTTATCTTTATTCATTCTAATCTATTTCCATATCATGTCTCCAAACTACGAGAGTCTCCCAACAACCCCTGAATAGATGCAGCCATATCTCTGAACTATAACGGGTTTCCCCAAGTCCAGCCTGCCAGATGGAACAGTCCTTTATAACATAAGCATAGATCTAGACAAAATTGAACCATCCTTAAGCAACAATTTTCTAACCAAGTAGATATGACACTTGGGATAATAACTAAAACTCCATGCTCAGCTATTTCATTCAAAAAGTCTTGAGAAGACATTCATTGACCATCCTACAACTGAACCATCTCTAGATCCTCATAAAATCTAATTGCCTTTGCTAAGATTTGGTCATAACTATCAAGAGATTGACCTTGATATGATATTTTCTTGATTAATCAAAAAATTTAAAAATAATTGAAAATGTTTGAAATTCGAATCCTGAAGATGCCAATAAAGCAAATTGGATTGTGAGAGCCGCCCTCATAATAAGCTTATGCAGTACTCCATCTATATCAAAATTAGTTAACTAATAAGTTGGATACCGATAGCTATACCAAAAAAACAGTTGAAAAGGTTATAGCTCCCGAAGAACATGATCAAGATTGACTAGTAAAATGATTTGGGTTCCCATGCTTTGTGATTCAAAACCAGTCGACACAGTAAAGCTCCCACTAGTTTTTTTCGCCATTCTTTGACGCAGTCTTCATATGCTTGTCTCCACATACAATGGAGGAATCTACTGATCTGAGCACATTATTTACAGCATATATGTCTGTTGCATACATAGAATAATGAAATAGTTTAAACACTTATGGCCGTGAAAAATGAAGAGTTCGGTGACTATCGAATATACCTATTCCAATATATCATGCTAGTGGGGGGAGTCATGGCTGAATATCAGTCACTGCCTTGGTTTTCGAGATGTCCTAATCTTACAGCCTTAATGGTTGTTATAATCGGTCTTATTTGGACTAATCTTACATTATTAAGTTGTCATGCATGCATATGGTAGTTAATTTTAGTCGTTTAGGTTGTCTGTCTGTTGTAGGAGTTTCCAACGTGCCAAGTGCAAATATCAGCACAGGTTGCAGTAATTATCCAATGGTTCATCTCATGATTTTGCAGCTTCTTTATTCTTTGAAGAGCAAAGCTCCTTTACTTTCCAAGGACTTTGCAAGTCTGCCTCGGAACCGAGCACTACTCCTCGATGTGGTAAAGGGGAGAATCTATGCAACCGAGTCGAAATTCAGTATCTACAATCCTTTTTCTTAATTTGTTTTTTTTAAGTTTGATTGTATGAGATAGGGACGGACCTAAAATTTTATGTTAGAAGGAGAATTTATACGATTCTAGAGATGGATTTATAAAATTATAAGTGTGAAAATAAATATTCAATAAAAAAATATTTTTTTATAAAATTATATATAAATTTTAAATTTTCAGGAGAGGCTCTCCACCCCTTAGACTTTGTATCACTTGACAACTGAAGACTACATGTCTACCGTTGCAGGAAAAAAAGAATAAAAAGAAAGGAATGTAATACCTTTCTTTTTCTAAGATAAAGTGGTCGAGAACCAATGGTAGCAAACATAAGAAAAAGTACAATCGTAAATCACAAACAATACATCCGATAATTATAAAATTAAACATTGCAATGTACAATAGGATTAAACATTGGAATTCATGTGTTAATAGAAATCAATTTAGGTGTTTAAAAATAAAATAATCTTATTTTAAAAGATAATTAATATTATTATAATAATCCTGTTTGGCAATTAGCTAATAATTAATAGCGGATTACATTAGTTGATAATTGATTGCATTAGCTGATTTGACTTGTGAATTATATTAGTTGATTGTATAAAAGTGTTTGGTAAAATTAACTGATATCTAAATAGCTGTTTGATTATTTAAACAATCAAAATGACATATAAAGACATGATTATATTCGATACTTGTTTGAGTAGTTTATTAATTATCAATATTTTGTATCTATTAATATTAAATAGATTATAAAAAATAATTTTTTTAATATAACATTACTAAACATATTTGAAGCATCTATATATTAATTTTTATTTATATATTTATTTTTAATATAATTTAATTAATTACTAAATTTAAATACAAATATAAATATGTGAGAATAAAAAGAAAAAAACAAAAAGTATTAGTTTACAAATGTCACGATGTAAAATGTTTTTTTTAATATAATCAAAATAGAAAATGCTAAATTTAAGTTATTTGAATATTCTTGATAATTGTTAAAGGTAAAAAGGCCTTTATAATTGTTATGTCGAAACCTCTAATTTTGAAAAGTCATTATAACTCTCTTATGTTAGCCTCTAATTCTTAAAAAATCCTATTAGCAGCCTTTTTAAAATTAGAAGTTCCACTCTAATTCGCTATTTACTAAACATCCAAATTAACAAATTTGATCGGTTAACCATCTAATTTTAATTTAAACCTTTGTTTACCAAACATGGCTGATGTTTTTTTATGTCCTTTTCACTTTTTATAAAATCTTTAAATCAAACAACTAGACAACTACTAAATATTTGAACACTATATTTAAGAAAAAATAAAATTCACACATACTTATTAATTTTAGGGTTTAGGGTTTTGGTTGTAGGGTTTAAGATTAGAAATTAGATGTTAGAGTTTAGAGTTAGAAATTTAAGATTTAAATTTTATAGCTTAAATACGAATGGTTGTGTAATTTTTTTTACACAATTTATGTATCAAAATATAACTCTATATTAAAAACAAATAAATTTATTTTAAGAGATAATATATGATGCACTGGTGGTGGAAACATTTTGTTTCCACAAGCACCCTAGTTTCAAGAGTTAGGGGTCTAATTTAGGGTTTATAGTTTAGGGGTTTAGATGTGGGGGTTTAGATTTAGGGGTATGCGGCTAGAATTTAGGGGTTAGGTAATATGGTAGGGATTTAGGTTTTTACCTATAATCCCTAAATTGAAATCTTAAACTCTAAATTCAAATTACAGTCCCTAAATTTTAAACACATAAACCTAAACTCTTAACCTATGAATCTTAAACTGAATCTCTAACCATAAAATTAGAGAGCTTGTAGAAACAAAATGTTTCTACCGTCGTGCAATAATTATCCTTTATTTTAAATCCTTTATCAATTATTTTATTTATTTATTCCTGCACGTGGAGGAATGCAATAGGGTTTCCAAGGTGGACGAACTTTTTAACCCATGTTGGTTCCATATGGAAAGAGTAATACGAACAAATATTAAAAAAATACTTTATAATATAATATAAATTATTAATATGGTCCTAACAACAACTAATGAAGATGCTTCAAACTGATCACTTTACGACCAGCATCTGCCACTTTAAGATCGTATAATTCGGTGGATGGAAAGTAAAATTAAAAATATTAAAATTTTGGTGTTACGACTGTGAGATTGAGATTTATTGTGTCTTCGAATGGACGGTGAGATCGGCTTCGATAAAATTAAAAATAGTATCAATGGTGAGATTAATTGTTGTAATAGTAAGATTGAGTACTACAATGAAGAAATGTGTATTTGAATTTAAATTAGAATAAAAAATAAAATTTAAAAAATATTTAAATTTTTTGACAAATCTTAAATCTAATCATAATTCTATCTAGAGGGGAGGGAAAGAGAATTTTAGGGGAAGGAAGGAGAGTATTATTAGTGGGTTTATAACCCATGACCTAGGGGAATTTAATGGAACAAAGACGAGCAGCTTGACCAACCAGACAAATGTGCATGCTCTTAAAACATTTAAATTAAATTTTAAGATTATATTAAATAAATTATTAAAATCATATTAATACAAATATAATAAAATATATCATAATTATAGTTACGTTAATAATAATTACAATTTTTTAGAGTTATATTTACATCCGTGACAACTCAGCAAGCAATTTCTTCCCGAAAACGCAGGATTTGAACTATACATCTACAAGGAAGTATGCTTTAATGATGGAACCGCAGGATAAGGCTATTTCGGTAAAAGAAAAGAAACGTAAGGATCGTGCGATTAAGAGAAGTAAGAGATCGGAGAAGGAGAATATCTCTCTTGAAGTTGAGACAGTGTCCCCTACCAGTTCGGACATTTCTCGCAAGCAAATTCTTACTCGCTCTTCAAGAAAAGCCTTGGCCTTAGGAGATCGATGTGGCATCGAGTTCATTGGCGACGAAAATGACATTTTCGAAGATTTCATTGCATTAGAGGTGCAACATAAGTTATGAGACCGATAGTTGTTTTAGTGGGAAGGATTATAGTTCCTCAACAACCTCTTCATGCAATACAGGTGTTTGTTGTTGTGGGGTGACTACATTGTTTTGTTGGGTTCACTTGGTTGGGAGATGTTAGTTGGGTTCCATTGTTGTTGCGAGATTTGTTTTCTTCCTACTTGTGTTGTACTATTTTCTTCCAACTAGGATTAGAGAGATTTTTAATGAGGCTCACGATTCAAGTTTTAATTTTGTATGATTCACAATTTAATAAGATCATATTTGTCGAGCAAAAAAAAATTAGTCTAGTCGGATGAGATATTAAATTCTTTAAGTAATGCTTTGTGGCTTTTAAATATTGTCGTTGTAAATAGAACAAATTATAAACATTATCATAGATGGCTATATTGGACAAACTCCCTACCAAAAACATATTGCGGTGAATGGTATGACTAGAAATTGTGTTGTTGCACACAAAACTCATAATCATATGTTCTTTGGATGCTCTTATTGGAGGGGTATCTCGGAGGCGATACTCACAATGTGTAACCTGAGTAAAAATGTGATATTGTTGGGAGGAGGAGCTCGAGTGAGCTGTTGGGCATTTGTAAGGGAAATTTCTTATTGTGTTCATCCTCAAATTTACTCAGGTAATTTCAAGGCGTGAAAAGGAATTGTTAGCTGGTATTAAGGAGGTGATGATGTAAATAGGTCTTTATATACAATTTGAGGATCTCCTAGGGAAACATGCTTGTATTGGTTTATTGTTTAATATAAACAAAACTATCGAAAAGAATTAAAAACAATTAAAATTAACTGATATTCAATAACAATTAAACATATTTATGTTATACCATAATATTTTAAAAATAATAATAGAGGTAAAAAAGAAAGTGAGGGGCTAAATTGAAAAATATCTTACCTTAATGGTAAGATATTTGTACTTTAAGTTAAATATGTTGAGAGAAATGATTTTTTTTTATAATTATACTCACGTGTACAAGATAATAATTATATTGATTAAGAAATAGAAACATATTATATTGATATAGAGAGCTAAAGCAAATCTATACAAGATCACACATGAGAGATTAACATAGAAAGAGAGCTACAGAATACGTACAGCTCACTAGATTAACTACTGATTTTTGAGCCAATTTATTACTTTCAATGTGATAATTTGGAGGAGTATTTTAATCTGTATTTTAGCTTAGCACAAAGCCTGATACGGCTTCAGCAAAGGGATCAGCCCTCCACCTAAGTGGAGGGACATGACTTCATTCGTTGATCCCACCAGCTTTCCCCCAATGAAGACCGCTGGGACCGGCGCCTTGCACCCCAGCCTCATCAGGGCTCTCTCCATGTCCCGGACTTCGGGGTCTTGATCGATCTCGTGAACAGTCGGGGTCACCCCAAGCTCTTGGAACAGAATCTTGACCGCATAACACAGGCAACATGTGCTCTTGCTGAACAGCACCACTCCCCTCTCCGAGGCCAATCTCACCACCTTGTCCATGTCGAATCCTGATGTAATGTCTTGTGCGGTGAAGACAGTCGTTACCACGGGACGAAGAAAATGTTTAAGCTCAGAGAGAAGTCGTGGTATGCTGTTGGTTTCACTTCAAAGCTTAAGGACTATCGTATCACTGCATTCGAATTTCGACCCAATGAGAGAAAAGTGTCCAAAGCTTTGTTGGACATGAAACTTAAGCTCCCATGGTAGAGTATTTATAGAGAACATCATAAAGCAAACTCCTTTGTTTGAACAAGAACATTCAAAAGAAACTCTGCTTTAGCAAGATGCTTAAAACCAATAAGGTTACTTTATACGATAGGGACTACTGTCATTTACATGGCCATGGGCCGAACAAGTTGGCTAAATATTACACTAAATTAGTTGTATTTACGAGTTTAGCCACTAACCATGTAACAAAAGTAGAAAATATTGTGAGGCAAGCTAATCAGTTTAGACCAGATTCTCACAATCGCCTCCTTTGAACCCTATTTGCAGGAAAAGATTGGGAACGTGATGGCTTTCGGTGGAGGCAATTTCTTTGTATTGCGCCCACCAACTTGTATATGATTCTTCTTCCCACATGTGAGGATACACTATAGGGCTTCACTTCATGCACAGGGGCTGCTATTGGCTTTGAATGGCGAACGATCGCACGTGCATCGACAACTACTCGTCCTTTCGTCACGGTGGGACAGGATCGGATTCTCCAATGTCTAGGCTCTAGCTATAAAGAAAGTTGGCACTGCAGAAGAGCATCCATGAGGTAGTTATACAGTAGAGGTAACTCGTCTGTAAAATCATGAGCAACTTCACAAATGATGTTGTTGTATATTATCCATAATTACATAAATGTTTGTTCATAGGGATGAGTATCCATGCATAATAAATCTAATTCTAAGGGGTGTATTCGGTTCTGTTTGGTTTTTTAATAAAATATGAACTGAATTACAGTCAGCCTTTTTAAAAAGAAAATCGAAATCAAATGATAAAAAAACCGAAATACCAAAAACCGGATTTTGCGGTTCGGTTCAGTTAAAAACCGTAGTTTTAACGGGGTTTTTTCAAATTCAAAAAAGTAAGTAAAACACAGAAGATATTTTAATTTACCATTAAACACTCCAATATTAATTTATTTTGTCATTAAGAACAAGAAAACACGTCTTAAGCCATTGACAAATATAAGATTTCAAATAATAATGAATTGAAAAATAACGATGATTACGAAATAGACAATCTATCTAAAAATAAATTACAGAAAATATTCATTTAATTAATATCCACTCAATGATTCCACGCCACCAACTTAGAACATAAATATGTAGTCTAATATATTGTTTGGTTAAAGTCAAACTCAAATATTCAACATCATAACACAACCCCTGAATAGTAAAATATTATAAAAACATGTTCTAATTTGAAACATAAAATCCAATCAACTTAATATTATAAAAACTCCAAATATTTCAAGAGACGGTCTTAAAAAACAAATCCAACTATTTCAAGAGACAATCTTTAAAATATATTTGATATGAGTCATAATATTTTTTTAATTCAGGTTAATATGGAATAAACGGATTTCATATGGAAACCCAAAACCGAACCGAATTAAGAAGTTTGATTTTTAAACTGAACCGAAAACCAAACCTCAACATGCAAACCTGAACCGAACCGAATTGCATAGCTCGGTTCGAGTCAATTTTCTCGGTTTCGTTGCTTACCCCTGGTCTAAGGGCGTTTTTATTTAGTAGAACGATTTTACATTTCCAAATATCAATATTCAAATCCACACAAAATAGGGATAACATGAGTATTCTTGAGGAGTAAGAAAATTTTTAAAGTTTCATTTTTCCCTAATATTTTTTAATCTTTAATTTAATTAGAGTCAAAAACATGCAAATGGATTAAGTATAAAATTTAATTAGTCTTTTAAATGATTTTTGCATCCAAACAATTTCATTACACAATTCGACCCCAAACTTCTTAGGTTATTTTGGACTTAATTGAGTTTTGATTTGTCGTGCTTCAGCTTTTGGAGATCAAATATAAATTAATCAATCAGAATCACGTGAATAGGACATCTCGACACAACGTTTTAATGCGAATGGATTAAGTGTAAAATTGCAGTAAAATGAATTGGAAAATTAATACTCCATGGATTAGTGATCCGACTGTCTATGCTTATGAGGCCTTGCTATAATTAAGTTATTTTAGTTTGTTTTGGAATATGATTAATTACTTGTAGAGTATTTAAATTTTTTAATATTTATTTAAAAATTATTAAATAAATAATGGTAAGACAATTGACATCCATCATTTTTTTTAAATTAAAAAAATTCTAGAACGGACAACACACTGCTATATACTATTATTTTTAAATAACTTTTAAATAATTATTAAAATCTTTAACATACAATTAATCATATTTTAAAAAAAAAATTTGAGTTAAACCAGCCTTTCAAATTTTATTTTCTATGATTCTTTTTAATCTTTAATTTAAAATATTAATATTAAATTCTCCAAATTTCACGAACCCTAAACTCAAGAATTGTCTTCAGCTATTTCCTTTCTCTTCATCGCATAATACACTAAAATAAGCACAATAGAGTAAGAGTATGAGGGGACAAAATAAGTTTTTTAAAAATTTAGAGGCTTAAACGAAAACTTTCAAAAATTTTAAGGGTTTAACTAAAAATTTTAAGAGATTTAATCATAATTTTAAAATTTTAAGAGGAAATTTAATTAAAAATATTTAAACTTTTAAAGTTCAATATGAATTTTTAAAAATTTTTAAGGGTTTAAGTTAAAAAATTTAAAAAATTTAAGAGCAAAATTTAAATTTTTAGCTCCTAGTCCTATAAAGGTTCCACCACTAATAATAGGCTCGTTAGATATTTCACGTTTAAAGAAAGGGGAGCGTTGCCAGAGACCGGGTTGATCTCCTTGTTGACTAGCTACTCTACATAACTTTTGTGGGTAAAGTATTAAAATGATAACTAAATTTTGTTTAAAAATTTAAAATGGTAACTAAATTTTTAAAAGTTATAAAAAGGCAATTAAATTTTATGTTGTAATATCTTAATTTTATCCTGGTAGAGGTATATATTACTATATTTCTCTTATAAATAAACAAATAAATAAATAGACAATGAAGTCCATATTAAATAAACAATGTCCATAAAACAAGTCCATTTACGTATATGAAAATCCAAAAGCCCAAACCCAAGTTCCTACTCTTTTACAGCTCATCTGCAACCCAAACAAACACAATTTAGCTTAAACTTTAGTTTTCCCGCCCAAGAAATGCCATGTGGCAGCATCCCAATTGGCCAAATCGGTTTCACCAGGATTGTGCTTTCCCTTTCTTATCTGGATCCAGCTAGCACGATGACGTCACAAAAATCAGACATATAAATACCCAAGAGAGAGATTTGTCAGATCCTTAATTACTACTCATTAAACTAATAATAAAGATAATAATAATAAGTAATAAATACAGTAATAATTGAAGAGAGAAAAGGCTCACCTCGCGAGTTGAACCGACTGGAAGAATTGAAGGGTCGCCAGAGTAGCCTAACCGTCGTCAGAAGTAGACATCGAAGCCACGAGCATTCGTCGAAGAAAAAAGCCGAACAGTTAGTATCGCCATTGAAGGTAAATTTTCATTTTACTCTTCGATTTTCTACAAATGAACAAGAAAAATGTTACTAATCGAAGCTAAATTAACAATAAAAACAAAAAGGAAATGAGGAGTGGTTCTGATCTTATCAGTGGTGGCCGAAGTAGGGTTTAAGAGGGCCGGAGATGTTTTTTCGAGGACCGGTGGAGTCGAAAATGAATGTTTTGGGTAATTTGGACCTAGATCGGAGAACT
Organism: Hibiscus mutabilis; assembly: GCA_019671005.1. Classification (NCBI taxonomy): domain Eukaryota; kingdom Viridiplantae; phylum Streptophyta; class Magnoliopsida; order Malvales; family Malvaceae; genus Hibiscus; species Hibiscus mutabilis. Next base: position 12,100,777 of record CM033716.1, read on the forward strand.
TGGAAGGATCTTTCGAATCCGGGTAGTTTAGGTTTGATTTCGAAGGGGAAGAGGGAAGTTTCTAATAAAACGGGTTAGATCTAGGTGATTTTAGGCTCAAATCGGAGATTTTAGGTTTTTTAGGGTTTCAGTCACGACAACAAACGGTGGCAGAATGGTGGTCGAAGGTCTTGAACGGTGGCCGGTGAACGGTTGGAGATCGCCGGAGTTAGGCTAAGGGAGATTGGATGGCAGTGTTAGCGACGGCGTATGGCCTGAGTTATGGTTGTTCATCGTGTTCGTGATGAACAACCATCCTAAAAAGATGATTTTTTATCTGAAATTGGGTAAAAATATGTTTGTGAGAGAGAATTTAGAGAGATGAGAGTAATCGACTTAAGAGAGAGAGAGAGTGAAATGAGTTATAAACCGAATTAAGGCCTGAGTCGAGCCTTATATAGCCCGAACGGAACGGTGTCGTTTTTTAGCCGGGTCACCTAGGATCCGCGCATTCTGAATCGGGTCGGGCCTTAGCCCGCGTGTTTCTTTTTGAATCTTCATGGATTTGTTACCTGATTTACAATTGTATTCAATTTAGTCCCCTATTGTTAATAAATTAGATTTCAAGTTTTAATTTTTTCAATTTAACCTTGTTCTTTAATTGTTTAATTTAATTATATGTAATTAAGTTAATTGCTTGTTGCATGATTTAAAATGAAGCATATATTATAATTGGTTAGACAATTAAACACTTAGATTTAAGGGTAAATTACATCAGTGACCATCGAACTAATTGGTGATATCTATTTTGACTATCGAACTAATTGAGAATATCTATTTTGACGCCGAACTACAGAAATCGTCAATTAGACCACCAAACTTATTAAATTGACCTATTTTGACCATCGGCGTTAAAAAGCTAACGGAGGGTGATGTGGCGGTTAACGAAAATTTGTAAAATTACACATTTAGTCAATTTGATCATAATTTTATTTTAATTAAATAAAATCAATCAGATGATGACACATGTCATCACTTAATTGGGTAAATTTACTCAAATTTTAATTTATTTTAATTAATATATTTTCCCTCCAACTTGGGACATGTGGGTTTTAAACCCACCTAGTTAAAGAAAAATTAACAAATTTGAAAGAATGGTTTTAGGAAGATTCAAACCTGGGACATGTGAGTTTTAAGCCCACACCTTTACCACTACACCAAGCTTCTCTTAATGATATGAATCGCACCATTTAATATATATATATATATATATATATGTTATAATATAGTAAATGTTAGGGAAAAAAGAAGTAAACATGGTTGAAAGGGGATTCGAACATATCACTTGAGATGTGTATAATCACACAAACATTCGATTTAATTTAAATCTAAAAATTATTAAATATTCAATTTTAAAAAATATTTGATTTAAAAAAAAAAGAAATTCGATTTAAAATATTCAAATATTTTTTTCTTTTTCATATTCGATTTAATTTAAATACTTTAAATATTCGTTTTAATTTAAATACTTTAAATATTTGAATATTTTTTATTTGAATATTTTATATCGAATTTCTTTTCTTTTAAACCAAATATTTTTAAAATTGAATGTTTGTGTGATTATACACATCCCAAGTGATCTAGGTTCGAATCCCCTTTTAACCATGTTTACTTCTTTTTTTCCTAACATTTACTTCATTATAACATATATATATATTAAATAGTGCGATTCATGTTATTGAGAGAGGCTTGGTGCAATGGTAAAGGTATGGGTTTAAAACCTACATGTCCCAGGTTCAAATTCATTCTTCCAATTCTGTTAATTTTCCTTTAACCAGGTGGTGACACGTGTAACCACATTAAAATTTGAGTAAATTTATCCAATTGGGTAATGATACGTATTGATTTTACCACCCCTCCGTTAGTTTTTTAATGACGGTGGTCAAACTAGGTCAATTTAATAAGTTTGGTGGTCTGATTGATGATTTTGATAGTTTGGTGGTCAAAATAGGTATCCCCAATTAGTTCGATAGTCACTGGGGTAGTTTACCCTAAATTTAATAATTGTTTAGAGCCTTAATATTTAGGTTCTTTAATTAGAATTAAATAATTAAAATATGAAAGATAAATTGTAGAAAATAAATGAGTATTAAAAGGGGAGCTTTGAAGTTCTAAGTTGGACAGTGTCTCATTGCAATGAGATGTTATCCAAGGGATTTTTAAGTAAAACATTTGATACCATTTAAACCTAGAAAGTGACAATTAACCTAGTTAATTTAATTAGAGCCTTAATTAGGGTTAGTACTCAAATAATTAGATTCTCCAATTAAATTAGGAATATTATTTAATTTAGGGTTTTTAATATAAATAGTGCTCGCAATTGGGTGTTATCTCTTAAATACCCTAAATTTAATAATATTTATAGTTTTTAAACAATTCAATTAATTAGAGTCTTTTTAAGCTAACTTAAAAATAAACAAGACAATAACTGGTCATGCATTAAAACCTTTTATGTTGAGATATATTTTTTAATATGAATCGAAGTGTCCTAAAGTATCCGGGCGCTTCCAATCCCATATTCGTTCCAAAAATATATTTCTTTATAAAAAGATATCTCCATTAGAATTTAAATTCAGTTAATAATTAAGGGTTAAATTAAATTCGAATTACTATTTTTAAAATGCCACGTAAAATTAAAAGGTACTGATAACGGGCGTTTGTGGGGTGTTAATCATTCCCTACACGTAACTAACTCTCGAACCCAAATTTTAAAAAATAAATATCTAGTTGTTTTATGGTGTCCGATCTACCAAAGTAAACGATGGCGACTCCAAAATGTTTTCAAAATTAAATAAAGAAAAATCCAATTTAACATGAGAAACCTAATTTTTCAAGATTAAATCAATAAAAACGCAAAACCCTAATTTTAAAATCAATCGACGGGTTATTTCACACCCGATTAAAAAATGGTCACGACATATGTTTTGTTACAAAACGGTTACTCGACCATTAACAGGCGTTAAGTGAGTAACGTTGCAATTACGAAAATTTGAATACTAATACATTTAATACTTTATATTTATATATTTAGTCAATTTAATCCTATTTTAAATAAAAACCCATAAAATTATCATCTGTATGGAACATATCAAAAGCTTCCATGCCCACTTTCCTTACCCAACATGCTCAAAACAGATATTATAGAAGATATGATTAAGCTTCAGTTACAGTAAATTAGAATGAATAAATGAAGAATATGTTGGACAAAATAAGGTTAAATTCGAAATAAATAAATAAATAAATAAATAAACGAATTACAATAAATAACAAAAATTTAACATATTCGAAATAATCGAAAGTAGGATCGCTGAGGCTTGCTTGAAACGCAGTTCCTGAATTGTTGTTTTAAATTCGAGATATTCACAAGAGATATGCTATCTTAAAGGAAAAAATTAATTCAAAGTGGTAAAATATCCACAAGCCCAACCAAGTTCAGACATTTGCACCCCTTGCACACAAGACACAATTTTCATTCAAGTCATTCAAAGACAACAAATTGGATAAGTGTATATAAACACTTCCTATCTCGTTTATCCCATCCATTTGAGATATGAAGTTTCATTTTCTTTACTCAATTCACAGCTACATTACTTTAAGCATCAATTTCTCATTCATTACTCAATCATTTTGAGCATATAAAATACTATTGTATTCAACCCAAATTAAAGATCGAAAGTTTAAGATTTCTTATTCAGTGGGGTTGAGGTGGTGGCGGTGATGATAAATTGAGAATGGGAATGGGTCTAGAATAGGTCTAGAGTTTGCGGAGGATGAAAAAAAATAGGGTAAATTATACGAGTGATCACCCAACTATCACTTTATTTTTATTTTGGTCACTCAACTAATTTTTTGATCAAAACCGTCACTAATATTTCGTTTCGTTATCATTTTAGTCACCGGCCGTAAAAAATTAACGGAGATGGTGACATAATAATCCTTTTAGTCCTCAAACTTGTACATTCTATTAATTGGGTCTTAATTCAAAATAACTCATCAAATACATGGGTTAAACCTCAAACTTTTTATTTTCTTTATTCTTTTTCTGCAACAACACTTCTCTTTCTTTTCTTCTTTCTCATTTTCGTTGGAATAATTTTGTTTTGCTTGAGTATTCCAACTTATGCCTCTTTTATCTTTAGCCCTGTATAGCTTGAATGTAGAGAGGTGCTCCATTATTTCTAGAATAGTTCAAAAGGTTGTTGATGCACTGGATAACAAATCTGTACTATCACAAGTTTTTATTGGTATGCTTACACAAATCAATGAACAGTTCAATTCAATTCCTTATTTGTTTATGGAAAGCTCTCTAAGCATCACTGTTTATGGCAGGGCATAACAATCCTGTATCTGGGAATCCTATCAGTTATCTATTGGGCAAACTTGCTATTTTGAAGAGGTTTGCAATAAACAGCACATTTTTCTTGTCTTTCATGAAGTACTTTTAATTGGAGAAGCACATAAAATTCAAGCTTTTTCCTTCTTCTTTTTCTCCTCCAGGTTTTCAAAACTTAGTTTAAACAGCTTAAAACTAAACAAGACTGTGGTTGATGGTCTTTGCCACCTAGCTTGAAGGAACCGGTATAGGAACTGTAAGCAGTGTTCATGTCACCATGTTTTTTACATTAATATTAGTTTGCTTTCTGCTTGTGATTGGATTCTGATTCTGATGTTGTTTACAGGATGGAGCATTTGGATTGACTCGCTCATTGTTCAACTCGACTGAGGAGCCTTTGAAACTTGATTTGTCTTTTTTTTTTGAGTAACATCAACATACATTTCTAAACTTAACACTAATGTTATGTTCATTAGTGGCCTTCTTGAGCTGAATCTTCAAGGAAATCCCATATGCGAGAGGTTTGCTTTATATAAGATCAGCTCTATGCTATAACTATTCTTTCTTAAGCCTAGAAACCCTGAATTTGAATTTACGATTACTTTCTGTGTTGAATATGACTGGAGTTATGAAAACAGGGTGGCAATGCATTAGCATCACTGCTTATGAACCCTCATTGTTGTCTAAAAGTTCTGAACCTGAACTAGTGTCAACTGGAGATGGCTGAGATTCTTCTAAAAGTTCATACACTAACAGATTATATTACCAATTCCGGTTAGTTTTTTATGCTTTTTTTATTATTATTATTATTATCGAAATCTGTTTTTCTAATTGCTAAGTTGGTTATCCTCACAAAAAATGAATCTCTGGAAAACCTGAATCTTGCTCATAATGCCGATATGGATAAGCAGTTGGATATGATATATGTGTAATCACTAATTTTGTCCGGGGTTGACCGGTTTTTTATATTTGCAATAATGAGCTTATATGTACATATATACTATTATGTGATAATAAAATAATGATGCTAAGTGGTTGTATTATATGTATAGGTATTATGCTCATGTGTGTTATTATATGTATACTAGGTATGTGTCATTAGTATGTGTTTATTATATGTGTGTTTATTTAGGCATGAACATATATGTGTATGTTTGTCAACATTGCATGTAATACATGATTGTATGTATGTGTTATTAACATGTATGTGTGTGTTTACTATTGTTTTAATATCATTAATGTTTAAATGTGAGTGAGAGCATGTATATTGCATGTATTATGTGTATATGTAGTATGTATTAATGTTTGTGTATTATGTGTAAGCACATTTGGTTATATATTTGTATGTGTTCATAAGTTAGTATGTATATTATATGTTAGTAGTATTATTGTTTAATCTAAGACTAAAATCAAAACAGATCATAATTAAAATAAAAGCCCGATAATATTATATTTGTCCAAGTCCATTACAAACTAAAACCCAAAAACAAATACATAGGTCTGTTTGGCCCAAACCTAAAAAAACCCTAGAAACAATCTGATCACCGTTTTGTTCCTTTGCAGCCGCCCAATCTAGACTGTTGGATCAAATTTTGATCCAACGGCTGAGATTAAATAGAGAAGGCCCTTCGCGCGAGCGAGTGAAGCTCAAGCGCCTACCGTCTATCTCCCTACGCGCGCGTGTGATACACGCCTCGGCCGTTCGGCTTCTTCATGCGCCCACGCGCCTGCACCGCTTCACCTCTTTCGTCCGCCACCGCCGAAGATCCCGCTACTATTGTACGGCCACCGTCTCTCTCCCCAACCACCGAGCATACCAAAAACATAAAAAAGGGATTTTAGTCAAGGCATCATTCACAGTGAAATCTTTAAATGTTTGATTACAAATGTAATAAAAAATCTAGATATAAGCATGTAATGAACCAATTGTAAATGGGGTATTTTTTCATAATCAATAGAAAAAAAAGCAGCCTCAAAAATTCAGAGGTATACCATCTCTTCATATTCATTTCGAAACATATATACATATAAAAAAAATTAGGGCTTGGTCTTTTTTTACCTTCGACGATTCACCTCCTCGCGTCTGTTGCTCTACTTTGCCGACAATAAGCCTTTCGGCCTCTTCGAGGCCCTGTATGGTGACTCGGTGGAGAAGTAAGAAAAGAGGCTTTTCGATTTTGTTTTAAATGAGAGGATTTCGGTTTCTGTTTTCACGAAAAGGGGGGCTTTATCGTTTTTCAAGTAAAAAGAAAGGCGGATCTAGGTTCTAGGAAGAAAAATGAGGTTTTTGGGTTGTTTTTGAGTTCACCGGCCGCCGACAAGCGGCGGCCGACGTGGCGGCGTACAACGGTCATCAGTCAATTTCTGGGTCTTTGTCACCTACAAACGACAGCGTTCGGTCGAGGCAGTGAGAGAGTTGAGAGCGTTTGGGTGATGGGTTTGGCCAAAAAAAGGGAATGTGGTTTAAAAGGCTCTATTTATAGAGTTTTAATGTTTTGAATTTGGTTTAATTACTTTTTAAATCCCTTCGCCCTAACTTAATTACGTTCGCGGTCCTTTCGCATGGGCAAATAGCAGCTCTAGTCCCTTCGCCCCATTTAATTACGGGCCCAAGCCATTCCTCTTTTTAAAATCCTCTCCCAAGTCCCTAGAATTTTTAAAAGCTCTTCAATTTCGTCCCTTTCGTTCATTTCAATTTGGCTTTCAAAATTCTTGTTTTATTCAATTTGGTCCATTTTCCAGTGTTCAAAATTACCCTTTTTTCTTTTCATGCATTTTTAATTTAAATCTTGCACATTTATTTCCCGTAAATTTTGGTTTAAATCGTATGTTAATATTGCCTGTTTGTGATTGTTTCTTTGTGGTTGAAAATTAGTTCGAATAGTATATATTTTTTATATAACATGTATATGGTTTTAGTATAAGATAGAAATTTGTAAAAATGTAATATATATAATTTTGATATCTAATATCTATATTTTTTTAGGTATAAAATAGGAATTTGTAAAATGAAATATATATATATATATATATTTTCAACCTATAATATATATGTTTTTTAGTATAAAATAGAAATTTGTAAAATAATATATGTATATGTTTTTTATATAATGTATATGTTTTTTAAGTATATAATAGAATTCTGTAAAATGTAACATATATATTTTTGGTATAATATATAGTTTTTAAAGTATATAATAGAATTTAGCAAAACGTATAATGTATGTTTTCGTATATAATATATATAGTTTTAAAGTCTATTCGTTATTTTCTTTAAATAGAATACAATGTGTAGTCATGTTTACATTTACTTGTATGTGCTTTTGATCTAGGCTTAGTGTGATAAGTATGGACCTAGGGTTGTTAAGTTAGTTTTATATTAGAATTAGGCAAATTAATTTAATTAGTTTAGGATCGTGTGCTCGTTTTATAGAGGCACGATCTTTAAATTAATTAGATTAATTTATGATTAGTTCTTTTAGAGCCTCAGTTAGATTAGGGTTCGAATTAATTTAGTGAATTTGAATTTACCATTGGCTCATTGGAGTAAATGTTAAATTCATTAAGTTGATCGAACGTTTCTTAACTACTTAGAGATAAAATTAACTTCAAGCTTAGATTGACATTAAATTTTAAATTAATTATCATAATTTGTTAGGGTTTCTCTTCTTTTAGGGCTAATTAATTTAGGGTTAAGTATTAGAATCACTTAGATAATAATTAGGCCATTATTTGGATTTCTAATAATTTGGGCCTTCATAGGTTAACTCTTGGGTTGGACCTTCCTTATGTGTGTTTATATTTGTGCCTTTGATTGTCATGCATTAATTGCCATTCATATGACTTTTAATGTTTTGATTGCATGTTAATTAACATAAATCATAAAAGAGGGGTATTCATTAATCCTGATATTCGTGTCGTAACAGTCTTGCCTCAATGGATGTTGAGTGAATATTTGGATTAATCTTTACCTTCCCGGGATAAATAATGATTAAAATGAACAAGACCATTTCATCATATTATAACTGTTTGCACCTTGCATAAAGGTGACGCACGGGATCCGAACCATAAACTAACACGTCAATTAGTCTTATACGATGTCGGTTTAGTCTATGGTCTGGTGTATCGTCATCCTTATTAATTAAATGTCTAATTAATTTAAACCCTCCAATTTGATAAAGCTCATGCAATTAAGGTCGATTTTCAATTAAGAACGCCAAATTAAAGTTTATTCAAATTTCAACAAATTTCATTAATTTTAAAGGCAACAAATATTATAGTACCAATATCTAGGCGTGTTGGGGGTATTAATCCTTCCCCACATGTAACCAACTCCCGGACCCTTTCATAATGAATCTCTAATTTACTTTAGTGTCCGACCTACCTTATCCAAGTGGCCGGTGGCGACTTCAAGTTTTTATCAACTTTCAAAAGAAAAAGTGTTTTCAAATGAAGTCCCCATTTTTAAATCGAGATTTTCAAAAGTGATTTAGGGGATAATTCGTAGCGCCAAATTTATATACTATCCACTCGATTGTTTAAAAAAAAACGTCACTACAATATAGTCACCCGCCAAACAGGACTACAGAATCCTTATAGCTCATTATGAATAATTTACTTTACCTCATCATGAAAGTAGTTGGGTATGATATATGGATAAGTGTAAGCAAGGAGACTCAATTTATGTATAATTTACTCCAGCTCATTATGAATGTCATTACTTGGGTGTGCTGGAGACGAAATATTAACGAAAATAGGAAAGAAGAAAAGAAATAGACGTGTTGTAGCAGAGGAAGAAGAAAGAAATAAGAAATTGGAATTTGACCCATATATTTGATGAGTTATTTGTAATTAAAACCTAATTAATAGAATATACAAGTTTTAAGACTAAAAGTGTTATTATGTCACCATCTCCGCTAATTTTTTAACAGCTGGTGACCAAAATGATAACGAAACGTTAGTGACGGTTTTGGTGAAAAAATGAGATGAGTGACCAAAAGAAGAAAAAGGTGATAGTTGGGTGACCACTTGTGCAGTTTACTCAAAAACTAATACTAATATTTTAAATTAAAGATTAAAAACAATAGAATATAAAGAGATTTTTTTTTGAAACAAGGAAAAAATTCAAAGGGTTATTAAATCTAATTTTTAATTTTGTTTTGAAATATGATTAATTGCATGTTGAGTTCTTAAGATTTTTAATAATTATTTAAAATTCGTTAAAAAAACTAATGATATGTAATAGTACGTAGTGTTAGCATTGTGTATTCATCCGTTCTAGACTTATTCTAAGTCTAATTTTAGTAATCTTTCTATTTGGGTTTAAAATCTTGTTGAGTCTGATATTGGATTAAAAATTAATTAGATTGGGTCTTTATATCCAAACGAGTTTGAACTTAAGCCTTAAAATAATATGTAATACCTGAAATTAACTGAATAGAATTTCAATTTGATTGATTAATTTGGTTAAAACTGAACAATGTAATACCCCTAGTCAAACCTGCTATTTTTCCTTTAGTTGTTTAACGTCGTCACCCTTGTGAACCTCCGTCATTTGAAAAGTCGAGTGATATTTGGAGTCAATGCACTAGACCTTTGCTTGCTTCATAGTGGTTGTTTGTTGTCCTTTGTAGCCTCGACTCCATCTCTGTTAGCTTTTCAGCCGAGTAGACAATAGTTATGACACTACTTTCTGGGTTTTGCTGCAGGCTCGAGGACAGAGTCATAGTTAAATGTAGATGGAGGTAAAAATTTATTAAACTTTTAAATTTAAAGAGGAATAATTTTTTTTATTAATTAATATTTAAATTTAAAATAATATAAAATGATGTTATACCGGGGGGGGGGGGTTTAAGAGCGTCTCCCATCCCCTGTATACCTCCATCCCAGGCTGCAGAATGATCATGACCGGAGACGCTCATGCCATTGGCCGCGGGTGTTTGCTTGCAGGACGGTTCAAAAGTTTACGGGGTCTTGTACATTTTATTAATACGAAACTTTTTAATTTTAAATTTCAAAAAAATATATAAGGTATTTTTAAAGGTATTTTTATTTTTTTTCTTATAATTTATTAAACTAAAATCTTTTATTTTTTTCGTATAAATATTTAATTCAATTTATTTGAGCCCTCTTTTTCTAAGACCCTATAAAATTATTCACCTTGCACATGTCCAAAACCCCAACGGTTGCTTGAACCTCCTATTGACGGTTGGGTCGGTGTTACTGCCAGGTTTCCTTTGGATTTGGGCTTTTGTCGAGCCTCTGCTTGTATGGTTTATCTTTTGGAGTTGGTTTATCCTGAACCTGGCTTTTCTTTTTTAATTGATTATGGTTTGAGAGCTGTATATCAAGGAGCGTACCAAAATAAAAGCAAGAAATATACAGGCTTATTGAGCTCAAACGAGCTGCTGCCCTATGAATACTGGGCTTGCACCCCATCTTATGCAGTCGGCAGTCCCCTTTCGATTTGTTGCCCATTCTGAATCTCGTCGAGCTCGTAAACCATGGGCTCTGCCTCGAACCCACTTCTGAGGCTCTTGTGAGTTGTGGTATGGCTCATGAAACCAATGCTCCGGGCTCCGGCTAAAGATCACCCACTGGCCTGTCTGCAACCTTTCTTGGAACCATTTCCATTGATATCAGATATAGAAGAGTCTACCTGAAAATGTTATGTGAATGCTTTGAAGGTTGTAGGAAGACTTAAACGTTTAAAACTGCTTAGCACTATTAAACAGGGGCGGATGCAGCTGGCTCTGGGGCAGCTGCATCCCATTATTTTTTAAACAAATTTAAATTAGAGGAAATTTCTTACTTAAAAATTTTAATTTTAATGTGTAAAAGTAAAAAATAGTAATAATTTTGCATACCCATTTTGAAAAAAAATTATTTTGGACCCTCATTTTCTAATTTTTAGATCCGCCACTACTATTAAAGAAACATTTATACTGCCCATGGAGGGAATGAATGAGTGAAGAATATAAGGGTTATATTTTGATACACGAGCTGTGTAAAAAAAATTAGACATCCCTTTATATTTAAGCTATAAAATCTAAAAACTAAATTCCTAACCCTAACACCCTAGAACCTAAAAGATCATAGAAAATACTTAGATACACAAGCTTCTGTATCAAAATATAACCCAAATATCATAGTTCCTGTTTTACCCTACATGATTAATCCCATATTGGAGTACTAACAAGTTCATTTAAACCATCTTTTAACATACTCGACTACTATTAAAGGCATAGTGCTTTTTAGCTTTACGTTCTCATATAGGAACTTTGCAAACTTTAAGCTTTTAACTTGTCTTTAGCTTAACTTATTCATATAGGAACTTTGCAGTTTTCCAGGATTGCCAAATGCAGTATTTTTTTTTCAGTATTCGACCAACTTTCGGTGATCCAGCCGCTGTTTCTAGAGAAATTAGAAAGATCACACAATTAACCTTTGATTAATTTGTCAAAACCTGGTGAGCAGAAAACAAGATATTAAAATCCAAAGCGGTTCCATCAATAAAGTGCATATGAAGATAATGGGTGCTTTCTTTAGCTGGTTTAACTCAAGATTTTTCACATGGTCCAATTAATGAATTACTAGTTTCAAAGTCTTTTTGATTAGATCTTCATCAACTATGTATTTCAAGAAATGGGGTTCCATCCCATCATCATCTGATGTGAGCATATGTTATCACAAAATATTCAGTATTGATTTATTAAGTCAGAATATATTCCCATTTCAAAACAGAATAGACAGTGAGATATTTCCTTTTTCTTTTTGGAATTTTGATATCTTCTCTCATGTTAGAACAAATTCGAATCACAGTGACTGATGCATCTGCTTTTCTTCTTTGTCTGCTGATAGCATCAAGAGTTCCGACTACTTGAATAGAGCTTGTGTAAGTGTAACCATGGCTGCAATTGTCCTTGAGAATTTCGGCCACGCTAAAGCCTAAAACTCAGCATCTAGATCTAGATAATGTTCCCAAAACCAACTGATCTTGTTCTGATTTGCTTCGCCTTCTAGATAAAACCAAGCAACTTGCCGTCGACAATCAATACAATGTCTTCTTTCACCCATAGGTTTTGAAGTTTGATCAGGTTTGATAAAGGAAAACCATTCATCTGAACAACGACTGATTCGAGAACCTTAATTGATACTCGGGTTGTTCTACCAACAATCAGTTGGTCTAATGAAAAATAAGGTCAGAGGTTGTTAGCACATGCAAGCCGTCTCTACGTGAATCTCTCAGAATACGGACCTTCAAACATGCGTACAGTCACCTGCGATCTTCCGTGAACATAATATGCGGACAGTCATTAGCGAAGGCTCATCAATAATAAGAGCTCAACGAGTTAAAATACAATATTATCTCGTACCACATGCTGACACACATAATCTCACTTGATGATAAATTAGTCTAGGTCATCACTTTCCCGAACGTCCAAACAATACTAATGTCACGACAACTCTCTACAAACACATATGACATATCCAAACTTATATAAATAGCCATGAAACAAAGAATAAAGACACGTACACAATCACTCTTTTTCAACCAGACCAGACTAAAATACTTGACCACCACCATCAGAATCACCTTTCTTCCGCCATCGAAAGTACTGTTTACAAGTTAACAGAGGTTCAAAACATGATAATGTAAATAGAGAAAAATTCCTGCTCACAACAGGCCTCTATAATATTTATTCGGATTAATCAATTGATTCTATCGAGAGAAGATATCAAATTCATAAAGAGAAAACAAATAACTCGGTGTCTATTCTCTGTTGAAATGGGAATATGTTCCTAACAAATTATACCATATGATAAATCTTATGAACTGTGAAGTATCAAAACCAGCAGCTGAGTTACTGGAAATACCGCATTTGGCAGTCCTGGACATGAATACATTAAGCTAAAAAAAGTTAAAGCCTAAAGCTACCTCATCACCAATTGCAGATAAAGTGCAAAGATATGTTAAAGAATCCTAATCCGGCTTTCTGCCAACCGCCCGCCCAACCCTTTTCTGCAAATAGTATACGGACTTTTGGGGAGTCTCGAATTGCTTCTTAATAATTTTATAGTATTAAAATTCGATCTTTTCCAACTCATATGGTGATTACTATTTGTGGCCATTTTCCAATAGTTAAGTGCACTAACAATGGCGTTCCATGTGGAAGAATATCTCAGCTTCGTTTCTTATATTTTTCCAGATTACAGGGCATGGATTTTGAGTAGGAGCAGATAAATATAATGCGGTAGGTCCTCCAGGCATCTTCTTCCTTCTTGTACGGTCATTTACGTTTGTTATTGTGATCCTTCAGGGTTTATATTTATGCTTACTACTAAAAAAATTAAACTCTTAGTAAATTTTAAACTTTATTTAAACTCTAAAAACTACACCCTACATCTTAAACTTTAATTCAAATTTTTAGTGTTAACACATAAATAAGGGCAAAGTCGTTTTAGACATTTTGGGGTTATGAGCAAAAACTCAAAAATGAGCCCTATATAACAAAAGTATATGTCATTAACAGTAAGGTAGAACCACTCACTTATAAAATTGTTACTTGAAAAATTACTAAAGTTGTAAAAATAAAAGATAAAAGCCCTGAACAGGTGCTGACATTGCTCTCCTTTTAAGACGACACTGAATACAAACAGTAAAAATAAACAAAGAATTTATGTTCATTTTCTTTACGTTGGCTTTCGTTTTCTTAAAGTGAAGTTACTTAGAATATTCTTATGGCAAAAAAAACTTAATAAATAATTAGACCATGAATTATACCGGTTTTTTTCTTGGTTGTTTTCATGATTTTTAAAGCTTTATCGTGATTAATTTGGATTGTCATGTGTCGTACACATAGTTTTGGTGAATAAGTCTCTCTCAAACTCAATACATGCTTAAACTATATCAAGCTGCTTATCATTTGGATCAATACTTAAAATAATTTTTCGCCACGCGTGTATAAGCATCAATCATTTTGTTATCCAACTTGTTAGTACTCTAATGTGGGAGATATAGATGTATTTATCAATTAAACATCAAGGGTAAAACAGGAACTATGATCTTTTGGATGATTTCCTTTACTCCTTTCCCAATATCAGTTCATGGATAGTATAAATAGGTCCCCAGGACAGCTAGTTTCTTCATCAAGGCTAAGCCGTTTAAACTTTAAAGTCTCCCTAGAAGTTTCATAACATTTTCAAGTATACTCTTTTGTCTTCTCTATTTGTATATCAATGGAAATGGTTCCAAGAATGGTTGCAGACAGGCCAGTGGTGATCTTTAGCCGGAGCACTTGTTGCATGAGCCATACCATCAAGACACTCATAAGTGGGTTCGGGGCGAACCCCACGGTTTACGAGCTCGATGAGATCCAGAATGGGCAACAAGTCGAAAGGGAACTGCAGAAGATGGGGTGCAAGCCCAGTGTCCCGGTTGTATTCATAGGGCAGCAGCTCGTTGGGGGTCCTAAACAAGTCATGACCCTCCAAGTCAAGAACCAGCTTGCCCCATTGCTCATAGGGGCTGGAGCAATATGGATTTGAAACAGCATGTAAACTAATTTCTGTACTCTGAAGTTCGATACAATACTGCTAGACAAACTCAGATTAACGATACCGTCGCCGATTAGGTGTTTTTGCCAAAAATCCTTGTACACTGTTTTTGGTGCTGGACAGGGTCTTAGTGTTGTCCTTGTTCTGAATTTCAGACAAGCTTGAATTTTAATTTGCAATGTAATATCTTTTTCTTTGTCTATGCTACAATAATGGTGCCAATGATGTTAAAAGAAGTGATGCTCTTTGCATCTATGTAAATTTGTTTGAATACAATAATAGTATCTCCTTTGCTAAGCCTACGAATGTTTAGGGTGAGTCTCCAATCGAATCGAGTGAAAACATTGAGTTAGTTAGGTTGACATTTCTTATTTTATTATTTTAATTCAATTTAATTTTTTACCAAATAGAATCGAATAAAATTAAATTTGAGTTGAGTTAAATAAATTTGTTTGAATTGTTTTTTTTAAAAAATCAAATTAAAATCTTCTTGACAATGACAATTTCAAGTTAGAGTAAATAAATTTATGACCACATATATTGGAGTACTATTTTAAAACAAAATATAACAAAAAGGAGATACTTTAGTATGATAAACTTGATTTGATATTTTATTTGTGTAAAGCCTTGAATTTATCATTTTGGAGAGTTTTTTCTTTATAATTTTACATTTTTTTAGAATTTTATATAGGTTTTAAAGTTTCTTAATTTGTTATAATTTAAATGAAATTTTTATATATTTTCAAATTTTTTAGTTTTTTCAAAATTTTTAGGGATTAATTTGCACATCTTAAAATTGACATTGACCTAAGAGATATTTACACCAACTTATTATCTGATTATTTGTTTTTCAAAGTTCAACTTGATTGAACCCATATAGTGGTCTTAATAGTAAAAGATGACGTATTTCATCTAGATGGTTAGGGTTTGAGCACTATGTGTGTACGGTGTGTGTTTTATTAAAGGGCTAAAAAAATTAAACAGATACTACATTCTAATCGACTAGTATATTAAAAAATTAACTTTATTTATTATTTTCATTGTGAAGCTTGCATGGCATGTATATGTTTATTATATTTGAGAAGAGAGGAACCCTAGAAAATCTAGGTTTGTATCCAGAAACAGGAAACATTTAAACATTGTTGGATTGTATTAAAAACATAGTTTGTATTAGAATACATAACAAGAGTATAAGATTCGAAAAATGTAAATAAAAATTTTTGTGCAACTTGAAGAATTCTTTAAGAAAATAACTGTCCAAACGCATATATAGGTAATTTGTAACATTTTTTACTGCTTTTATAAATAATAAAACAACAGTTATCCTAAAAAAATAGTAAAGAGATGACTACTTGTATAGAAAAAATTATCATCACCTTTTTTATGTCATTTTTATGTCTCAATATTAAAAAATATTAAAAATAAAATTTAAGTCATCACTCTAAATATTAAATTCTAAACCCTACACCCTAAAAAATACACCCTATCTCAAATATTTAAACCCTAAACTCTAAACCTAATTTTTAGGCATAGATTTCTATTCCTACTTGTATATCTATCCCTTCGGATCAAATGTTCTAAAAAAAAATCAAGCGATTATGTTCCGATTTGCTTTGCTTGACGATAAATCCTTGCAACTTGCTGTCCATAACCAGAATAACGTCTTCTTTCATAACAAAGACATTCGAACAAGAACTGATTCAAGAATCTTAATCAAAACCCATGTTGCTCTGATGCCAGGAGCCGACTTCGCATTGTTCTTTGATCCCCCTCCACCCCCTTTTTTCTCCATGTAACTTACTGCTCTATGAACAGATTAATCCAATTGTTAGAACATGAGAAACTAAATCAAAAAATAAAAAAGAAAAAAGGAAATATCTCAGTGTCTATTCTCTTTTGAAATGGGAATCTATTCTAACTTAATAAATGTTAAACTATTGAGGGATAATAATAATAATAATAATAATAATAATAATAATAATAATAATAATAATCGCAAACGCAAAAAAAGAAAAAGAAAAAAATAACACTATAAATTTTCGTAAAGAAAAATTTTTACTATGTCAAAAAGAAAATACACTTCAATCTAATTTCTTATTTTTCAACGGATATCCAAAATGATGAAATAGAGTTTCATACAGATTAATCAGTTCTGAGCAAGCCCTGGCTTTGGCCACTACTCCTTTATTCATGTTCGGACTGGTCCACAAATAAATTTAGATCATAACTCTAACAATAATTTAAGACCAAAAAATACATACAGAGATAAAAGCTCACATCAAATAGATAAATGATCAGATAAAATCAAACAGTCCACCATAATATCGAAAGATAATATGTGCTTAAATGCACTCGAACTCGTATCATTTTAGATGTTACAACAACTATGCCAGCGAACAGAAAAGAACCCATTATCTTAACATGCACTTTAATGACTGGGGTGGCATTGCTTTAAAGTTTAGTATTTGTGCAATCTTTTTAATTTCTCGAAAACCAGCGGCTGAATCATCGAAAGTTAGTCGAATACCGGAAATATTGCATTTGTCAATCCTGGAAGACTGCAAAGCTCCTATATGAACACATTAAGTTAAAATAAAAAAAAGTTAAAGCACAAAGGTACCTCATCACCCATTTGCATTAGTAAAATTGTAGATAAGTTGCAAAGCTTGGTTAAGAATCATATATCAAGCAGTTCTCAAACATTTTCGAGACCCTGAGCAAAAATACAAAAATGGGCCCTTATATAACGAAAATATGTTCTATTACTTTGAACAATTAATTTAATATTTCATTAATAAACTATATAAATATGATTAAAATGTATCAAACGCAATATATTCATTGATTTGTTAAGAAAATGCCTTAAATACAACTAAAAATATGAGGGGCAACGCTAACGTACTAGACTGTCACTTGAAAAATCTGAAATTATAAAGGTAGAATGTGGGCCATGGGCAGTCGCTCATACTGATGCCAGTGATATCAAGTCAATCAAGCAAATTTCCATTTTTCCCTCTAAAACCATTTCTTTTCCATATTAATGCATGGTTTTGCGTTGGAGTAGATAAATAATCTTTAGGATTATTTTATTTATTCCTTCTCAATATCTGTTCAATGACAGTATAAATTGATCTCCAGGGTAGCTAGTTTCTTCAAGGCTAAGCAAATTAGACTTTTAAGTACAGTCTTCCTCTGCTTGCATAACAATGGAAATGGTTACAAGGATGGTTGCAGACAGGCCCGTGGTGATCTTTAGCCGGAGCACTTGTTGCATGAGCCATGCCATCAAGACTCTCATAAGTGGGTTCGGGGCGAACCCGACGGTTTACGAGCTTGACCAGATTCAGAATGGGCAACAAGTCGAAAGGGAACTGCAGAAGATGGGGTGCAAGCCCATTGTTCCGGTTGTATTCATAGGAAAGGAGCTCATTGGAGGCCCTAACCAAGTGATGACCCTCCAAGTCAAGAACCAGCTTTCCCCATTGCTCATAAGGGCAGGAGCGATATGGATTTGAAACATCAAAGTAAACAAATTTGTACTCCAAAAGTCTGATACAATACTGCTAAACAAACTCGGATTAATGTTATTGTCGCCAGTTAAGGCGATTTTGCAGAACATCTTTAATGCAAAAAAAAGTTAGATCATTCTTTTGAGCAACAATAAAAAAGTACTTGTAAACATCTAAAAATATAACACTTTCACCTAAGAAGTGTCTTTTTGAGTTTTTTAAGGCCTTGGTCGCTCACATTGTGTATATTCAGAATCACCTATGTGTTTATCCATGGAAATGGAAACATGCACCAGTAAACATGTAAGATAACTATGTTCTCAAGAAGTGCCATGTTTTTCCGAATTCAGGGAACTCAAGAGAAACCTAAGTAACTGATTTAACATTTCCCTTTCGACAAGGTGTTGGATCTAATTTTAGGACTAGTGATTCAGACTTTTTATTTGTTTCGAGTTGGTGGAAACTGGAGATGATCTCAGTTTTGTTTCTGTGCAAGCTAGAAGTGGTCCAGTGGAGTTGTTTGATAAGTTTCCGTTTATTAAATGTCAAAAAAAAATTATGGAGATGCAGGTATCGATACCTCTCGCATGCTAAGCAAGCGCCCTACCATTTAAACCATATCCCTTACTTAATCTTCTTTGACAAGATTAAACTTAATATATTAATTTTACCAGTTCGAAGTATAAATATCTCATATTAATCCTTTGGCTCTACCATCTGGACCACCCTTTGGCTTCCCTAATCAATTATTTTTCCCACTTCGATCAGTCTCTAATATCTCATAACACAGTTCTTTTATAGCTCAGCAATCTCACACAATGCATACACATATAGGCCAATAACATTTAGTCGTGCTTAAACATATTCGAATCTATTATAAACTTTTCTTTTACCTCAGATGATGTTTAGTCCCGACTCTACCATCTATCGCTGGAAAAAATATACCACCTACAAACCGGCATCTAGTTCTAGATTATGATCTGTTCATATATTGCAGAATAACTTTGTTTAATCAACAACAGTAAAAAGGTGACTGCTTGTACTATATATATCCCTTCATACCAAATGTTCTCCAAGATCGACTGGTTTTGTTCTGATTTGCTTTGCTTCTAGATAAATCCATGCAACTTGTGGTTGACAATGAAAAAAAATGTCTTATTTTATCAGGTTATTATAGCTAGATTTTGACTTTTGATCATTAATTCGTACAAGAACTGATTCAAGTAACTTGGTGCTATATGAACAGATAAACCCACCATTGTTGACATTCCCAGATTCTCAGTATATGGCCTAGTGTTCTTAAAATGAACTGACTCGGAAGAAGAAAAAGAAGCAAAAAAATCCCAAAAAAGATCAGAAAAAATCTTCACATGTTCTTTGATAAATATTATTGAATTCATGCATCTATATATACAAAGTCTGGTGAAGAACATTTAGGTTTTGATCAAATGACCCTGGCCTTTCGCTGTATACCGAGCCATGCTTATGTACAGGCCCTGTTTACTCCTTTGTACCATAAAGCTATTGGTTCAAATTGGTGGATTGGAAGTTTCAGGATAAAGTGAGAATGGGAATATATTCTTAATAATATTTAATACCAAAAAGATACATGCAGAGATGATGATTATGATGATAATATACCCCATTTCTTGAAATACATAGTTGTTTGAAGATTTCTCCCAAGGGAAGCCAAAGGATTTATGAAACTACTTTAAAATCTGCTAAAGAAAGAACCCATTATCTTCACATGCACTAAATTGATTAGGGTGGCATTGATTAGTAGGCATTTTCATACAGTTTAGTGCACTAACAATGGTGTTCCATATGAAAGAATATCTCAGCTTCATTTCATTTTTGTTCCATATTGTAATGTAAAGGTTTGAGGAGGAGAATTAGATAATGCTGTGGGTCCTCTAGGCATCTTCTTCTTCCTTCTTGTACGGCTGTTTACGTTTGTTCTTGTGATCCTTCAATGCTATTAAGAGCAAGGTAACTTTATACCAAGCATCATTTTGTCTGTCCATTTTTCTTTTCTCTGTTGGCTAGCTTTCCTTTCTCTGTTGGCTAGCTTTCCTTTCTGAAATGAACTTATTCCAATCCTTTTATGGCAAAAAAAGTGTTATCCAATCGGATAAACCCAACTCCTTTTCCACTACAGCAAGATGCTGCAACAAGATATCAGTTGTTCGTGCAGTCGACTTAAAAGGTATCGTCCAAACGTGTCATGAATTTGAATCTTAGCATCCACAATCGTTTTTCTATCCCAGGACTGCGGTGTACTTTGTCACGTGTGTATAAGCATATTGTAATGCAACTTGTTAATAATCATCAAGAGTAATACAGGAACTATGATCTTTTGGATTATTTTATTTATTCTTTTCTCAATATCAGTTCATGGACAGTATAAATAGGGCAGCAGGGTAGTTAGTTTCTTCATCAGTGCTAAGCAGTTTAAACTTTTAAGTCTTCCTAGAACCTTCAAAGCATTCACATAACATTTTCAGGTATGCACTTCTCTATCTGCATAACAATGGAAATTGTTACAAGGATGGTTGCAGACAGGCCAGTGGTGATCTTTAGCCGGAGCACTTGTTGCATGAGCCATACCATCAAGACTCTCATAAGTGGGTTCGGGGCAAACCCCACGGTTTACGAGCTCGACGAGATTCAGAATGGCCAGCAAGTCGAAAGGGAACTTCATAAGATGGGGTACAAGCCCAGTGTCCCGGTTGTATTCATTGCGCAGCAGCTCGTTGGAGGTCCTAATCAAGTGATGACCCTCCAAGTCAAGAACCAGCTTGCCCCATTGCTCAAAAGAGCAGGAGCAATATGGATTTGAAACAGCAAGTATCTAATTTCTATACTCTGAAGTCTGATACAATACTGCTAAACAAACTCGGGTTAATGATACTGTCGTCTATTAGGCGTTTTTGCCAAAAAATCCTTGTACACTGTTTTTGGTGGTGGACAGGGTCTTAGTGTTGTCCTTGTTCTAAATTTCAGACAAGCTTGAATTTTAATTTGCAATGTAATATCCTTTTCTTTGTCTATGCTACAATCATGATGTTAGAAGTGATGACCATCTTAACAAAAGCAACCCCAGAATCCAACACTCAACAACAATGAAAAATAAAAAAGGCTCACACCGTATTATGACATGGTTTCATATGTGAGCTGTCGATTGGCAGTCGTTGTAGCGTGGCTAATGCCATAACATTCAATGCAGAGCCATTATCGATTAAAATGCCTGGCAACACATAACCCTTACAGTGGGTAGTTATGTTCAGGGCCTTGACGGACCCATTGCCTTTTCCTAGAATTTCATCATCACTAAAAGTAATGTGATTGACGTCGGTGATGTGACTGGTAATCTAATCCAATCTCCCAACAGCGATGTCTTTTGTAACGAATGTCTCATTCAAAACCTTCAACAATGCATCACGATGCTTTTCATAATTGAGTAACAGGTCAAGTACTAAAATGCAAGCTGGTTGTTTCCGGAGTTGATCGACAACATTATACTCACTATGCTTCAAAATTTTCAAAAACTATTGTACTTGTGTTTCTGTGACGGGCTCCTTGATCTTTTAAGGTAGGTCTTCTCTGAACAACTTCTTGGGTCCTGCTCTAACTTCCTGGCCTTTCTCTTTTGGATCCCTAAGGTTTTCTGGAATGTAGCATCGACCACTTCTCGTTAGATGCCCCAACACCGCTTGCTTTTCTACTACCCTGTTGTACAGGTTTTGTCTCCATTGTCCTCTTTTCCTCTTATGCGCTAGATGATCCTGGAATTGTGACGCTCACGGCGTAATTCCATGAGACCATCTTGGTGTCTTTAAAAGGAAAATACTTTGGGTAGCAATTATGATTTTAGGAGCCACTTTTGGTTCACTTGCCTCGCTCGTCTTGAGACCGAGAACAAGTGGTCTCTTCATACTGTATCTGGTTTCCTGACTCTCTGATGCACATACTTCAAACTCGTTTACCCTTTTCTCATTCTCAAAAAATTCAATCTCCTTGTTATCCATCATAGCTTGAAGTAAATGACGGGATTCCTCACAATGCTGAATATCATGATCTTCTAATTGATGATACTCACAGTACGGGCCACATCTTTCCTTGACCAACATCATTCCCTGACTGATAAGACGCGCCATGCATAACTGCCAAAATACCCATCTCAAGGGAGACTGGACTTTAGACACGCTCTTTTTAGCTTTCTCGGTGCACTCATTTTCAATGGCATTTACACCCTGTCCTCTATGATTCGGCAACGGATTATTTGTCGTACTAGGTTCCCATAACTGTAATACCCCAGTTCAATCAGGTTCTGAACGAACTTTTTCAATGCTATACAGTTCTCGATTGAGTGCCCTGGGACATCGGCATGATACTCGCAGTGTTCCTTAAGGTTATACCAAGCCTGGTATGGTGGGTTGTAGGGAGTAACGTGGTATGGTCGGACTAGATCGGCCTTGTACAGCTACGAGTAGAGTTCTTTATAGGTAATTGGCAAAGTCGTGAAAGACCTATCATCCCTTTCCTTCTTAGGTCCCTTATCTTCTCTCTTGTTGAAGTTTCTGGAATTCCCTGCTGGGGCATGTGGCTGGGAGATAGTGAAGTTCCTAGTCTTCTCAAAAGAGTTGGTGTTGTTCACCTCATTATCATTCTTCTTAAACTGCTTTCATGAATGATCTCCTCCATCGATCTTTCCGCTCTTGATGGTCGTTTCAATATGTTCCCAGTCACGACCATTTTCGCAAAGTTACTAATAAGGTTACTGATCAACCGATCATAAAGTGCCCCTTTTAGCGTGTCTATGAACATAGAGGAGATCTCATGCTCATGAAGCGGTGGTTGGACTTGGGCCGCCACATCGCGCCACCTTTGAGCATACTTACGAAGGGTCTCATTGCGCTTTTGCTCCATACTTTGTAACAGTAGTCAATTGGGAACCATATCAGTTACATGTTTATACTGATCAGTAAAAGCTTTCCCCAGATCTCTCAATGACTTGATTTGAGCCCTAGTTAGTTGGTTGTACCACCTCAGAGCAGACCCTACTAAGTTGTCATAGAAACAGTGAATCAAGAGTTTCTCGTTGCTGGTAAAACCAGCCATCTTCCGGCAAAACATCACTATATGAGCAGATGGACAGGTGATTCCGTCAAACTTCTCAAAGTCGGGAGCCTTAAACGTATATGGGATCTCCACGTCAGGAACCAAACTGAGTTCCCTAGCACTCAACCCATAGGGTTCATCATCGTCTTCCTTCACTCAGAGCTTTTCTTCTAGGTCTTTCCGAGTATCTTCTAGCTGCTTAGTAAACTCCACTTTCATTTGGTTCAATTTTTCTAATTCATCAAAATCCAGGATGTCGTCCCCGATAATCTCGGGATTCCCGAAGGTCACCCATGGTTAAGTTTGAGCTGTTGCACCAGCATGAGAAACAGATGCACCTTATATAGGATTTGTCAAAGGATCGATGAAAAAAAGATTCTTGAGGGTTTGGGCATAAAGGCGAACCCTCGAGTTTTGGACAGGGCTCTCGACGGTACCCTTGTCTCTTGACTCCTACCTTAGTTGGGCTTGCAACATTTGAGATATTTCCCTCATCATGTCTTGCTGGGACTTGAGAATGGTTTCCCTTAATTCCTGTTGGGTTCGTTCCATTTGACTACGTAGATCGGCTTCCAGCTTCGCAAAACCTTCCTCCATTCACTTTGTTCGTAAACGGGTATGATATGGATGCAGAATGATGGAAATTTTAAAGAACCAAAATGCAATCTTTTTTGTTCCTGAAACAGAAAGCTCTTTAGTCAATTATTTGTTAACAAAACGGATGATGCAAATAAATGAAATATGCATGAATGCAATGAGCATACTGAGTTTGGCAAATATCATTGTTAAACGGCTTTTATTAATAGAAACATGGTCTCAGAACAATAACCAAAGAAAGCCAACTAAATATATGACTTCAGGGTGGTATAGAGGTCAATGATCTCTCTCAAAATCCAAACAATCATCTCTCCTTCTTTAGATTCATCATCGGCACAATCATAAAGTTCAGTAGCATCTTCTGGCAAGAGCTCTATCTTCTGCGCGATTCCCTACATCCGAACCATCCATTGCACTAACTCATGTTCTTGTCTCTAAATAGTGTAGGCAGCAAAATGTAGTTGCTCCAAACTCGGCATCGTGCGTACTTGAATTGCTCCCCATAAAGCTTGCCACATGATCTTTGAGCTGTTGAACCTCAGTTTACAATTCTTCAATGCGAGCCTCTAAAGCCTGGTTCTCCGTCTTGCCTTCTTTTAACTTGCTAGTCGAACTCTTGTGCTTGAAAATGGATTTCTCTGAACGCTTAACCTAATCCTTCAAGGCTTCATTTTGATGACGTTCTTTCTCGAGCTGCCTAGAGTGAGAAGCGTGCAAGTTCTTCATTTCTTGTGTTAAAGTGAGCACCTTGTCTCTATTCTCAGAATACATTATTTTATAATTCTCGGCTCTCACATTCTCCTCCCTGAGTCGAAGCTCTATCCCTTCGCCTGATCCCTTCCACAACTCTCTTGCTTTTGTTTAGCCTCTTAAGTTTTTGAATTTCTTCCTTTTCTAACTTGAGCTCGAGTTATAATTCATCATGTCTCTTTTGCAGACCTTTAACCATTCTTTCAAACCGTATCTTCTCTAACTCAAAGTCAAATTTCTCTTGACAAGCTTTCTTCTCAAGCTTGAGATACCTTTCTTGCTCCTCTTCAAGTTGTTTTCTCATCAACTCGGCTTTAGTGGGAAGTGTGGCTAACCTCTCTTCCATTGTCTTCTTTCTATCGGGATTCAGTTGGGGAATATTATCATTGATGCGGCTGAATCTCCATGCCTCGTACTCGGGGGTGGTCATGTGGGTAACACTTATGACTCTGACCCGTCTCACGATGTTCCAAGCCGAAGAAACATTGTACACCACTGCCTTGTAGCCCTTTTCCTTCTCATAATTCATATTGAACTCATTCAAGCCCTTGGTAGCCGGTACGAATTGCTTCGAGCCATACTGTCTCAAAACCATAAGAGGGACATAAGTAGTGTGTCCCCAAAGTCCAAGCAATGTCACCCAAGAGTGTATCCCGCACCTATAGAGGATACTCCTCGTGGAAAGCTACGGAGCCCTCCAAACTATATCTTCCTCTTTTAGGTTGCTAAGAACATCTACCCAAACTTCCTCAGATCTTAAGGTGGGTCAATCTTCCTTTCGCAGAAATTCTTCTAAAGGTGAGAAGTTGCCATTGTAAAGAGACTTCGAAAAATTAGCATCTGACCACAAGTGACTATAGAACTAAACTATCAAAAGCTGCAGGCAACCATGGAAATGACCCCCACCATGCTCTCGGCAGAACCTTAGAGATCGAAAAGTTCCGGCTAAAATCACAGGCACTAGATTGGTTCCACCACTCAAACGATCAAACAAGTCCAAACTGGCAGATCAATTAGCTCTCATGCTCGGGGAAAGAGCACTAACCCGGATGTACAGAAGCTAGGGCTAGAATCCCATCCCATCTGAGATACTCCTTACCGTTCCAAGTAATGACCTGATGCTCGACCCAGGATTCCAACATGTTCGAGAATCTCTTCAGCTTACCCCGGAAGGCTTTGTTCTTACTAAGCTTCGAGTATACCCGAGTTTTGTCAATCTTCTCACAGCTTAAGAGGTCTTGATATTCTTCAATCGTAAAAGTCAAGTCAAAGTTACCGATTGTGAAACAACTGTAGGCAGGATTCCAAAACCTCACCAAGGCTTGCAACAGTGCTTGGTCTACCAGAACATCTAACAAACATGTGATGTCACCATATTCTCTTCTGAAAATGCACCTTGTTTCCAAGTCCCAACTATTCCACACTGTCTTCAGCCCGGAAGTGTCATTGTATTATGTATTCATGAATGTCTCTGTTGCCAACGTTGACCTGAACCCGGTAGGGATACTGTCTCCCTCATGCAACTGCTCCCCTTCATACCATATCTGTACGTCAGAGTTCTTTTCATCATTGCTACGAACTAGGTCTCCCATCAATCTAGCCTTTAACTTCAGACTATTTCTAACTCAATGTGCTCTTTATGATATAACGATAATATGCAAAAGAGTTAGTCATGAGATAAAAACATGAAAACAAGAAAAGATGAATATAAATAGTTTTCACAAAGAAAGAAACCTAACCACATGAGTTCTAATTCGCTAAGGTTATCCGCTTGGGTCTAATAGGGGTGGTTTTCCTAAATTCTCGCACATGGGTTCGATTCTAATTAAGGGTACCCGAACCTATCTTATTGCCTACTAAGGCAACAAGAACCCAATTCTGGCCCATTATAAACTTGCGAATTGATTTCGATTCGAGGGAAAGCACGACCTGATAACGTGGAGGGCTGCTCACATGTCAAAAGCGTAGATTCCGGAAGTAAATTTCCAACCTGTGGAGGGCTACTCACGTGGGTATGTAACGTTTCACTCCCACTTAAGGGAAGAAGCTCGGGTATAGAGCTTAATGATATGATGTAACACATGTCGGTGACTCCTTAGAAGTTAAATGAAAAATTAATTCGAGGACCACAAATTATCAAAGCCCGTGAAATCTCGATCACATTTTCAAAAAAGAATCATCCTGGTTAAAACCAATTAAAATCCCAATAATTTTCATTATTTAAAAGCGACAATTTTTCCTTTGGCCTAACTCTCTTTTGTTTTGAAAAACAAAAAACGTCCCCATTGGAGTCGCCAAGCTGTAGCGACCTTTTTTCTTCCTTTTTGAAGAAAAAAAATTTGCCGCGTTAAGGACGTTTGTTTAGAAAAGAAGTCGGCTACTAATTATCCCCTAAATTATTAATGAAAATCTTTTGGAAGCTTGGGGATTTCTTTTGAAAACTTTAAATCCTTGAAAACGATGAAAACTTGGAGTCGCCACCGGCCACTTGGGTAAGGTAGGCCGGACACCATAAGAAACCAGAGATTCATCGTGAAAGGGTCCGGGAGTTGGTTACGAGTGGGGAAGGATTAGCACCCCCATCACGCCCGGAACTCGGTACCAAAATATTTGTTGCTCTTAAAATGATGAAAATTACTGAAATGTATATAGAATTTAATTCGGAGTTCTTACATGAAAATTAACCTTGATTGCACGGGGTTTATCAAATTAGTGGACTCAAATTAATTAGACGTTTAATTAATAAGGTTGACGATATGTCGGACCATAGATTAAACCAACATCGAATAAGCCCGACTGCCATGTTAATTTATGGTTCGACTTTCGTACGTCACATTTATGCATGATGCAAACATTTAAGTATAATGTATGATTTTTGTTAATTTTTAATCCATTTATCTCGGGATGGTAAAGATTAATCCGAATATTTGGTCAACATCCTTTAAGTTCGAACTGTTACGACACAAATATTTGAATTAATAAATACCTCCCCTTTTATGATTTAGATTGATTAAAGATGCAATTAAGATTAAAGATTATATGGACATCAATTAAGGTATGACAAACAAGGGCATGAAAGTAAACATTTAAAAATGAATGCCTAATTTGATATATAGCCCAATTATGTATTTAGCCCTAAAAGATTAAGAAACTCAATTTATGGTGACTAAATTGTAATTTAATGCTAAGTTTAACTTAAAATTGATTTTCCCCTAAAGTAATTAAGAAATGTTCAATTAATTTAATGAATTTAACATTTACCCCAATAAGTCAAGGATAAGTTTAAATTCGCTAAATTAAATCGAACTCTAATCTAACTAAGGCTCTAAAGAATCTAAGGCTAATTTAATTCTAGGGTCGTGCCCCTATAAGACGAGCACACGATCTAGATTAATTAAGTTAATTTGACCATTGCTAACCTAAGCCCAAAAGGTACTAACTATGCACTACAAACTAAGCCCAAAACAAAAGACCCAAACTATTGAAACTAAACCCACAAACCTAAGGCCCAAAACATTTTCGTACATATATTACAAAAAAATATAATTTAAGATTATATTGCAAACTTTAAAACTATAAATATTATAGCCTCTTTTTTTTTAAAAAAAACTATATATATTATACACCTCCAAAAACTATATATTATATTAAAAGGAAATTATATATATTATAATCTTTTTATAAAATCACATATATTATATGTTATACATTGAAAGAAAACGATATTTATATATATTAACCTTTATAAAACTATATGTTTAAAGAAACACTATAATATACTTTTTATATGAAAAAGAAAAAAAAACTTATATTATATATAAAAAATATTTCATATATTTTATAAAAAAAACTATAGGTTATATACTTATAACTATATATTATATTTTATGCAGCTATACATATTATACAATACATGAACTATGCACTATGAATTTTATCAAATATAAAAAGGACTATATTAAGTAGTATTTGAGAACCATAAATTATAAAATATTATGCATACCATACGAACCATATACTATATGTATATATATAAACATATACTATGCATTTTTTTATTTAAATATATATTAATATTAGAAAGATCACATATTTGAATAAAAATATATTAATAGTATATATTATATAAATCATGTATCATGTTTTCATATAATCTAGATGCTGTCATATGTAATGAATATATATTATACTATATTTAACAAATAAATACCGTATAACAAATATAAAAAAATGAAACAAAATATAACAACAAAAAAATAGATTTGGGCTAATATTTTAACAAGGGAAAGGGAAATACCAAGCCCACTGGTTTGGGCTGATTATACTGGGTCGGATTGCAGGTTTGGTGCAGACCGGGTCGGGTTGCCGGGTCTAGTGGACGACCGGCTTGACCGGTTAGGGAACTGGTGCTACCGGTTAAAATGGATAAAAGGGGGTTATAACCTTAAATTTATTTCAACCCTTTATTTTTTCTCCTTTCAGCCGCGAGACCGAGAGAGAGAGAGAGCTCGGCCGCCGTTTAGCCGCAACTCGTCCTTCGTTGGGCGCGTTGCCACCTCCAGTCAGAGTCTCACAACCTCCTATTTCTTTCTACCGGTGCCGATTATCCAAAAGGCATGTCGTTACTCACGAATTCGACCGGAACCCACGCGACCTATAGAGCCCCGATTCGCCGTCGTCCACTGTCAGATCACGACGAAGCCGGAGTATGTTATTCCCAACGTCAGAGGCTAGCTTTTCACAATTCAAATATTCCGTCAGAGGCCCCGGTCACCGAAAACCGTTGAAGACCGAACGGTAAACTCTTCCCCTTCCTCTTGTTCTTACTTTTTTTATTCGAATCTAAATGTTTAGTATGATAATAATGGACTGAATATGCATGGCTGAAATTTCTTTGATTGTTTTCATTGTTGGATTCGAAAAGATCAGAGGAAATTTTCAAAGATTTTTTTATTTCCTTCTTGAATCTGGAGAAAACTGGGAAATTACAATCTAATTACATCATTTTATTCCCAATCTTTGTTTACATTTCCAAGCAACCATTAATTGCATAATTGTGGCCGATGATGTATAGGATTAGGCCCTGTTAACCCCTTGATTTTTTTATTGTTTTCTGCCCATACATGGTGGTTGGGAGCCGATGGTGACGTTACGAGATTGCCGGCGACGAAGCCACGTGGCCGAGAGATGAATCGGCAGCGGCGCGTGGAAGGTGAAACGGCCGCGCGTGGAAGATGGAGCGTCAGCGCGTGGGGCGATTGGCGGATCTGGGCGGCCGGTCCCGGTTTAATCTGAATTGTTGGATCAAATTTGATCCAACGGTCATATTTGAGGCGGCTGCACAAAAAAGAAGAAGAGTAATCAGATTTTAGGGTTTTTTGTTTGTATTGGACATGGGCCAAAGTGGGCTTATAATGTATTGTTTATTATTTATATAAATGGACTGTAATAAAACACTTTGAGCTTATTTATTTAATCTATTTATATATACTTATATTTTTATTTTATTTTCTTTAATTAATTATCAGCCCACATTAGTAATTTTAATAATACTTTTATACCACATATACATACGTACCACATAATACGTACATACAATTACACATGCAATATACATTCATAGTTAAGTATTAATGACATTGGAGTAACAATGAAAACATGCACATAATACCTATACACACTCACATTAATAGTATACACATACAACATACTATCATACATTATATGTGATACACATACCTTGACGCAATCATAAAAAAAGACATGGACAATAACCATATATATGATAATCACATACTAGGGATATAGCTATAATAACACACATCACTTAGTAATGTTTATACATATATAAGCCCATTATTGTAAAATAAAAAAGCGTGTCAACCTCGGATAAAATTAGTGATTACAAATAAAAGTTTGACTCTTTTTCTGCGGGATCTCATTACTGCTCTTCAATTCTGTACTTCATAGAAATAAACAATTATCAAATCTTCATCAATAAAGTTGTCCAGAAAAAAGTAACACTTGGCCTTAAACATCCGTCTGGCTGCATTTATTTATGTGTAAAAGCTCCACATATATGATTTATGGGGTAGTATACTAAAAGTGCTATAACAATATGTTGCGTAAATGAGCTGAGCTTGAACGAACAAGACTATAGTCGTGTTTGTTTGTTTTTAAAGGTATTCATGTTCGGTAGTGCTCGTTTAAATTTTTAATATTCTATTCGTTTATTTATTTTTAGAGGTTTTCATGTTTGTTTGTTTAGTATTCACGAACGTGTTCGTTTAAGTGTTCATAAACATGTTTTTTTAAGTGTTCACGAACTTGTTCTTTAAGTGTTCGCTAACGTATTCGTTTAAGTTTTTGCAGAAGTATTTGTTTAAGTGTTCACGATCACAAAATATTCGTTTAAGTTTTTGTAGAAGTATTCGTTTAAGTTTTCGCAAACGTGTTCATTTAAGTGTACGTGAACGTGTTCGTTTAAGTGTTCACGAACGTGTTCATTTAAGTGTTCGCGAATGTGTTCGTTTATTCGTTTGCGAACATGTTCGTTTATATGTTCAAAAATGTTAACTAAATTAACAATAAATAAATAAATAAAACAAAAAAACAATAAAATAAAACTTACATTTCAACGTGAACTTATAAAACATCCCTAGCAATAACAAAATGTAATATTTAGATACACATCCACAAACATTTTAGTCCTATAAACGAGCTTTTTCGTGAACATAAAAGAGCCGAACACACCTCTGTTCATGTTCGTTCGTTTATTAAACGAACATAAAATTTTGTTCATACTCGTTTATTTACTTTAATAAATGAAAGTTATACGAACGGTTCATCGAACGTTTTGTTCATTTACACCCCTAAATCTGTTCAAAAAAAAAAGTCATATAGTAATTGGGTTGAATCTGAGGTTCCAAGTTTTGAAGGCATTGTTTGTTACTGCCGTTCACAAGTAACAGCACAGACAGATCATAGATGTCTGATTCTCGTGTCACTAATATGTCGATGTCGAAACTGCACTTTGACTTTGGCTGTATTGTCGGACATCGAGTTAAGACGACTGGACCGAGTGATAACAGGGTCATAAGTTCTACCATAAGACATCTAACTCAAATCTATCATGAAAATTGACCAAAAGAGGCCACATAATAGAATACTAGGACTTGGGTTTTTCAAATGCATCACAGGAAAATTGACAATCACAAGACAAGTTTAAAGGATGAGAATACACAATGTACTTATATATGTTTGTATGCATGCATGTATAACATTGTTAGAAAATTAAAATTAGCTCACACAATTAAAGAAACAGCTCACCAGGAAAATTCACACACGCAAATATATATATATTCAGCTTTTTTATGGAGTTACCACTTAACAATGGTACAATACCAAAAGACTATATGTAAAGAATATTACAAAATTGTTAAATTTATTAAGGGGCAGTAATCCAGGCTCAGTAAGCTACTCAGGGAACTTTTTCTAAAGTATCTATTTATATTTCTAAGAAAAGACTTGCTAGAAAGCTTCCCTTCTTAAGATCACAAGTTCAAATCAAGTATTCACCTAATGATCCTCTCAACTTTGAACTTTAGACGAAAGATCACCCGAAGCTTCGATATGAGTAATGATAATCAGTTACAGAAAGGTAAAGGATATTGCTACATCTTGACACACAGTAAAAACAGAGACACTGCTGGGGATGGGTAAATGGGTAACAGAACAGAAAATATGATATCAAAGTAATGCATCTTAAACAAGCTTTTAGGTGTTCTAAACAATGCCCTTCTCAATTTAAGAAAAAAAAATCCAAAATTTGCTCAAAGAGTTAGTCAGTCTCACCTTTGATTTCTTTAGCATTTGTCATCAGCTGCAATACCCGAGAAAGATACTAGAGGTTCAGCTAGAACGCTCTTCCTTGATAGTAGCTTTGCTTGTGATTCCCCTTCGGGCAGCTCTTCTTTTGGCTCGGATTTGATGTGCATATTCTGCCACTATGACATGAAGCACAGGAGAAAGCTCACTTTCGAGGAAACATTAAGATTCTAGCTGAACATGCTTGAGTCTTTCAAGAGTGGACTGTACAGAGAGAAGGAATGGCAGATCTGATTGTGTATGGGCTTTCCACATGTTATAGTTCCGGCATATGCACTATACCGATTCAGGCAAAGAAGAAAGAAATAAATGTTCAGTATCCTAGCCTAGCAAATATTGATTTCAGAAAACCTCAACTTCCTTCCATGGTTAAGCAACATACACTAAACAAAGTATAACCAACCCAAACTTGAAGGCATGACAAAAGTTACAAAAATGATGGACAAATTTAAATCCTGCTTTTATTTAAGTATAATGTTATTACTATAACTAATATAATAACAAAACTTGAAAAGACAAAAGAGTTGCCTTAAACCGTCATGAATCATGAAGTAACAAGCAACAGCTGCAATGAACTTTTATGTACGGAGTAATCTTTCTTACCTCTACTTCAGGCATCACTTTACCAAATTCTTATTGGCATACAATAATTAAAATACAAGAATCAGGCCTATTGAATCTTTACATTCTTCAACCTGTACATTAAGCATTCTATAGATTTATGTATTCGGTTGTCATCTTTCTGCCTCACTGCCTGAGATGCCTGCTGTAAACTCTGAATCCCACGACCCAAACTGGCAATTGAGGGAGCTGCAGGAAGAGACTCGGCTGCATATTCAATACCATCTCCATATAAAAGCAAGCTCGAGCATGTTGCGATACTACACCCAAAAGTTGTCCATGGAAGGACTCCAATTGGCTGCACCCGCCTTTTCCTCATTATTTCATAGAATGCTGTTCTCATGGCTGAAAAACTGGTTTTTTCAGCTGAGGCTATAACACCATGGACCACTGTCCGGATTTTTTCAGCTGAAGCAGCTGCCTTGAAGAGAGATGAATTTGCTCCAGAACTTGCAAGTCCAGGGGCCACCAATTTTGACGGACCAAGAGTTTTACCAAGAGCAATTCCTACTACCTTTTGTGTCTGAGACATAACTAGCTTAAGTGAAGCAGGTACATTCATAGTCGCAACCTTCATGAAGGTTGATGCAGGAATAGCTTTAGAGATAGATGATGCTCCTAAAACAGCTGTTGCACCCGCACCCACAGCGACCACAGGTTTCTTAGATAACAACCGCTTATTGTCAGTGTGGTTTGAGGCTTCCCCATCACCTACATCATCTACAACAAGATTGGAAACTAAATCCTTGACCTCTGCAGGAACGGGGGTGTTCCAATTTGTTCTGAGACCTGCCAAGCTACTAGCATCCACGATGGCTACTACAGTCTTGAATTTCTTAGCCTGACTTTGAAGAGCCTGTGCAAGGATTGCATGTGACTTTTCCTCAATGGGGAGCTCAGAAAAAGCAATCTCAGATGTGCTGCCATTTTGTAATTTCTCAATGGGTAGCTGGCCAGCATTGTTAAGTGCAATTCTCAGTGCTTCAACAGCAATTCTGAAAGTGTAAACTTCAGATATTATCCTGGCATCCACAACTTCCCCTCTGTTTACATCCGAAAGCAACTTTTGTGAAAGTGCTAGTGCTCTTCCAATTGAAGGAAGACCAACAAATATATCATGCAGATCCAAAAGCAGTGGATAAATTGATTGTGCAAATGGTGGAGTCTCATAACTCCCTGTTGGCCGAATATCATTCGACCTGACCTCAGAAACAGAACCTGACTCCAATAAATCTATATGTGAAGATAACAACTTCACCATCTGTGACTGAACATCATTGGCTATGCAGAACCTCCTCATAATACTGGAAACGGGAACTGAAGTACCTTTTTGTGGAACCAAACTACTAACAGGACCTTGAATTTTGCTTCCCAACTCAACTTCATTCGAGGAATCATATGCAAGAAAATTATTACCAACAGGCGACTCAAGCACCATAAAAGCTGAACCAACCTCCCTCGCCGCCATCTTGGCAGCCAAGAAATGGCCATGAAAACCAACACCAAATATCTCTCTCAAAACCAATTTGCCAGCCACATCATCATACTGGTCCTTGTTAATCTTATCAACAAAGCATCGTTTGAGTACTTCAAATGAGGAAGTGGGAATAGTATTACCAACAAGACTTTCTTCAGACAGAATATCAGACAGAGCCGCACTACCGACCTGAACGACGACAGCATCGGGTCTAAGTTCCCTAATAAGACACTGGGCATCAGCAGCTGACCTTTCAGATAAGTTCTGAGCAGAAAGCATGTAAATGACAGACTCAGAGTTAGGTACCCTCACAGCAAAAACGAACTTTTTAGTCTGGTTGGGTATCGAAAGCGTCTGAACTAGGTCGCGGGAGGCTCTTAAATCATCGAATTTGAACACCGTAAATGGCCATCGATTTTGTAGCTTCCAGATGAAAGCAAAGGCCATTGCAGAATTAAGGCAAGTAGTGTGGGTATGGTTCAAGCAGAGAAGAGGGACAATAGAATGTAAAAGAAAAACGAATCCTCTTAATCTTTCATTTGTTTCTACATTGAATTTGGATAAAAAGGGTAAACGGGAACCCAAAATTGGATTCGAATCAGTAATGAATCGGACGCAGCAGAGCTATTATGTTGTTTAAAGGATATAAAAATAGAACGAAACCCTAAATTCCGATGGTGAAGGTGAATAAAAATTCCTAAAAGAAGAAATTAAGAAACTTGTTTACCGTAAATCGGGAACGATATGAGATTGCTGAAGATAATATGGGATTGGGGGAGATGTTGGGCGTTTGTTTTTGGCGTTGCGATTGCAATAGATAAGAGACGAGAAGAGATTGAAGAGGGTCTCGATTCTTCCTCCGATGGAGCAGCAACTGAGAAGAGGAAGAGGAAGAGGAAGAGAAAGAGAAAGAGAAAGAGAAAGAACCAGAGGAGTAAGGAATTAATCAAATTCTAAAGGCTTAATATACCTCTTTCGAATTAATTTTAGGCGTCTAATAATTAATTTCCGTTAAAAATCTATTAATCAATATCATGTTTATTTTATTTTTTAAAAAATTAAAATAAAATATTTTATAAAAAAATTAATTTTTCAGAAAATTCTAAAATTCTTCAAATTTACAAAACAATCCTCAAAACTTTAAAATATTTCAAACTCTAAACTCTCAAATCTACACCGCTTTCATCGCCCTTAAAGACACCTTTCATGTTCGAACCTAACCGATCATTTTTTCAACATGGTATCGTTAGAAAATGACAAAAACTGTCAGCTGAATGAAGAACACAAAATTAACGACTGATTGACAAGTCGTTCGTCTTTTTTCGACAATGCCGTGTTGAAAGAACTGATTAGATAAACTCGAAAATTAAATGGATAGACTCAAGGACAGCGGAAGCAACAGAGATATAGGGTTTGAGATGTTTAAAGTATTTTGAGGATTGTTTTGTAAATTTTGAAGATTTTGGATATTTTTTGAAAAAATTGAAAATTTTAGGTTTTTCTTCAACAAAAAAAATTAAAACTATAGTCATGTGACAAGTATTAATTGAATAACAATTTTTTAAAATAATATTTAACCACTAGACATCTAAAATTGTAACAATATAAACGCTAGATATTTATTTTTATCAAAAAATAATTTAGGCACCTAAAATTTACAATAAATATAGTTTAAACACTTATTTATATATTAAGCCAATTCAAAACACAATGAATTAATTAAATTAATAAAATACGAAGATTCTAATATTAATTGGATTGTGAATGTGATGCTTGAAAAAAAATTAGATTATAATTTTGAAAATAATGTTTTTTTTAGTTTGGAGTAAACTACATCCAAAACCACTTAACTATAAACTAAATAATAACATATTATTTTTCTTTAAAAATTATAAATAGTTTACTCAATTAAAAATTATTACAACCATATTACTTCGCTTGTAAATAAGTTAATTAAAAAAATATTACAAAAAAACATCATTTAATAATATATCAAGTAATCTTACACTCTCAATTCTTTTTTACCGTTTATAAATGATAAACTAAACCTTAAACTATATCGTTTTGTCATCTTTAATCATTGTTGATACAAATATTTTTTAATCGGTGGTTGCATCTGCATTACTCACTTCTTCGAAAAGAGAAGTAACCTTTGTATTAGAAGTGATTTTTTTTAAAAAAAATTCTCGGATGACGGCTCCGAAAGTCTCGGATTCCTCTAGTAACCCTAGCGTTGACTTGAATTTTTAAGGCTTCAGCTGACAGCAAGAGGCACGGTGGGAAGACCACCGGATGACAATCAACACGTTTTGTCTCCGGCGTTTGTGTTACTAGATATTCATACGCAACAGGCTGATCCGACTCT
Organism: Hibiscus mutabilis; assembly: GCA_019671005.1. NCBI lineage: Eukaryota > Viridiplantae > Streptophyta > Magnoliopsida > Malvales > Malvaceae > Hibiscus > Hibiscus mutabilis. The sequence continues at coordinate 12,138,033 of CM033716.1, forward strand.
GCTGATAGCTCCTTCTGGGGGGGTTCCTGATAATCTGTCTGTGGAGGGTGAGATGAACCATGCTGGGCAGCAACAACATCAGGCTATGCAAGAATCAGGCGAGGATAGGATGATTTGTGATTTGATAGAAGTTGTCCTTGAGAATAATACATTAACATCGATGGCAACATTGGCGACAGTCTCACTGCGCCCTCCGATGATAACGCCATCAAGACCGGGACAAAAGCTTCGTTTCGCGATATGGTTTTGGGACGGTCTACTGTGCAATCAGTGGAAAATCCGATTCCGGATTTGGATGTGGAGATTAAGCCAAAGGATATTAGGATGAGATTCGTGGACGGTACGCCTACTATCAATTTTTTCGACAGGCTTCATGCATTAATTGATTCAAAATTAACAAACTCTGTGATTGTCTATCTGTTGGGACGATCTATTGGATATGAGGCGCTTCTAACAAGAATCAAAACCTTGTAGAATCCAAGTGGAGAAATTTCGTTAATTGATATGGATAACGATTACTTTTTAGTACGATTTGCTAATGCGGAGGATTTTTTGAAGGTGTTAACTGGTGGTCTGTGGTTGATTTATGGATGTTATCTCACAGTTCAACCCTGGAGTCGAACGTTCTCCACTTCGGCTAATCACCCGAATAAGATTGTGGTGTGGGTGCGACTCTCGGGATTGTCATATCACTACTAATATGTTTCGGTACATTGCTGGGACTGTAGGGGAGATTGTTCGTATTGACTATAATACTGCTGAGGGGAAACGCGGTCGCTTCACTCGATTGGCTATCGTGGTTAATCTTAATAAGCCATTAGCTTCGAGTATTGTGATTGATGGATTTAAACAACGAATTGAATATGAGGGACTTCCGACAATATGCTATTCTTGCAGCAAATATGGTCAGACGTTGGAGTCATGTAAGCCGACATCGAAGAGTGTTGATGCTGGTGGCGAGGACGTTATTGACATGACTATTGCCGAACCAGAGGAGAAATTTGGCCACTAGATGCAGGTTATTAATAGACGACAATGCATACTTGGGAATGGTGGTGAGGGTGCTCGAAATGGTTCCGATGGCAGATCAACTCGGAATATGAATTCTGGCAGGTTTGATTTGTTATGGGTCAATGATGAGGACATGGTTGTTAAGGCTGTTGTTACAGCTCCTTCCAATACTTCTCATAATTGGGTGGTTGAAGCGGGAGCTTCGAATGCTGCAAGTACTTCGAGGACTGTTGTACAGGTTGTTATTACTGGAATAAGGGTCCCTTGCGTGCGAATCAAGTTCTTGAATCGAATTCTCTCGGACGTAAGGAAGGGAAGGAACTGATTGCTGCGTAGAAAGATCTGGAGGTTTCAGCACGAAACAAAAATAACTCTAAAAATGGATTGGAAATAGCTTAAAGGGAATTAGTTTGAATAAACAATAGGTTTCGAGGGAAGAGAATGAGGTCACGGTGATGGATTCTCAAATTAGTTCTAAGAGGGTGAATGAGGTGGCTTCAAAGGATGTTGTAGTTCCGGTTCCGAGTAAGTTAAATCTAACGAGTCATGTGGTAGTTAAGGTGGTTCCTAAAGATTCTTGTTTGATGGAGAAGCATGTACAACAAGTTCAAATCGGTGAAGGCGCTGGGGTTGGAGTACCGACTACGAAACACCGATTATCAAAAATTAAGAATGTGGCGCGCAAAAGTCCTTATCCATAGCGTAGGAAGATAACTGCGAGACATGAGAATCGGGAGCCTAATAAAGATAATTATGTGGATGTGGGAGATTGGATACGGAAGATGTCAAAGGAATTAAGTGTGAGTGGAGCAAGCAGTGCTGCGAACCTCTTGCCTCCGAAGGAACCAAGTTTGGATGAAGCAGAGGTGGTACAGTGGCGTAATAACACTGTTTTCGATGGTGATGGAGAAACGAATTGAATGGTATATGTTCCTTTTTATACTATTTTTAATGTTTAAAGTTCTTTTTTGGAATGTACAAAGAGCTTCAGTCTCTGAGTTTAACCGGTGTTTAAGACTCATTGTAAGGTCGCAGGATCCTAATATTGTTGCTTAGATGGAAACACGTGTGAGCGGAAGAAAAGCTGATGCGTTTATAGGCATGCATGGTTTTCCTTTTTCGTATCGTGTTGAAGCTACTGGTTTTTTCAGGGAAATTTGGGTTATGTGGAAGGATAGTGTGAAAATGGATGTCATTGTTGTTTCAAGCCATTTTATCCACTTGATTTGTGAGGATAGTCAATCCAGAAAATCTTGTTTGTTTACTGTTGTTTATGGAAGTTTGGACATCCGCTGTCGGAATAATTTATGGACTCAATTGCTAGCGCTGAAACCAACAAATACCATGCCTTGGATTTTGGGTGGTGACTTCAACGCCATCCATTGTTCAGGGGATCGAATGGGAGGTTCTAGTAGAAGGGATGGAATTTGTCGTAAGTTTGGATGCTTCCTTGATACGGCTGAATTGCAGGATTTAGAGTTTCAGAGGCCTTGGTTTACATGGAAGAGAGGAACCTTACACCAAAGACTCGATCGATGTGTGGGAAATGATGCTTGGTGTGATACTTGGCCGTCGTCTAGTGTGCGTATTGGCTCGGACCATCGGCCAATTCTTCTAATGGGATCGTTTTCTAGGAATCATAGGCCTCGAGCACTGTTTAAATATCTTGCATCTTGGTAGGAGGATCCAAGATTTGTGGAGATGTTTGTAACGCCCCAGTTTCGGGCCTAGAGGTTTTTAGAGTGATTAGACGGTTCGATGGGCGAGATTAGAGATTCGAGTTGGATTCAGGATTAAAATCGAATTAAATATTTTTGAGTGAGAAAATATTTAGGGAAAATATCTAAAAAAAACTTTATTTAATATATGGGTATTTTTTGTAAAGTCAATTTTGAAAAATGGGTTTTGGAAATTGGACATTTTGGCTAGTGACCAAAATGTAAAGAATGGAAATTATTTTTAGTGATTGTTTTGTAAAATAGGTCAAAACTTTGAATCTTTAAGGAGCTATTTGTCCAAAATCTAATATCAGATTTTTCTCCTAAATTAGATATTTTAAAAAGGTTTTGGAAAATATAAATAGATTTGAGGAATTAATTCCTAAACACATTTTACGTAATTACCTTTTCTCTAAAAGATTTTCTTTCAAATTCTCTTTAACCAAATACTCTTCTCTTCTTCAAAATCTTCAGGTAACTTCTTGATTTCATCAATCTTTTGGTTTCAAATGAGTTCTTAATTGGTTTCTATCAAAATCTTATTGTTTTAATCTTGTTTTCTCATGTAATCAATCCAATTAAGGGGAAAAGTCAACATTAGAGGTGATCTTCATCATTCTCCTTTAGTGTATGGTTCTTTACTAAAATTCCCAAGTTATTGATCATTTATATATGTTTTCTAATGAGTTTTGATGATTTAATTATGGAAAATTGGTTTAATCAATGTTTAATTGGTGAGATTATGTAATTTTCGAATTGGATCTATTTTGTTGAGTTCTTGATTGATTTCAATCATGATTTTGATGTTACATAGTGTTAATAGATTGATTTTAACATTGGAATCTTGAAGCTAGGTGAATCTCTAATTTTCTAGGTTGTGAGTAGTGTGTTTTTGAGGAGTTGTGGAGGTTTAATGTATGCTAGAGGTATATGGTTGATGTTAGGTTGTTTTGGAAATCAATTGGAGACAATTGATTGGTTAAACCTTTAGGTTTTGTCTAGGTTAAGTTTGAAAGATGTTTGATGTTGATTTCGGTAGTTTTAGAAGGTTTCGGCTAGAGTTTGAGGAGGATTGTGGTTGATTTGTTGTGGTTGGTTTATGAATGCATTTTGATGCATTGAATCCCCTATTTTTGTGTGGTAAAATCAAGGGAGGTAGATCCTCAAGCTTGTAGCATCACTTCGGAAGCTTTGGAGGAGTGATTCGCATCGGCAAACGAGGCTTTGCGTTGTCGGTGAGTGAGAACGTGAATTTCAGCTTTGAAATGTTTTAAAAGGTGATATTGGGAGTTTAAATCGAGCTTGAAACGTTGGTTTAAACTCGGAAGTAAGTATGGCGAAAATTCTCTCTCGGACGTGCTTTAACGAAATTGATTTTATGCACTTGTTTTGAATTATATGGTACCTATTGTTAAGCATGATTTAAAGTATGTTTTATATTGTTTTTGATCGTATAATGATGATGGATGCATTTGGTAAATTATCCATGTAAGTATGTGGAATACTTGTGAAAGCATGGTTTAAAGCTTTGAAAATGATTTTGATTGTTGCTTATAAAAACAGTGGGGTACATGATTAATAATGAATTATATTGACAAGTGGTGTGGTTTAAAATATTATCAGATATAGTTGGCCGGCCATAGGATTGGTAGTGCACTATAAAGAGTCATCTTGAGCGTTGAGGGGTTTATGTGTACCGAATAATCCACCACGAGTACCCTAACGGTTGAGGGGTTATATGGTACTGAAAACTTTCGTTGGTTGATTATGCGTCTAAACGATGAGATGGATTGTGATAGTACCCAATTGTGAACGTATCTTAATTTCGGTTGAGATAACATTAAGTGTTGAGAGGAAACTTGTTGAATCCGTGTATCCGATGTAATATTTTGAAAAGTGGACTTGGTTAATAATCACTTGAAAGCCAATATGATTGTTAATGTATCATGTTGATAGATGTTGATGTATAATTTTGGTTTATACATGTTTACTCTTTAAGCTTTGCATATGGATTGTTATACATGGGAAGACTTAAATTAATACATGTTGCATATGGTTTATAATATGCTGGTTGTTGAAAGTGTTAAGTGCATGGTTTTCAAGGATGATGTTTTGTAAGAGGATTGAAATGATGATTTCTATGTGTTTTGAAAAAATGGTTTTAAAATGCATTGATGGTGTGTTGTTTGAGCACTCCTCGCTAAGCCTAATGTGCTTACGCTCTCTTTTTCCATCAATGCAGAGTATTAGAGTTTGGAGGTAGCGAGTGAGCGAAGGAAATCCAAGGACTTTAGCTAATCGAAAGTATGGTTTCAAACTAGACTAGTAGTAATAAAGGCGATGAGGTTCATTATTGTTTTGGGAGAGTTTTTGATGAACTCTCTATTTCAGCAAGTTTGTATTGTTGTTTTGAGATTGTAAATGGTCTTATACGTCTGGTTGTTGCATTGGATTTATGTTTTGTATGATAGTTAGCTTGGTTTATAGGAAGCATGCCTCTAGACTTTTAATTTAAGCATGATGCCACGATTTGATCATAATTATGTGATATCTTGACATGGAATTATCTTTAGTATAATTGTGTATATTTTTTAGGATTGTTAGAATGTGTTTAAATTCATGAAAGTATGAAAAACCAATAAAAGTGGACATTTCAGGTCCAGGCGTATCGGTACGCGTGTACCTATATCGGTACAGGTACGAGTATTTTGGCTAGGTGTACTGATATGCGAAGAGCTGTATCGGTACGGTTTTGAGCTACTAGAATTTGGAATTTTGAGAAATGTCAAAACATACCGATACACTTGCTCGTGTACTGATACGGGCAGCTGTTATTTCAGTTAATGAGATGTTTGGGCGTTTCTGATTCTATCGTTTTGATCCCTGAATGTTATGTATGCAATTGAATGGATTTGAATGATTGTTTGAAGCTGAAACTTGGCATGTGGGCATGAAACTTGACTAATTAAGGTTTGAAAACTATAAAATGGGTTAAGTTCTTGTAATTTTCCAAAATTTCAATTTGGTCCTTAAATTGCAATTGCGTGCAATTGGATATCGACTCGACGGCCGATTGAGTTGAGTTTTCACTCATTGTCAGTATGTACACCATAGGTTATAATGTTGCATCTAGATAAGATAAAGGAAAAAAAATAGACGTAATTCGAGTTAAATCTTATGGGTTTATTTCTGTAAACTCAATGTAGCTCGCTCGGTTTGATCTTGCGACTAAACCGGGTCAAGGGGTTTACAATGTTGAAAAAACAAATGGTAGCCAGAAGAACACATTGCAACTAATTTAGCTAATTTTACCAGGGCGGCAAGCATGTGGAATCGGGAGATTTTTGGTAACATTGGAAGACGAAAGGCGCGTATACAAGGTATTGAGAAAAGAGCTTAGTACTCTAACAGCGACCACCTATTCGAGCTTGAGAATGAGCTAACAGGGGAATTAGACACGGTGCTTGCACAAGAAGAAAGTCTTTGGTTCCAAAGATCTCGCAGTTAGTGGATTAGAGATGGCGATCGTAACACACGATATTATCATCGCACTACTAAGACCCGTCAGCACCGATAGAGCATTAAGATGATAAAACTTAACGATGGGAGTTGTTGTGATAACCATGAGCTAATTAAGAATGGCGTTGTTGCTTTTTTCCAAGCTCTTTTTGCAGCGTCGGACGCACATCTAGCATAATGGCTGATCCGAAACTGTTTTGCACCTTTATCTGATATAGAAAAAGAGCAGTTGATTGCGCATGTAACAGAGGAAGAGGTACATAATGTGGTTTTCGACATGGATCCGTTAAAGGCCCCGGGGATTGATAGGGTTCATGCGATGTTTTATCAACGAAATTGGGTTGTCGTTGGTAAAAATACAATTGTCTTTGTATGAGAATGTTTTGCTACACATAAAATTCGAGACGATGCTAATCGGACAGTGTTGGTGCTTATTCCCAAAGTGACATCGCCTGAATCTTTTTCACAATTTAGGCCTATTAGCCTTTGTGGTGATTTACAAATTGTTGACAAAGGTTATTGTAAACCGATTGAAGCCGTTACTTTTTAAGCTGATCTCGCAATCAAAGGTGAATTTTGTGCCTGGCCAAAATATTATGGACAATGTGATATTAGCACAAGAAGTAGTCTATTCCATGCGCAATAAGTGTAGTCGCAAGGGATGGATGGCTTTAATGAGAGACCTCGAAAATGCTTATGACCGCCTTGAATGGAGCTTTATTACGGATACTTTGGGTGATATTGGTTTTTCGACTGACTTTATCAGATTGATTATGGGTTGTATTACTTCTGTCTCTACACAAATTGCGTGGAATGGGGATTTGACTGGGAGCTTTCAGCCAACACGTGGTATTCGTCAAGGAGACCCGATGTCACCTTATTTTTGTTCTTTGTATGGAACGTCTCTTGCTAGTGATTAATATGGATATTAAAAATGGTAGGTGATCGGAGATTAGACTAAATCGGAATGAGCCGAGAATTTCCGATCTTTTCTTTGCAGATGATATTGTTTTGTTTGCAGAAGCGACTGTTCAGCAAATGCAAATCATTTGTCTGGTGCTTGGTTATTTTTTGTGCATCGTCGGGACATAAGGTTAGCGCTCCTAAGACCAACATCTTCTTCTCAAAAAATACTAAGATGGATATCCGCTTCGAGATTGTGAATGACTTTGGTTTTAAGGAAGTTATGGACTTGGGAAAGTATCTTGGCATACCTCTTTTACATAGCCGTGTTACAAAGGCTACTTATGGTTATTCGGTGGATAAAATATGATCTCAGCTAGCTTCAAGACTGGCAAAATCGCTTGCTTTTGCTTATCGTGTTACCTTGGCAAAATTTGTGTTGCAAGCAATCCCGAGCTACACAATGCAAGCGACATGGCTGCCTAAAAGTGTATGTAGAGAGATGGAAAAGTTTATTTGTGTATTTATTTGGGGAAGCACTGCGGATCATAAGGGCGTTAGTCTTGTGCGTTGGGAAGATGTGCAGGCTCCAATTGTTGACGGTGGTCTTGGTCTTCAGGACTTGGAGTGTTTTAATCAAGCTTTTCTCATGAAGCTTGGATATTAGATTCTTACCGAAGAGGATAAGTTATGGGTCAGAGTGGTGCGAGCTAAATATAAGGTGGAAGGTTTTTTGCCTACGAGCCTCATTTCTCGCAATTGCTCTCGGTTGTGGTCTGGAATTTGTTGTGTCTTGTGATTTCGTTTGTTAATTCTCACGGTTCTTGGGATTATAATACTCTTAGTGTGGTTCTGCCTAATGAATGTGTTCAACGTATTCTGACTTTTTATCCCCCGTTACACTATCTTAGTCTGGATCGGTTACGTTGGAAGGACGATAGAATGAGTCAATTTACTGTGAAGTCAACATACATCTGCCTTACGGGTAATGGATCAATTCAAGGGTCTAATGTTTGGAAATCTATATGGAAGTTACCTATTCCACAACGTATTGGAGCATTTGTTTGGCTTGCTATACGTGGTTGTTTGCTTACTAATATGGAACGGTTGAGATGACATATGACCGATGATCCGAGCTGTAATTTTTGTGACCAGGGATATGAAGGTTTGATCCATGTTCTCCGTGATTGCACCCCGGCGCGAGGAATTTGGAGGCAATTAGTGAATGGGAGTGTTTAATGTGATTTTTACACTTTATCGTTGCAGGATTGGCTAATCGCTAATATTAGTATCGATGGTACCTTTGCTGGTGTGGCGGCCAATTGGAGAATATTGTTTACTATTCTATGCTGGAAGTTTCGGCAGCAAAGGAATCAGAGGCTTTTTGATCCGAAGTTTGTTGAGCGTGAGATTATGGTTGTGGCTAGTAAAATATATATGGAGCAAGTGCTTGCAGCTAGTTCTAGAGGGTCGATTATTGATGTGAGCCAGGGTAGTTCCGTTTGGAGAATACAACCTTGGCAGTGGCCGCCTACTAATTGGGTGAAGATTAACGTGGATGGGGCAGGGAATTTGACGACCAATGCAGCGACAATTGGGGGTGTTTGTCGCTCGGATACGGGTGGTTGGTTGTTTGATTTTAACAGAAGAATCGGTTGTTGTTCGGCTCTAAATGCTGAGCTTTGGGTGATTTTGGCTGGCCTTGGACATATGTGGCATTGTGGTTTTTGTCGTGTGAAGCTTGAGTCGGATAGTTGCGAGGCTATCCGTTGTATTGAGGATGGTAACATGACACGGACATCAAAGGCTTTGATTGTGGTGATTCGGGAGATGCTTTAATGATAATGGGAAGTTTCGGTGGAGCATATTGGTAGAGAATCGAATAGAGTTGTCGATTGGTTTGCAAAGGATATGCATGAGCAAGCGATAGGCGAGAATTTCTTTGTGGCACCACCTGAAGGTGTGCGGGATTTGCTGGCCACTGATTCGCAACATCGTAGGGAACATTAGGTCTCTGGAATTGGATAGAATGAAGGATTTTTTGTGTACTGGTGCAATGGTTTTTAAGGGTGTTAGCTTTGTTGGTTATTTAGTTGGGTGGTTTTATTGTTTCGGCTTTTGATTGCCGGTGCTTTTGTTTGTAATTTGTCGCAACCCTTCCACATGTATTCTTTTTCCTCTGTTAGGTGTAGAGAGATTTTTTAACGAGACACGTGGTAAGTACTTTTTCCTATTAATCGAAAAAAAGTGAATTTTTTATCAAATGAATGAATTACTATGACCTATTGTCCAAAAAAATTACTGTGACAAAAATTTATACTTATAGATTGAAGAAAAAAGCATTGAATCCTGTAACATTAATACGAACAAACTTCAAACATCCTTGAATTTACATAATCCTACGAATGTAATTATATAATGCATCGGCAGTAAAAATATTTTTTTCACCAGCATGACTAATTTTATTATAAAGATTAAAATTTTAAATTTTAGTCCTAAAATTATAGATCATAAACCCTAATCCCTAACTCTTAAAACCAAAATTAAAACCATAAAACATAAATTTTAAACCTTACAACCTAAACTCTTAAAATTTAAACCCTAAACTATACTTTAAATTAAAACCACTTGTTAAAAAGAAGTTTTCCACCACCCATGGAATATTTTCCCATACCAGAAAGAAAGTAGTAAAATTTCTGCGTAAGCAAAACAGTCATGATCCATCCATTGAGAATTTACCTCATCTGACCACCACTTTCCGACAGGCATACGCCATTTGTAAAGCCCCATTTTTTTATTTCAGGCCAAGTACCTGAATGTGTTTGGATTCTCCTTGTCTCGCTCCAGGTAATCTCGTGTTATGAGCTCCTCCATCTGCTTCTTGATGGCTTTAATATCAGGCTGCATTCAAATTCCAACCGCATCCATCACCATCATCATATATAAAATTACAACTAAACCACTGCCAATTTTGTGACAATTTAGAGAAGTACTTATATTTTTTGCTTTCACATTATACATTCAAATTCCATGCACGTGTTTAGTGTCACATGGAAATATACAGGCATTAATCTCACGTCGAAAAGAAAAAGAGTCTTGAGATATAACGGTGACGCTGCATATCCTATCAGATATCTTATCAGACGTGTCTTTTTTGGGAAGAGGGTAATACCTTAAACATGCTAATCAACTGCTCAACACACTCTGAAACTAATTGTTGGTGGCCCAAAACTTTCCTGCTTTTCATTATACGCACAAGTGCAGCATCGATAGCAGAACTACGGTCTTTAACGACATTTTCGACTGCTTTCCTCTGTTCATCCACAGGAGGGAGAGGAACCTACGTAGGATAATTCACATAGTTAAAAGGTAAAAATCTAACCATGATTCTGATAATAATAAAAGGTGAAAAAAACAGAAATATTTTTCCTAGGATCATTTTCCAGAAAATAATTTCTGAAAGACATTTTTCATGAACCACCTTAATCCTCCTCAACTTGTCTGTAAATTTGGAGTTGAACTCAAAGTAGTCACTGTGGGAGATGGTTTTTGCATTTGGCTTTTTACTTAGAATCTTATACTTAACACATTACAGCGAATGTAATAATCTGACCAAGTCATCATGTGTCAAGTTTAACTGAGCCATAATTTTGGAATAGCTCAGGCGATCGCAGGAATTGAACAGCAGAAGGACAGCAGCCTGTTTACAAAGGCAACGTGAAATTAGATTCTACAACCAAAGCCGAACCATGAATCCGCCCCAGATCAAACACTCATAATGTGCGCAGCTCATGGAGTTTGTTTACCTGATTCGTTGAAACAATCAGTTCAATAGTTTTCTGCTCAAACTTGCCATTTATGTGGCAAATTCCCAATGAGTAAATCCAGGTAAGCTTTCTGTCTTTTGTTTTTGTTTCATAGAACTCCTTGAAAACTTCCACACACTTGACCTGAAAATATTATATTTCTATTCTGAATACGTTGTCGAGTGTGAAATTCAATGATGTTATCATGCAATAACATGTTCAAATACATTACCATCTCAGTAGGGAGATTGAGATAAAATGATTTATAACTTGGCCAGAATCCTGTAGTAAGAACAGTAACTGTTAAATCGATCCCCGGATGAGCAGCTGAGTTAATCCTTAGATAGTCCTCAAAGCTGGCCTGGTTCTCTCTTGCCAATTTCAGATCTGTAACCTGTTAGAAATGTAGAAGACATGTTTGATCACAATAAAAACAATATGCAGACAAATAAACTAGGCAAAATACAGGCCAACTCACCATCCCCTCCAACTTTGTGGTGCACAGTCCACCGCATTGCTGCTTTAGCTTAGTCAGAAAACTTCTTTCGCGATAGTCATTAACACTGCGGTCAAAAGCAATCGTCGAGCAAGCTTCTTCCTGTCAAAAATTGCACACCATAAATTAGGGTCAAAATATATTATGTAAACTCATGCCATTAAGTTTTTTTTTAGACTCACCTGTAGAATTCAGCAGAGAGGTCTTTATCGCTAATATAGGCCAGCAGCTTAACTACCTGCATAAACCCCAAATAGATAGTTCAAAACCAATTTCAGACGACGATAAATTTTGCGGCAAAAGATCAATAAGCAACCTTCTCGAGTGTTTCTTCAATGGCTTCAGCACTTAATTTCTCACTTCCACCCTTCTTGAGGATATCATCACAGAAAGTTGCCAAAAGCTCCGCACTTGAGCCGCCAGTTACAGTTTTGTTGCATAATACCTCAAAAGATTCTTTCAAGGCCTACTTAACATTCCAGGAAAGCATGTTTTAGGCGTAATGGTTGAAAAAAAAAATCCATATTACAGATTTAGGTATTACATCACAAACCTTATGGAAGAGAGTATAGTTTTGAAAACAATCTGTCACGTACGCAGTATACTTATAATGCAGCTGATTATTCTCCTCCTAAGGACCTGATGATAACAACAGTACAAATTATTAAGATCTATGGTGACATCAAGAGAATCCATAGCTGTAAAAGTTGGAATAATTACCTGTTCCTTCACACCTGTAGCATTTGAGGCCTGTTAAAACGAGTGACTATCAGCAATTCAAACCAGAAACAGAAAATTACTATCCAGCAATTCGAACCAGACATTATCTTAGACTGAAGACAAAATAACTATATGTCGTAATATACTTGGTATTTGAGAAGGTAACATAATTAACCTGGTTACTAGTAACATCTTCCGCTTGTTGAACCAAGGCTGTACCCTTAGCAGTAATATGCTGCAAAAACAAAGTGCATGTCTGAATGCTTTAAGTTCTTTTATGATTTTTGTTTTTCTAGGATTTATATGAGAAAATAACCGTTTAGCGCGCATAATTAACAGAAAATTCAGACCTGCTTAAATATGTTAGCAACAAGATCCAAGCCTCGAGGTATTTTACAATAAAGCATATACATCCTAGAAAGATCCTCCACCTACAGAGTGTAAACAAAGCCACATATGCATTTGATGTAGACATTCGCCAAAGCGAGCAATCATAAGAGTAAGTACTGCTAGAAAAGAAAAAGGGTTGAACAGTACTTTGTCATCTCTATGCAAGGCCCTGCACCCTGAAAGCACATTTTCAAATAGCCGATTCGCATGTGCGACCAACAACTCATTTTGCACTTCCTAAATAAGAACAAACAGTTATAAATATGATTCTCAATGAATTATAGAGTTATCTTCAATAAGAACTATGTTAATACGTATCACGTTATCCCGTGTGATTCGATATGCCTGGAGCATGCAATCGATAATTTGAAGGAAACAAATAAAACAACTGACCTCTATCAATTTTGTCTCACTGCTTGAATGCAGGTAATTAGACACTCTATCACTTTCCTTCTTCAGGCATTCCTCGGACTGCGCTATCATTATAGTGAAAATTGTTAGAACCATCCATGTGAATCAGGGTAAATAATTATATGGTAAACAAATGCAAGAATACTTAAGCGCATGCCTTCAACATGTAATCCGAACAAGAATCTTCCTCAATCCAACTAGATGCCTTCCGCGAATAGTAAACACCAGTATCCTGAAGCATAGCTGCTTCAAAGTCATCTTCATAACAATCCATTTGTCCCATGCCAATCTCGACAAAATACCTAAGACGTTCTTCAATAATTCTCGGTCTATCTGATCACCCTCACGTTCTTTATCAATCTGATAGAAGTAATAATTCATCTTACTTTTGCTTCAAAATGCGACCTAAAAACGATTAAATGTGATGTGATGATATAACTTACAAGGTCGATCGCAGCATCTTTAACTTCGGCATGCACTTCATCATATACCTGGAATAAGTAAAACAGATCATACACACAATTCTCAAAGCCCAACTAATCACAGCAATAGTAGCATTCAATTCAGGTGTCACTAGAATAACTAATAACAAACCAGATCTCGGAAGCAGGTACGCGCAACTTCATTAAGTGGAGGGAGTGATCTGTGGGGAATGAAGTGCTTATCAAGGTAATGAAAGAAGCATGATAACCACACAGCCATTATTTTATGGTTCTTCCATCTTGTCATAAACTCCATCAGCATGAACTCGTCACGCTTCTCTCCTAAAGATGGCAATACCTGCTTCAAAAACAGAGGAAATTCAGACAGCCTATACTGGTTCCAAAATGGCCAATATAACAGAATCAAACAAATGCAAACAAAGTTCTTACATATAGAAGCTTAAACTGAATAGTTGAAACATGGCAACCTTTTCGGTCCCATGCATGAGCATCGAAAGAGATGCTGGTAAAATATTTTTATAATAGGATAAGGATTTCTATCAGATGACCATCCTCAGTGAACATTTTATACAAAACACTAGTCTATCTAGTTAGGCCAGCAGTAAGCAACAGAAATGATGGCCGACGCAATAGCAATTCCTTACCGTTGAAGTAATGCATTCTTCGAATACAAAGGTTGCAGATAGTCCTGTAATAGTTCAAATTAAGGAAACCATGACAATGAAAAACATATAAATATATATATATATAGCAGATGATTAAATAAATAAGCAGCTCCAAAAGCAACCAACAAAAAATGTGAAATGAGCAGTACGTGTAAAACATCATATATTCTCCTAAGTTGAATATTGGCTCCGGCTGTCTTTCCAAAAGCCTCTTCAGCTTTGAGATTCCCTTCTGCATAAAATCACATCCTTGTTCCAATTCGACAGTGATCTTCATCGATATGCAAGAGTAGTTCAGATTTCTTGAAGCAAAAATCTGTAAAAGCATATAGTAAACAATATTATATCATAAACGAGGGAAATCAAAGAATCAAACGACATCAATTAACTAAAACCCTAGCATGGAAATTGACAGACAGAAATTTAGCAACAAGTATATTCCATATAGTTACAGTACTGATATAACAAGCGAAGCACGTATAAAAAACATTATAACAAAACCAATAGAAAAAAATAAAACACAACAACATTTTATAAACAATGTCACTTCCTACGAATAAAAAATGATATGATAGCCGATCATGTAAAATATTAAAGAAAACAAATAATTGATTCCAGATTTCGAAACGAGCAACAAAATTACCATGAGACAAAATATCCGAAGTAATTTTGTTTACGGTGTGTACGCACAAAAAGTACAAACAAATACTAAAAAGTACAATTTATATAATCTATAAAAATACTAAACCCTATCCATTAAGTCATAAACCCTAAAATACTCTAAACAGCACTAAACTTAAAAAAAATTGAATAGTAAACTTTAAAAACTCTAAACCTTAAATTTTGAGCTATTAAATTATTCAATTTAATATATATATATATATATATATATATATATATATATATTATTAAATGAGTTATATAATCAAAGGAATCTTTTAAATAAGTTTTTTTTCCTAATTAAATCGGTTATATTTTGAGCCTCCTTAGTCATTAGGTGAACAAGTGAATTTTTTTAAAATTATTTTTTTATTAAATGCTACAATAAATTTTTTATTTAATCAATATTATTAAACGTATAATCCATACCTTGTAATATAAGTTAAACAAAGACGATATTTAATATCACTATTTTTATAATTTAAAATCTCTTTTTTTCATATAAGATTAATATTTTTAACTTCTTTAAAATGTTATACATGACTTTATTTTCTCTACTATCAATTATAATATTTTATTTTATTATAGTTTTTCTTAAGCTTTAACGAATTATTATTATTATTATTATTATTATTATTATTATCCATAAATTTCCACTAGCATTTATTATAATAATTAGAGGTGGGAATCGGGTGGGGCGGGGATAGTTTTGCATTTCGCATTTCGTTCCCAATACTTGTGGTTATGGTTTCGAGAAATCTCCATTAAATGCTTCGGGAATTTTTTCGTTCTCATACCTTTCCCGCACGGATCCCCGCAGTTATCGGGGAATCCCCATGCCAAAAAAAAAAAACAAATAAAATTATTATTTCACAAACCAAAATAAAAGGTCAATTCATTTTAAAATATAAAGTTTTGATACTTTGATTTGAAGCGGTTACGAGATGATGAAGATTGAAAGGGTGTTTTGTTGGGGAAGATTTAGACGAGAGTTTTAGCTAGTGTGGCTAGGTTTGAAAAAAGTTAAAGTGATAATAATATAGTTAGAGTTTTTTTATTAAAAATATATATTATGAGTATATAGATTAATAAGTATATATTTTTAAAAAAAAATTGTAAAATACGGGGATCCTTGCAGATATTTTTTGGGATCCCGTGTTATTTATACGGTTACAGTTCAGTTATCCCCACGGTTCGGATATAGCAATCATCGTCTTCATCCCCATTTGAGTTTCGATGATAAAACTTCCCCGTACTCGTGAGTGAAGGTTTCGGTTATTCTCCATACCCATCGGTTCGAATCCCCACAGTTCTCGAATATTGCCCACCCAATTCCCACCCCTAATAATAATTTTTTCCATCGCTATTATCATCATTTTCATAATTTTCAATTAATAAATTAATACTTTTTTATTAAATAAAGATATATTACGTTCTCATTCGAGATTTGAACCTATACAAGATTGGATGATATAAACATCTTTAGCCACTAGACCAATTAGTGTATCTGAATAAATTAATTTTTCTAATATTCTAATTTAATTAGAACGATAAAATAAGTTGAATTATTAGCTTCCTACGTTTCACATCATTCATATTTTAACGTGTAATTCGCAATTTTTTTTGAAATAAACTCAAATGCATGTCAATTAAAAATTAGAGATTAATATAAATATGAATATACATACTTAACAACCTATCATTTTTATTAATTCAATTCAATTAGAACGATAAAAATAAGTTGAATTATTACCTTCGTTTCATCTTGTTTGGTCATTGACAACTACACTAGTTTTAGTGTTGGTTACTGACCGTCGATAAACTTTTTATTATATTATATTTTTGTTTTTTCCCTTAATATTTAATAGGGTACATCTTCTTTTGCCTTGTGGTACATTTTTTGTCATCTTATTGATTTTCTTTGCTATGGACCTTTAGATTAGATTTTTTTTTGTGATTTGTTTGCCGATACAGTTAGATCTGTTCATATTTATATTTTGTTCGAGTCTTTTGATTAAGTTTTAACTTCTTTCTTGTACTTGTATGATTTCTATGGGCTAATTTATTGTGTCAATAGTTATAGAAAAATATATAAATTATATGTTTAATTTACGATTATGTTTATAAATTTTTTATTGTAATTTTGGATTTTTTTAAATAAAAGGGGTTGATTCTATAAAATTTTCTTTCTTCTAGCTCTCAAGATTATGCTTACTCGTGTAAAGCTTTGAACTTGGCTAATATTTGAGGATAAAAAATATCAGATTGGTTCTCGAAAATTATGTGTTTATTTTTTAAGGGGTTAAAATGATTAAAAATTAAATTTGAGAGACATAACATGTCATTTATCCATTTTTATAAAAATTAAAAATAAATTAAGATTAATTTCAAATTGAATAAAAAATATTAGGGGCTAAATAGAAACAAAAATAAAACCTGAGAGACGTAAGATGTAAATTACTATTTCCGTTAAAGCCAACCAGATTTGTTTAATTGAAAGTGCCATTTGGCGCATTCTAATTGGCCACTTTTTCATGATTGGACGTTAAATAATGAGACAACAGAGGTAATAACGGCGCCTTTAAGACTTAAAAATATCAATGATTCGTTTTTTCGACTGTATTTAAAAAGTTATTTAAGTCGACCCAACTTAGAGTAAATTGTTAAAAAAATTTGGTGACATCCAATTTTTTTCCTTACGTTTTAGTAAGAGCGATTTCCTATTCTTCTTTCCTTATATATAAATTGTTAAAAAAAATTATTTAATATTAATAATCAGTTAGTCTAATATGATGAGTAGAGTGTATTTTCAGATATCAGATCAGATATGATCTGAAAAATCAGATATCCGAAATATCGGAGTGGTAAAATAGTATTATATATTAGGTCTGAAAAAAATCATATATTCGGTTATTCGGATATTTGGATATCCAATTATCCGAATATATAATTTGGTTTAATTGTTTTTTGGGTTTGTATCTATGAAAATTTTGGATTTTCGAATACAACAAGCAACAAATTTTGAAATATAACAACATTCACATATACTAAATTTCAGTTTTTCAAATCTTTAGATATAATAAGCATCAAATTGCTAAAATATATCGAAATTTATATCTATAAAATCTTGAATTTTCGGATATTTTCAATTTTCAAATAATCGAAAACTTGAAATATTGCAATATGTATCTGATTCAAAAAAAATATAATCGAATATCCAATTCGAAAATAAAAAACGGATCATATATTCAAATTTTTGGATCAGATATTTTTGCTCACCTTTAGAGATGAGACACTAAATCCCTTAAGTAAGGTTCGGATCATGACGTTATGAATAAAACTAATTAAGTTAGCACTTAGGAGGGTCGTCCCATAATGGACTTCTACAATATCTGATCTGGATTATTAAATTAATTAATTGGATACCGATAATTAAAAAAAAGTTATTTAGTAATCAGATCCAACTTATTTTCAGGTATATGAGATTCTAAATCGTAGATAAGTCGTAAATTCTCCGTTGATACGATTTTATTATCCTTAAAAAAATTTAAGGACTAATGGGATAATAAAAACTAAGAACAAATATGTGAAAGAAAGTACCAGTGGCTGGTGCAGTAAGTTTCATACGAGAGCAATTGCATCCCATTATTTTAGAAAAAAATATGTTTAGTTCAATGCTCAATTTTTCTTTAAAATTTAATTCAACGTGTTATCAAAAATAATGAAATCTGCATATTCACTAGAAAAAATATATATTTTAAACTACATCTTGAATGGCCAAATTAATTGGATATTGTATCTAATTTATTTTTTTGAAATCTATAGCACTGGGTGGGATTATTTTCGAATCTATGATATTTTATACAGTAACTTTTAAGGACAAATAGTTTTCTACCCGACCTCATCAAAAATTCAAAAAAATAAGGGCACATTGCTTTCTATCCGACCTCATAAAAAATAAAAAGAATTGTAGAGGACGGATTGCTTTCTATCCGACTTCATAAAAAATAATAAAAAATTGTAGATGGCACATTACTTTCTATCCGACCTCAACAAAAAAATTAAAAAAACTAAGGTCTGTGTGATTTACAATCTGACCTTATGGGCAAGGATGCAGGCAGTGCAGGTGGGCCAGACGTGCAGTGTTAAGCCTTTTAAAGGCTAAAAAAAGATTCGATGCATGCATGGCATGTGTAACCGGGCAGTGAAAAGCCTTTTAAAGCTGAAAAAAAGATTCAGTTCAGAGTTTTAATTATTTTTCGAGAATGGAGAGTTGATTTATATTGATTGGATGGTGGGGTGGTGGGGTGGATAGTTGAGGTTTGAATTTTGAGTTGTTAAATAGAGGTTGAAGGTAAAGAATTGTAGTAGAAAGTTTGTGAAGAAATTGAGTGAAGAAGTTGAAGAAAGAAACTATTTGGAAAAAATATAGTAAGTTTGCAAGGTTTATATATTTTGTTTTTAAATTTAGTTCGAATATTTTTGTGTCAAATTGTAAACTAGTAAGTTGCCTTATTTTTTTCATTATGAATATTTTCTTGAAGTCGATTAGATTTAACGGTAATTGTTTTTACTAATATTTTTTTACTTATCTTCTATGTAGCTTTGTTAGAAGGATGACCGATTCAAATCCTATATTGAGATTACAAAATTGACACGTCTCTAGTGTTGCGGTTGATGATATGGTGCATTTTTTAAAGAAATTAATTTGAGATTAGTAATATTTTATTTTATTCTCTTATTTATTATTATTAAGAAATTTTTTAATTTAATGTAGACAACCGAAGAAACCTTCAAACATCATTTAAGCATGGGGAGTACTGACCCACACCCCGATATGATTGAATGGTTGCAAGAAGCGGGATTCTATCATGCCACCTTTTTTTCGTGGCTACAAGTTGATACCCGATTTAATTACCACACTAATTGAGCGTTGGAGACTAGAGACTCATACGTTTCACATGTTGTGTGGAGAATGTACCATTACGCTCGAAGACATGGTGATGCTAATTGGGGTGCCGGTAAATGAGAGTCCATTGGTTAAGGAGACGGAGGATTCAACTGTAAAGCTTTGCTATGATTACCTCAACAAGGTTCCAACTGGAACTGATGTGAGAGGATCTCGTATTAAACTGAGCTGGTTATAGAGAAAATTCAAGCTCGGGCACAATAATACACCACAAGATATTAGTTGTATGAGTCAAGCCTATATTTTACAGCTCATTGGGGGAAACTGATGCCAGATAAATCTAGCAATCTTGTTCACACACAGTATCTATCATATCTATTATCGTCTTTAAAAGCTGGTAATTATAGTCGGAGATCAACAATATTAATGTTCTTGTACCGTGAGTTGTGCAAGGCCGCTCTATTAGATAGTAATGGTGCGAAGACAAAGGGTGTTGGTGGATGTTTGTTCCTATTGCAAGCTTGGGCATGGGAACAACTTCTATTTTTTACACCGGTTACTCGAAGCTCAAGAAATTTTCCTCTTGTCAGTAGGTAGTTTTTTTACTTTGATTTGGAAACTTTGATTTGGAAGTTTAAATTTACTCAATTTTAAAATATTTTTATTTTATCTGAAAAATAATCAAACGACTGTTATTTGGATGTGTATACAAATGGATTACGAAAAAAGCTCACACAGGGTTAGCACATAACAATGTGAGAGTGTTTAGAGCTTCTATTGATTTATCTTGCAAAAATAAGGCATCAAAATTAAGTTACTTTTTCATGTTATTTTTTATGTAATTAATTTATTTTTTAAGTTAAATTTATATAATTTTAGCAGTTTATTTGGAGGTCATACACCGGTGGACGCGTAAATGTATCAGAAGCATTGATGCATGATTCCTATCTCTAGTGCGCAGTTACACCAATAATCCATTTTGCTTTTGTGGAGTACCAGTTTGGAGATATGGTCCTAAGGCAGTTTGGCTTCCACCAGTCCATTTCGAGAGATCCACTAAATCATGACACCCTACACCATGTGGACTTTCTCGTCAAGGGGCATCATGCATAGGAAATAAAGCATGTCGAGTATGTTGATATGTGGAACAATATACGTGAACTGTTGCCACCTCGTTCGCCACTTCAAGCCGATGATTTGGAGTCGAATATGTCACACCTTGACAATCAATCTAGTCGGAATTAGGTTCCGGTGATCATAAATTTTGTATCGTCGTACCTGAATAATGTAATTGCTCAATCTTTGTACCCCATTTTGAAGTAATGTAAGTTAATTGGGCTTAATTGAAGTTGTTGGACCTTTTTGTAAGTAATGAAAGTCTTTTAGTGACTAAATTGTGAAAATTCAAAGTTTGGAGACAAAAGTGTAAATTTGAAAAGTTGAAAGACCATCCTTGTAATTAAACTATTTCTAAAGAGGAATCACCTTCTTGCTAGTTTTTAACCCACGTGAGATGGTTCATCTTAATTAAGAAAGGATGACAACATGTGTGGAAATAGAAAAGAAAGATTAAGTGATGATTAAAAAGATTTCCTCCCAAGCTAGGAAACTATGTCATTGGCTGTTTGGGAGGCAACCATTAAATAGTAGTAAAACTACTCGGTTAAGTTTAGTAGATAAAATAAAAGGAGGGGAAACATTGTTTAAAGGTGAACTGAGACCAATTCCCACTCTTTTCATCATTTTCCTAACAAAGGTAAGCAAACACCTCCATTGTCATCTTCAAGCTTAAGCTCAAGCAAGCACCTCAATCCAATCTTTGATCTTTACTCAATTTCAATATACCATTTGTAAGCTTGTAGCTTGGTAAGTAAAACCCCTATGTCAATTTGATGATTTCATCAATCCTTAGAGTTCAATTTCAAGATTTAAGTCTTGAATGTTCAAGCTAAGCTCGTGTGTTAGATGGATAATTTCCTTATTTTGATGTTGTCTACAAGCTTTGGTAAGCTTGAAAAGTGTTTTTGAATCATTAGTTTCGATTATAATGTAATTCCCTAATTTTGAACTAGCTCAAGTGTTGGAAAACAAGCCATATTCACCATCTCCATTGCCAAGCATTCCCAACTACAAGGGGATCAGTATCTGAGGGCCTTGAAGTCTCCAAGTACTAGGTGAGTGTAATTGTGTCTCGGATCGACTAGGTGCCATCTCGGTTGCATTTGAATTGTGTTTAAATTGTGTCTTCATTTGGATAGCTCAAGTAGAGCTTACAATGTATGAATTTCTTGTGGTAAGTGTGGTAAGGTCACTTTATTACTTTTGATGCATTCGATGTTTTATGATTCATTTGTCATACGTTATACGTGAAAAATATTTAATGTTAACATTGACATCCACGGGAATCTATATGATGCATAAATGATATGATATGTTAATTGGAGCCAATGCTCAATTTGCAATCCGATGTGATATGACCTAAGGGCACAAAGGTAAGTTTTATGATGAAATATGTAACCTTGGACACTTGTGGACTTTGGATACAATTGGCATGCCATAGGGTCATTTGAGCTTATCATGTAAGGGATTGGACTACAGCCCGGGCTACGGCCTATATGTAGAGAGAAAATGTTGGATTGTGTAAGGGACTCCGGAGCTACGGCTCAAGGCTAAGGCCTACTTTTGATACGATTTGGTGTATAGGGGAATCCGTGTATCCATAGCTTGCTATGTCCAAGGGATAAATGAAGAATATGTATTTTGCATTTAGTATATGTAATCGCTAGCATGTTGACGTTAAGCATGATTTGTATATGTTAATGTTATGTATATGTCATTCGAGCATGCTTACATGTTATACATGCCATCAAGGAACTTGTTTGCATTTGTTATAACTACCTCACTAGGCTATGTAAGCCTAACATTCGTGTGTCTCGTGTATTTCAGGATCTTGAGGGAATCTGAGCTTTGATGGTTGAAGTTGCAAGTCACTCACATCAACTCCATGTATGCTTACATTTTGTTTTGAACTCCTAGTAAGGTGGCATGAGGCTTAGACATGTTATATTTGCCTATTTTGATATGTGTGTAACAGCCTAAAAGTGTCTAGGTGTTATTTATGAAATATGGTGTGTTTGTAAAATAGTAAAACTAGTCAAATGGGCTTAAAGGTACCAAAAGGTAAAAACTTAGTAAATTGATTCGAAATGCTCTAAAATTTTGTATGCTATTAGAATTATTGATTAATAACTCTTTGGTAAAATTTGGTAAAGTTTGGACATCGTTTAATAGATTAATTCAAATAAAAACCAGCTAAAATCTGTCATTACAATACAAGTGTATCGATACAGGTCAAGTTGTATCGATACGGCCTTGCATATTTGGTCTAGTTAGACTCAGGTCAAGCATAGGGTATCAATACATGTCTAAGTGTATCGATATGGATTTTGGCAGTAAGGTCTGGGAAATAAGTTGTATCGATACAGCCTTAGGGTGTATCAAAACGGGTCAACCTTGGTCAACGCGTATCGGTACATGCTTAGCTGTATCGAAACGAGGTCTTTTGAACAAAGTCAAAATAGGTCAACATGTATCGATACAGCCTTAGCTATATCGATACGAGATTTGGCAGATTCAAATGGAGATGTGATTTATATGTATCCGTATCGATACGGCCCCAAGGTGTATCGATACGGAGTTAGTTAATTATGTTAAAAAGCATTGAATATAGTTTTGAATATTTTATAAAATGGTCACTGAATCTTGTATGGTCTAATTGGATAGGTAAATGACCTCCGTTAGTGATAAAATTTCACAGACTAACAATTGATAAGTTCACTTGAAGGTTAGTAAAAATAAATTTTGATAAAGACCCTTAACTTGTAAAATTTACATTTTGGTCCCTAAGTTTACAAAAGTTTAAAATTGACCCAAATTGAGTAAGTCGCTGATGAATAAGTCTGTTAAGTCTTAAAGGAGGTTAATAAGACATTATGAATAAGTTCCAAACTCCGATTGAGCTTTCAATCTCCAACTATGTCTTCCGGTAACACTTTCTAACCTAGTTCTCTACTAGGTCGGGAAAAAGGGTATTACAAGGTAATTCAAAGTACATGTTCTTCTATCACAATAATGGAAGACCATACTTGACTACTGTAGAAGAACGAGAACAATGCCGAGTATTTCTAAAAAAATATGGTGGTCGTGGTCAATCATCTAATAGTGCAAAGGGCCGGAGTCAAATGGATGAATTCCACAATAAATCTAGTACACCGTATATGTATGCTAATACTTCTCCAACCACATATGAACATCCAGCAATGGCCGAGAGCTTAGTAGGAAATCTAGTAGATGACAGATTTTATCATCCACAACCACCTATTTACCATCTAGCTGTAGGCGATAGCTCGTTTACAAATCCAGTGGATGACAAATTTTATCATCCGCAACCACCCATTTACCATCCAGTTGCGAGCAGGAGCTCATTTGCAAATCCAACGGATGACATATTTTATTATCCTCAGCCACCCATTTACCATCCAGTTGTGGGCGGGAGCTTGGTTGCGAATGATTCTGAAGTATACGTACCGAATTTTTATTATTCACAGTCACCCATATACCCGAGCTTTGGTGGAAACATGGACTATCAGGGGATTACAAATTTCATGGCATATACGTTGATTAGCAGTCCTACGTTTTCATCACATAGTAGTGACTATGTGTTTACAACGTCGCCTACTATGCCTCCAGTGATTGAAAATGATGCTGAAGAGGATGATGATGCACCTCAAAGATTGCAACGAGATCGACGACCACCGCGGCGTTACCATTCGATCACATCCTGACATAGGCAAAAATTGCATAGAAAATGATTTCATGTAACTCTTCTCTATGTAATTCAAATAATTTGGGGATGACTATTATTATTAGTTATTTGAAATTTGTTAGGATTGTTGCATGCTAGAATTTAAGATAATTTGAATATTATTGTTATATCAAAATAAACATCTCAATAAATTTGAACATAATTCATTACCAAAATAAACACCGAACATGCATTAACTAATAAGTAAACCATATGCATCAAATAACGTACTCATAATCAAATAGAAAATGTTCATTCGAATACAAATATAAAGAAATGAAACTAGTTCTACCACGAATAGTGAATGAAATCACTGAGGTATTGCCATGTAATTCGGTCGATTTGGACATTTGTTTTTGGAATGGCCTATACTCCTACATCTTGTACATCTCTTTGGTTCTTATGCCTCCATGTAATGAAGATCCATACTAGTATGGATGCGAGTAGATGGAGGTCGGCCTTTTGGTTCTCTACGGAGTGCTGGATTCGGTAACCATTCGTCATGCTCCAGTGGTGGCCAATATTGTAAATTTGAGATTAGTGGGAACTCACATCTGTAAATATTTTATTATCCTGTGCAAGTTAAAGAATTCATCCGCAAATCTGTATGGGTTAACCCCTTTAGACATACATACTACAGTTGCATGCCTATATGGATATCGCCATGCTTGGAACTCACCACAGTCACACCATCTTTGCCTAAAATCGACTTGAAATGTTTGTGCAAAACCAAAGTTTGATTTTGATATAACAAATTGTTTAAGAACATATTTGTAAAAGAAAATAAATTTTTAAGTATCTCAAAGACTCACAATTGACAAGGATTTTTCAAGTACAAAATTATTCAAAGTCAAAAACTTAGACCTATAAATTTTTGTAAGTGTTTTTAAAGCCAAATTCAACTTTTACGCCCTCGAGCGTTTCGATACGGGCTTAACTTAAAAGGTCACTGTAAGAATTCGTTTTGATACAAGCAAGCCTATTTCGATACGACCTTCATATGGGCTAAGGTTTTTACTCAGACACTTCGATACGGTGCCATCCGTTTTGATACATCCTTCATACTGGGTTTAAGATTTAAGAACAACGTACCAATACGGCTATCAGCATATCGATACAGGGGTTAAGATTTTTCGAATCTTTTTATTTATTATTCAGACGTTACCTTGTCAGTTATTGGGAACACGTAATTTTGACAATCAGTTAACCCGTATCGATACGCCTACGTGGCGTACCGAAATAGGTTTTGGCAATTGCCCAAGTAAGTAAAATTGTATTGATAGAGCCTTGCCCGTTTTGATACGCCTCTTGTTTTACATTGAGACCGTACTAATATGCATTCCCGCGTATCGGTAAGCCCCTATATTTTATATATAACGGCTCTTTTTGTTTTGAGACATGTATCGATACAGTTGTTCGTGTACCGATACAGTAGATTGCAGAAGTGCATTAATGGTGGGAAAAAGGGAGCCCAACGGCCCTACTGATGATGCCAACTACCCAAACGGATAAAAATCAGTAGAAGGGTATAAAAGCAAGCCTAAAAAGCTACAACAACAACAAATGAACAAGTCAAGCACATTCAAGCATAAATCTAATCCTTTTGAGCCTTATAGAGTCAAATTTTTGTAACCCTCTTGAGAGATTTCATTGTATTCATTTTTATTCAAGTTTGGGTTTGTGTGAACTTGTAATTGGGTAAACTTATCTACCTTTGAGAGGCATTTTTCTGCTTACCACAATTTCTCTTTGTAAGAGTGTCTTTGATCAAGCTTTAGGTAGAAAGCTTTGATCGATTGTAACAGTTTCCTCCTAAGCCGAGAAAAGGTGACGAATTCAGTGAGTGAATTGTTGAAATCCTTAGTAGGGTGCTTAGGCAGTGGATGTAGAGCTTGTTTTAAGCTTGAACCACTCTAAAATTGCTTGTGTCCTATTTTTTACATTTCCATCTTGCACCCTTCAACTTTTAAGTAGCCAATTCACCCCATATTGGCCAATTGCCATTGTTTGATCAACTTAATAGTTTGGTGGTGGCCTCCTTCATTTTTGCGTATGGAATAAACAACATCAAAAATCTGTCCATTTAGGTCGAACCCGTAAACAACCATCGATCTTGTCGGTTCCATGTTCTTTTGCATTTTTATCATAAGATCAGGAGACCAAACTTGTCCCCTATTTATCATAGCTTGGATTTTTGACCCTTTATCAGACCAAACCTTAGCCAACCTGTAGTATGTCTCTCTCACCAAGCTTGCTATTGGGATATGGTGTGTTCCTCTTAATACACCATTTATTCACTCCACAAGGTTGGTTGTCATTTGCCCGTATCGTTGACCTTTATCATACGATTGGGTTCATCTTTTTCTCTCGATATTATTTGCCCATGCCCAAACATTTTCGTCGTACTCTATCAAATTACCCAACTTCCTCTCAAAATTCGGTCGCAGTAGTTCGTATCATGTTTCATAATATATGTTGTTAGCATCGACAAAAATCATAACACATAAACAATCGAGTCTGAGAAAATGAAAATTACTTACCCATGCCTAAAATTACACTATGAATGTGGGTTTTTTTTCACATTTCAATTGCGTTCTTGCCAATATGACATACACAGTATGCGGGATATACGTACAAAGGTGTCCATCGGCTGTTTTCTCAATCAATTGTTGCTAAGATGCCTGTTCCTCTATCCAAAATCAAGCAAACCCCATCTTCTCAAACAACATGTTCACGTAAATTACTTAAAAAATTCTAAGAGTCCGCTGACTCTATATCAACAATTGCGAAGGCAATCGAAAATATATTTTGATTACCATCTTGTGTAACGACAATCAACAGAACATGTTTGTATCTTTTGTACAACCATGTGCCATCGACTTAGACCATCCGTTTACAAAATGAAAAGCCTTCGATGCATGGCTTGAATGCCCAAAATAGTTGGTGGAATATTTTCTTCCCTTGAAGAAGCTAACCTTCTCGGTTGCATGCATTCTTGGTTTTATACCTGACTATGGTCCCCGGAATAAAATATACCATTGCTTGTAATAGTGTCGATAGCTCATTGTATGACTTCTTATAATTGTCGTACACCTTTTTCAGTGCTTTATCCCTTGCATGCCAACCCTTGCCATGTTTTATTTGGTATTCAAATTGTTGTTTCACAGATGTCGTAATAGTTGAAACAATAACCCTAGGATTTGCTTCAACCAACATCTTCACGTGGCGGGATATTACACGGAGTCTAACTTACGGTGGTCTTGGTTGATTGAATTTTGTAAACAAGTGTGTTGACCATTGTACTTTGTAATATCCCAAGAAGTTCTCCTCTAAAGTTTAGACACTCGAATCTTCCAATTACAATATTCTCCATATTTAACACATTTGGCAAACATAGTTCTCGGACTGGATTCTTTATGAAGTCTACATGCTTTCTGATGGAATACTCTTTAATTGCCAATGTAGTTTATTCTTTGTCTTTAAATTGCATCCCAACTGATAATTCATCATAGGGACCCGAACTTAATTGTGGCATGATCGGGAATTCAGGTGCCCTCATCGCATCATAATCTATTAAGTTTATGTGAGCAGGAGGTTCGTACCATGTAATGTCATTCTCGGCCGAAATAAATTCACCTCCACCAAAAACAGGTTCATTACCAAGGTCATCACCACTCAAATCGGGATATGTGGTTTCTTCATCTTATCTTCACTAGAATCAGCAAACGTTTCTCCCTATCTACCTTGAAGATTTTCAACGACAATGCCAACGCTCGGATCAACTGTCGACTTAACCGTTAGGAACGTCGAAGGTCCAGCATATGGATGAAATACATCCAATGTCCCACTTTCCAATATAGCTACAAAACTATCTCCAAACCTATATGGCTGGTCCTCAACCGCACTACTGAAACCCATTTGAGAAGAACTTCCAAATACATTTCTGGATGAGCCCAAATCTTCATATCTCCCACGCAACTTAGCATGTAACTCAACACTTCAAATACGTATTGAATCATGCTCTGCAATCATGATTCCAACATCATCACCATCATCTTTAAGAGCTATTGCAGAATATTTGACTAGATCATCACATGTCTTCCACCAGTACCGCAAACGAACAATCTCAGCTCCTATTTTTCTTTCTATGTCATGCTTCAGCTCTCGAACGAAAATGTTCTTTGAAAACCTCATCTTCGTAGTGTTTTCTGAGTCAAATACGACATCGATATCATTTTTCACAAATTCACCATCGTAATGGACAACAACCATAAATACGTTTCTCATTGTCTTTGCACGTTCAAAACCATATATATTTTTGAATTAAATTACAGAAGTCAAAATTATCATAATGTTATATTATATTGTTACGAATTTTTTACCTAAACAACAAAATAAAAATAAACAAAAAATCTACATATTCAAAATAAAATGTAAAAATCAACGTACTATAAATTTCTTCAAAATTTATTCTTCTCCTTCTTTACTCTATTTTTTCATACTTTCTTCAACTTTTATCATTAACCTCACTTATTTAACACAAAAACACAACACACAAAATAATACACAATTTTTCGTTATTTACCCCTACAATCTATTTAATAACCATTCAAAATTTAAATTCTATACCCCCTACAATTTAAAGTCGATTCACATACCCCTACAATCTATTTTCAGCCTTAAAAGACTTATCACTGGCCACCGAATCTTTTTTCAGCCTTTAAAAGGTTTAACATTGAACGTCTGCCCCGTCTGGCTTGCTTGCACCATCTGGCCCGCTGCCCATGAGATCGGATTGTAATCACACTGACCTCAATTTTTTTTAATTTTTATGAGGTCAGATAGAAAGCATTATGTCCTCTATATTTTTTATGAGGTCAAATAGAAAGCAATGTGCCCTCTTTTTTTGAATTTTTGATGAGGTCGGATAGAAAGCAATCTGACCTTAAAAGTTATTGTAGAAAATGACATAGATTCGAAAATAATCCACCCAGTGCTATAGATTTCAATTTTTTTTGGATACAATATCCAACCAATTTTGCCCATCTCGAATGTCTGTATTCACCACTAAAAAATTATTCTAAACTCACGTATCAGAGTAAATGACTTCTTTTTGAATTATTGCAAGAAAATTGAACTTCGTTTATTTATTTAGAAGAGGCTTAAATAAAAATATTAGTGCTTAAACTATGCATCTTTTGAATTTTGAGTGTCTAAAGTATTTTTTTTTACTAAAAATAGGTTCATAACGTTTACACCGTTATAATTTTAGGTGTCTGGTCGTTAAGGGTGTTTAAATAATCTATTAATCAATTAATGTTAATTTTTGAAAAAATTTAGCGTCGTGGTTGATTTAACTACTAAATACCTGAAATTAATAAAATAAAATATTAAATATTTATTTTTTTTGGGGACTTTACAAGAGATATCGCAACTCGGTTACGCGCGCCCGCGGTAACCCTACAAAGTTTTTTTTTACTATTGTAACTCTGCTGCACCCTTATTCGCTCTGCTCTATCTCGATTCGATTTTTCTCTCTCTAGATTGCAAAACCCTAACCTAATAGTTCGTTTTGAAACGATTAAATAAACAAAATTTTATCTTTATAATTATTTTCCTTGTCCTAATTACTGATGCCCTGAATTCCAATGCGAGTTACGCATCGATCCGGTGCGTGGAGCTTAGGCGATGGACGCGTTGAAGGAGAATCTGGCGGAGCTAGAGATTGGGAGCACCGTGGAGTCAATTCAAAGGTTTATAGACATTCAGAGGGAGCTCTTCCACAGCCAGATCGATCAGCTTCAGAATGTTGTTGTTACACAATGCAAACTCACCGGCGTCAACCCACTCGCCCAAGAAATGGTTCGTCATTCCAAAATTCCGTTTTCTTTCTCCCTTTGGCCGGAGTTGACCAAAAATAAACCATGCACTCCAATATCTTAAACTTTTTATTTGCCATTTTGCAGGCAGCTGGTGCTTTGTCCATAAAAATTGGTGAGTATCTGCTAAAGTTGCTTTGTGGGGTCACTTATACTGTTAGGAGCTTACATTAGAATTTTCTAGCGACGGCATGGTTATAGTTGTGTAATTATTTTGAGATCGTTGATTTCTTTTGTGTTTATTGATGCGACAATTATTTCCTAATGTAGAATGGGCGATATTTTTATGAATTAGGACGTGGTTTATTACATTGCTATCTAAATCATCGAATATTTTCCCCCAGGGAAACGACCAAGAGATTTGCTAAACCCTAAGGCTGTGAAGTATATGCAAGCTGTTTTTTCCATTAAAGATGCGATTACTAAGAAAGAATCCCGTGAGATTAGTGCTCAATTTGGCGTTACTGCCACACAGGTATGTATATTTAATAATTTATATCATTTGTAGTTTATAGCAATAAATCTTTCCATATCTTTTGGCGAATGATGTACATAATATTCAGAATCGGTTTGCAGTTATGTTAATGTATCATCCTTTAGATATTATTGTAAATTCAATTATCTACTTCCAACTTTTATATATAGCAATAGCATACAACATTGCTTCCAATCATACTGTCTCCCAGAGGATGGATTTTGATCGATTAATGTTAAATTGCAGGTGCGTGATTTTTTTAATAGCCAACGCACTAGGGTGAGAAAGCAAGTTCGGCTGTCAAGGGAGAAAGCCTTGAGATCTAATGCTTGTAAAGAAACAGAAGAAGGGGCACTCCCAACTGGGTCTGAAGCTGTTATACCGGTTGAGCCAGTTCCATTAAACTCTGTTGGCCCTGTTAATTCTGAAGAAGCACCATCATGCTCGACACAGGATGATTCTCTTACTGGCATAGATGAGTTGGATAAACATTTTGTTGAAAACATATTCAGTAAGATGCAGAAAGAAGAAACTTTTTCCGGGCAGGTGAAACTGATGGAGTGGATCTTGCAGATACAAAATACTTCAGTACTATATTGGTACTTATCAAGGAAACTTATTACAGTCAGCAATAAGCATATTGCTGCTTGTCTTATTTGATTTAGTAGTGTCTCTTTATCTTTCAGGTTTTTAAGTAAAGGTGGTGTGATGATTTTAGCAACATGGTTGAGTCAAGCGGCTGTTGAAGAACAAACTACTGTTGTCTTGATCATCCTCAAGGTACATGTTGATTCAATGCAGATGATTTATATGCCCCTGTATTTGTAACTTTACCAATGTTACTGTTAATATTTGGAATATAGGTTCTTTCTCATTTACCTCTACAAAAAGCTCTTCCCGAACATATGTCAGCCATACTGCAAAGTGTTAACAAGCTGCGTCTGTACAGGTTTTCAGGTATTCATTTGTTGGTTGGAATTTAATTCTTCTTCTGCTTTTTCATCTCTCCATATCTTATTATTATGCTTGTCATAGTGAGGTTGGATCATTATCTTAGATCTTAACCAATGTGTCATATGTGATAACAGCTTTTGGGCTTATGGCCGTATTGGAAGTGTTCATATTTTGTTTTGGTTGTGTTAATATTTCTGGTATAATGCTTTGTTCTTTCTTTTTCTTGCCTATATTTGAACTTAATTGTCCAGAGTAAAATGCTGGAAAGACTGATATCGGCAGTCTCTCTTGCTTTTGGAGTCTATTTTATTGGTTGCTTTTGGTTTCTGACTTCATCCTTGGTAATGTCTGATAATAAAGGAAATCACTGATGGGAAATTAGAGTGGATATACCAAAATAGTTTTTTCTTAGTGATCATTAAATGTTGCCTGGTGGGTAAGAAAGTACTGTGATATGTGATAAAAATCCACTAGTAGATAATCTTCATTTGTGGGGGAAATAATTTTTCTGCTGAGATGTATTATTTGTATACTTTGTGGTACCTTGGATCTCATTTATCTGATTTGAAGATCAGATGTATCAAACAGGGCAAGGCTTTTGATATCACTGTGGAGCAAAATGTTTGCAAGAAGCCAAGTTGCGAAGAAACCAAATGGCTTGAGGTCCTCTCCTGAAACACAGAATGAGATATTACTGAAGCAGAGGTAACTTTTCATCTTAACATCCCATGTGTGCTTGATTTCTTTCAATTTAATTCTTATTATTTCTCTCTGAATACAGTATCAGTGAAATTATGGGTGATAGCTCTTGGCAGTCAAATGTTTACAAGCCTGTAAGTCTAGAAAAAATAAATATTTTTTTTAACATGGGTATGCTATTGATTTTTCTTCTTCTAATTAATGTTAATGGTCTTCCAGGAAGGAGCTCTTGCTATCTCTAATGTCAGGTGTGGAATTTATTTGTATTTGTATCTGATATATTTATATGTTGGTTGTCATTCTTAATATTTCTTAATATGGAGATAATAAAGATAATAGTTCATTTAGGAAATTAGAGTCTCCACAAGTTTTGAAACAGCTACCAGCCTCCACGGATGACTCTACAAAGAAGAACCACATTGGTGTTTCTGGTTCTCGTATCCTTGAGGTCGTTTTGTTATGTTTATTGATACCCCCATTCCCTTCCCTCTTCTTCATTATTTATTTTTCAGGTCAGGTTAGTGATAAATATTTTTTCACCTTGTAAGAGGTAGGCTTGGTGTCTATTTTCCCCTCAATTAGAATTTGGTTGTTCTTGTGTGTCTGGTATGTTAATTGTTTCTCATCCTTAAGAATCTGGACTATTATTATTACAATTATTATTATTTGGGTTTATTTGCTACTAGATATGATCTATTTGCTAGAACTTCTTTTCAATCTCTTCTTCTGTTTTACCAATCTTAATTGATTTAAAACATGCAAGATGCTGTATGTGCAATTGTTTAGTTCTTTTATCACAGTGCCTTAGCTAGTCCAGATAGCAGGGAACGTAGGAAGGTTCAGTTAGTGGAACAGCCAGGGCAAAAAATGGCTAGCAAAAACTCCCAAACAACAAGAACAGTTCCAGTTAGTCAAAGTCGCCCTCTGTCTGCTGATGATATCCAAAAGGCAAAAATGCGTACTTTATATATGCAGCAGGGTAAACATGGGAAGACTGGTTCCTCCTCTAATGGGATGAATGAAGTGAAGAGTGAAGGTCTGAACAAACCTTCACCTTCTAAGACCAGCTTTTCTCGGCCAGTTTCTAAAGTCCCCTCCCAGCCCCCGGAAGAACAAAAGAAGCCTGTAATACTTTCCCCCAAATCTTCTAACAGGCTGGAAACGACTGTTGATCCAAAACGGCCTGTGGTTTCAAAGGAATCCCCGTGGGAGAGATGCAAGAAGGTCAAAATCCCATGGCACATACCGCCAGGTAAATTTGCATCAGCGTATTTCTTTAGCTCCTGCTTTCTGTTTTAGATGGTAGAGAGTGCCGTTTAAGTATCCACAATGGAGGAAGATTCAATTGCATCTTTGCAACCATGGCTGACTACTTCCTTCATTTCTCCATCCCTTCTCCCGCAATCTTTTTCCTTTGAAAACTTTTTTTTTTGCTTGAAAGTTGAGAATTGGTTTAGTTGTCTATGTTCTCATCCCTCTTTACCTAGAAATATTGAAAGTTAAAACAAATGTTACAAATATCTTTTCTTGATATGTGATAATAATTGTATAGTCAGGGTGGAAATTTGAAAATATTAGGATTTGGATTTACTGCATATAATGAGTTTTGGTCTTTTTCCAAAGTTAGTTTCTACGCCTTGATTGTTTTTATTTGATATGAGCATCAGCACGTGGCTGAATTGTACATCCAAAAGGTATACCAGAAAAATGAAAACCATTGAAACCGACTTTAGTGACGGCTAGTCATGGCAGATAAAATTCTCCAAAGGCTTTTTGCTAATACAGTGGTTAGTCCAATCTCTATCAGGTTTTCATTATCAAACTGGAGTATTGTATTTCTTCAATAGGATCATGCTGGTCGTTTGAAACAAGTGTGCCTGGATCCAAGGCAAAAGGCTGTTGCTTGACCAATAAAAGTGCAGGCATTTAATTCTTCAGTGGATTGCTCAATTGAGATTGATTGAATCCTTTTTAAAGGATTTATTTATTTTTTATAAGGAGCTTCAATCTTGAATGACCAGTGCTTCCAAGGTGTAATTATCAGGCTGATGGAAATAAGGGTTCTTTTATGCTATGAATTTGATATCTGGATGCTAAGAAATTGAAACTTCTCTGGGTAAAAGTTGGCACACTATTAGCACTTTTGGTTTAAAATATAGTCGAAGCAAATATGTTATTGATTTTTGAACCAAATTGACCAAAGAGGCTTGATGATCACAGATTTATGGTGCTATAAAACAAAAAAAGTAGAGGATTTTTCTTGTGATGAGCTTAAAGTGACCCCAACTTGTATTTACATGCTTTTCTTGTTACCAGCAAACTCTTCTTCAATAAGAACAATAATAACAAGACACAGGTCTCTTCAATCTGTTTCTAATGATTTTGTATATCTAAGCCAGTGTTAGTAATAGACTTGTTGTACAATAGATGGGATGGTGTTTTGTCGTAGCTTACAGGGTGGTGTTTCTTCTATGATAGGTGATTTATCTTTCTGATTTGGACAGACAGTCACCAGTCGATTTTTTTAATTTCTTGGTTTGGTTCTCCCGCTGTGTTTCCACATTGTCGTGGTGACAGTGGATTTGCTCAGGATTAGGCATTTTGAATGAGTCTGCTAGTCTCAAAGATGTTTGCTCCATGCTCATCGCACCAATGTGGAAACACAAAATGCAGAACAAAGAGAACCAAGCCAAGAAACTGAAAAATTGGCTGATGATCTTCTGCCTAAATCAGAAGGGTGAATCATTCATTGCCGACAAAACACCACCCTGTAAGCTACCACGAACCATCATCTCATCTGTTGTACATCAACAAGACCTATTTTTTTATTTGATTATTAGAATAATTCAATCACTATTGAACTATGATTTTCAGCTAAAAAGGCAATTCAACATCCTTGTTCAATGCTTCTAGTCAATATGTAAGACAATTAAACAGCAAAAATTTTCCCACAGCTTGAATGTGTTCTTCCCACTCTCTCTCGCTCTCTCTAAGCCTTGTTCTGTTTGTTAATTGTTAGTCATCTCACTCTTATTAATTGATCTGCGGGTTTCAGACTGTTTTGTCATTTTTTTTTTTTTTTTCTGCAGAAATAAAAATCAACGAACTTTGGAGCGTTGGTAGTGGTGAGAGTAGCAAAGAGGTTGACGTGCAGAAAAACAGAAACCGTAGAGAGAGGGAAACATTCTATTACACGAACCAGGACATACCCTCTAACCCCAAGGAACCATGGGATCGAGAAATGGACCATGATGACACACTGACCCCAGAAATCCCAACCGAACAGCCACCCGATACCGACTCCACTGAAACACAGGTCACCCATGGTGAACATGTAAATGGTGCAGCAGCTATTTTGGAACCTTCTTCCTCCCAAATTGGTGGTGCCGTTGCGGCTGAGCCGGATCTCGAGTTGTTAGCTGTACTGCTGAAAAACCCAGCTTTGGTTTTTGCCTTAACTTCTGGCCAAGCTGGTAACTTGACGAGTGAAGAAACAGTGAAGCTGCTAGACATGATTAAGGCTGGTGGGGATGATACTGGTAAAAAAGTGGAAGAGAAGGTTGAAGTGTCTCTTCCATCTCCGACTCCGTCAAGCAATCCCGGAATGGTGCGTGATATAGGCTTCGTTGTTCTACCTGGATCCACATTTTCATACATAATTAAAATGAAAATCTACATGAAAAAAGAATTATAAAAAACCTGGTAGAAAATTATAAGGTTAAAAAGTGTGCTAGTCTGGTAAAGAAAAATGGCAACCAATTTAATGTTAAGATGGGAGCATGCCCCACATGTGGAATAGCCAATGGTTCATGTCAATCATTGATGGAAAAATCTTCATCAGGTATCCAGATGGCAATACGTGGCAAATGTCTGGACTACAGTTATGAAATTATATAGTACTGCTGCTGTACTGTCCTAAAAGTTACACATCCAGAGAATCTTTGATTTGATGACATCATTTTGTTATGGGATCATGATGTCAGTAGACTAATTCTCGTTGGTTTTTGTATTCATCTAAATTTGCAGAGTGGATGGAGACCGGAGGCTGTGAGGAACCCTTTTTCACAACATAGTCAAATGGGAAACAGAGTTGCCCAAGCTTCTGTTGGAGTTGGCACGGCGATTCCCGTTGCCGAACGGCTTCCCGCTGCTAGCATGGTGGCGCCACAGCAAGAAGCAAATGGCAGATCATTAGCTCAACAGCTTGCAGCAGCCATGGCACGGTTGTTGCCTCAAACAAATACCACGACTCCAGAAAAGCTTCATTCTCTGATGTTGCTTTTTCACATCATGGTCTCTCTTCTAATTCTCCTGTTATGCAATCGCCTGCTGGTCCATCAATGCGGGTTGAAACCATGGCACCACATATACCTGAAAAAGTGCACTCTTCATATTCTCCGTCGCCATTGATGCCAATGCTGTCACAGCGACAAACACCACAACAGCTACAGCCACAACCGCACCATGCATACGATCCTCTTCAAACTCATCCATATTTGACTAGACCCCCAGTGGGAAACATAGGTCCAATGTCTGATCCATGGAGAGGCAGACAGTTTGGATTCTAATCTTCATTCTCAGGTTAATCAAAACAATTATAATGCATCATCGTCGTTCGGAGGATCTATGCAGCCTCAGTTGCGATCAGGCCGTCCTCCACGGGAAGGAAATGAGTACGCCGGTAATGATGGTTTCGAGTCATGGAGTCCGGAGAATAGTCCAAACAGGTCTTCAGAGTTTGTGGAGGGACGGAACTACATGGAACCCAGAATGAACTCTGGCCGGAGCTATAGAGCTGATAGGACATCATGGCAAGTGGAATTTGTTGGTTGGTGTATAGGTTGAAAATGGACCAGAACAGACATTGGGAAAAATACAAATGAATAATACAATATTACTCGAATTATTAAAATATCTATATAATTTCAATCTCATTTTTAGAATTTTCTTCTCCTTTTCAACCATTTAGTCTTTTGACTGCTACAAAAAAAATTCTTTCATCAATTTTAACTTTTTATTTTCTTATCAGTATTTTCCCTTAAAATATCTTCTTTTAGAAATTAATATTGTAAATGTATTATATTTTTAGATCTTATCTTATTTATTAAATAACATTATAAATTTTACTCGAATATATACGTATATTGTACATGATTATATAGTCATGTAAATTAAAATAATTGTTATTATATTATAAATATTTACTAGTAAATTTGGACAGAAATTTGAATGAACTAAAATTATTTTAAATAAAGCTTAAATAATTAAATAAGATTCATTTTTTTACTCAAACGAATACTCACTCCAAATGCTATGCTGGTGAATTGAATTATATATATATATATATATATCACGAGTTCCATGTTTCAACCTAAAGTAATGATTTTTAGTTCTTTTATTTACAGGTTATATAAAATTATGAAAAGATAAAAATATTTGTATAATAATTTTATCCTTTAAAATACTTTTTTAATAATTTTAAAATGAGTTTGTATCCGGTTAATTCATATCAACTTTGTCATACATTTTATAATAAGTATAGATAGTAATATTGACTAAATTATAAATTTGGACCATTTAATGAAACTCAACTTTTAGGTTTTAGTTTTAATACTTTAATTTGATATTCTAATTTTATAATCAGTTATTTAGTGCAAAATAATATTGACTGTTAATGGTAGTAATATTTTATTAAAATTAATTAGTAGTGTTACAATTTATCTAAATTATAAAAATAAAATTAAATTAAAACATAGAGATTAAATCTTAAAATTAAGTATAATGGAGGAAACCAAAATCAAAGATCTGTTAATGGTGATGAAATTTACGCTTGAGTTGTCTGTTTCATTTCACCCCACTTCTGCTAAACTGAGTACATATGGTGCGTGTGCGTTTTATAATTTTATCTGAATACAAGTTAATATCTCTGTTGAATTTTAAATTTAAATAAATAGACGTAAATCAACAAATTAAATTATTTGAATTCAAATATATTTTGTTTGACCATACAACAATATATTTGTATGCCTTATGTAATTTTCTCCAATTTTTGACTCGCAGGTTGATCCCTTTTCTAGTGTTGGTGCTGCACATGGCATGGTACTTCATAAATCTCACCCAGAAGTCAACTGCAGTTTTCGTACACATAGGTACATTACATGATACTTTATCTATTTTAAATTTGAATAA
Source organism: Hibiscus mutabilis (assembly GCA_019671005.1). NCBI lineage: Eukaryota > Viridiplantae > Streptophyta > Magnoliopsida > Malvales > Malvaceae > Hibiscus > Hibiscus mutabilis. The sequence goes on from CM033716.1 coordinate 12,176,744, forward strand.
TATTTTTTAAAATTAAACTGAAATTATATTCAAAGTGATAGTATTACAAAGGTAATACCGTAAATTTTAAAAATTCAATGCGTAAAAATAAATATAATAAAATTCTAAAGGTGTGAAAGACATTAAAATACAAGATTTATCACTTTAAAAAGGACTTGAATAATCTTTTGAATAAAATCCATCAAACAACTACTTCAACCAGAGTACTCTATGAAAAAAGTAAATTTTTTATTACTTGTTCTTGGCATATCGGCACAACCACAAAAGAAAATCATAAGCATATAAAGATCGACATACTTTGCTAACAAGAAGACTCGTTGATACTCGTCACCCGGATATTAAACTTTCACAAAAACATACTATAACTGCTATAAAAGCATACAGAAAAACTACCATAAAAGCGTATGTAATAAAAAATAAAAAAAATAAAAATATATTCATCAAAATTTATTTATATACTAAATCAGCAAAATTGTCGGCGATTTTTTTTTAAGAGTTTTCTATAACCATTGCAGAACAATTAGGAAGAGTGATTTTTTAAAAATATTAGTAAATCTAAATAATATTGACTATTAATGGTGGGAATATGGAGAAGTACTGGTTATTACTTATTAAGGGAGAGAACAAAACAGAAGAAGAAAGGATTAAACGATTATTTGCTCTGACATGATAAATTTAGAACGAGTTTAGGATACATTAATTTAATTTGAAGTTAAAAACAATTTAATTAAATATTAAAAAAAACTTAAAATATTATACATCAGCCTTAAATAAAGGCACTACATCATAGACTCACCAAGTAGTTTCATTGATTTGGACTTTCACGGACTATTTCTTCTACATTTCAGCATCCATAAATTTATCCTGTGGGCTGTAGTCAAATAGAAACCTCACTTTCTCGAAGCAAGTGATTTCTGAGCTGGGTATAATGTCCAGTGCTTCGGATGATTGAAAGACTAGGGAAAGTCTCTCTCCACTCTGTTTCCACTTCTCGTGCACCCAATGGAGCTAGGTCTAAGGTGCGGTGTGTTTAGACCTCTAGGACGCAGTTAAAAAACGGTAAATTTTAAATTTTAATTTTTTTGTTAAATTTTCAATATAAGGGGATAAAATATCAATACTTGCAAAAAAAACTAAAAAAATTAACCAAAATATTATAAAAAAACTTATATTTTCAGTTCTAAAAATAAATTTCAAAATTTGTCTTCTTTTAACCACACCATAAATATATTGCACATTAAACTCGCCCTAATGGAATTTGGTATTTACTTTTAACATTTTATTTGACCCTGTATAATACCATCACTGTTATCCTAGAGAAGGGATAAACACTGCTTGCTTTACTACCAAATTGATGGCTTAAGATAATTTAATCTTTCCATTTCAAATTGTTGCTTTACCCAATAGGTACAGTAATGTTTCTGGTTCTGCGCCATGGAAGAAAATGTTCCATACATTCTCCGACAGAGTTCTGGGAAATTAATATCATGCTGAAAGGGAAATTATGAACTTCCTCTTTGTTTTTTACCTATCATGACCCGTTTGACATTTAAATTCAATACCAATTGTTTTTGCCAGTGGCATATCTATGTGTTAGGTATTTGGCTATATTTTTTTATAAAAAATTATAACTTTTGTCAAATTTTGAGATTTGTGACCGCCCTAAAAAAAATTATAACTATCATGACCACGTATTTTCAATTATTTTCTTATTTTTATTTTATTTTTCTCTCAAAAATTAAAGTCTTAATGTTTCATCACTGTTTCATGCCCACGTTAAAATCATCATTCTTTGACATCTTATATGACCACTCAAGAAACCGATGTACTTGTCTCATCGTCTCCTACCACTCTATCGATTTAGATTTTTTTTTAAAACCATTTTAAAATTTGTGAAACTCAACCAAAACCTAATGAAGCCTCAAACCACTACAATTTACAATATTCAATGTCCGATCAACATGAAATTGTGTTATACAACTCACCACTGGATTTGAAAGAAGATAATCAATCCATCATTGATAAATCAAAAAAAAAAAACTGAAAACTAGAATCTTTTCACAACAAATAAGAAAATTTTAGAGTCATTTGATAATATTTAAAAGACAAACGTCCAATCACAACATCATTAAGTATTTAACGATAGAGTGATCAAAATAAAAAGAAAACAAAATTTTATTGATCAAATAGAAATATTTTAAACTCTAGTGACCAAAATATTAAATATCAAATTAAATCTTAAATCAAACTCATATGTTAAAATATGTATTTATCTTTTTCTAAAAGTACAATATTTATTGTCGTAAAGAAAACTAATGTGTGTATATTACATTAAGACTATGTTTGGTAGGCTTGTAATTGGCGTGATGCATTATTTAACAGATCTTTATTATGTATATATTCTATATAGCTAGAAATGGATCTTGTTGTTCTCTGAAATCAAGAAAAGATAAGATGTTGAAAAAGGCTCTTACGTTGTAACTTGAAATAAAGGTTTATCTTTCTCTAGAAATGAATAAAATATTAATTTATTCCTAAGAACAAGAAGATTGAATCGAAATATCGACATGTTCTTATGGAGTCCAAATAAACAAATAAATGTGAAGTAAAAAGGAATTCACTATTCCAATTTCATCTCTATCGAATTTTAATATCAGAATAGTGGATATAGTCACGATTCAATGGGTTAGATCCACTTACTTTTTTTGTTGATTTCTAATCTTTATATTTTTTTACAATGGACTTGAATCTAATAAACTATTGGTTCTAAGCCATCTCTAGCGATGAATCAATTATTCCAAGTGCTTTTTTTGCGTATTCTTGATAAATTAACGTTTATGTATAGATGTAGAAGGATCTGTTTGAGAAGCAATAAGCCACTTTGACATCTCTTTATTTGCAAAGAATTCTCAGTGTGAAAACACAGACAAAAGGCTAATCTTTGAATAGGAAAAAGAGTAGATCCGCAGGATCTCAAATGAATTGGCTTATTGGAGAAAAGCCTTGTTCTTTGAAAGATCTATCCGTGCCTGGTACTGCATGGTGGATCGAAAAAAAGAAGAATTCTAGTTGTAAGATATTTAATGAAATCGTCGCTAGAATTGAGATCTCATTCAAAGAGAAAGATATTAAATATATGAAGTTTCTTTTTGTATATTATTTGGATGATTCGGTCCGCAAGGATCATGATTGGGAATTGTTTGATCGTCTTTCTCCGAGTAAGAGGCGAAACATAATCAACTTGAACTCATGACAGCTATTCGAGATTTTAGTGAAAGACTGGATTTGTTATTTCATGTTTGCTTTTTGTGAAAAATACCAATTAAAATGGAGGGTTTCTTCAAACAACAAGGAGTTTGGTCAACTGTTCAATCAAATGATATTGAGCATGTTTCTCATCTCTTCTCGAGAGGCAAGCGGACTATTTCTTTGCAAATTTGTGCTTAATTTCATATGTAAAAATTCCGCCAATATCTCTTTGTTAGTTGGGGGAAGAATCCGCACAAATAAATTTTTTTGAAGAATATATCGAGAGGCAGGGAAATGATATAACTCAATAGTAGAGTTTCATCTTGACGTGGTGGAAATCATCAGTTCAAGCCTAATTATCCCTAAAACCAATGTGAGTTTTTTCTATTTTGCCTTGCTCCCATGCCGTAATCAAATAAGAATGGATAAGAGGCTCGTGGGATTGGCATGATGGGTAGAGATGATATTTAATACATCGTTTTATTTAATAAGTTAGGTGATATTTATCACTGATCCACATGTAGTATTTATTTAATACATCAATTTTACGTCAATTTTGCCAATTGTATCCTAATACTATTTTCATGTATTTACATCAATGCAAATATAATAACTATAAACCCTAAATCTTGAACTATAAACAATAAGCCATGAATATTGAACCTAAAACCATGAACCATAAAACACAAACCCTAAATCATGAACCAAAAACTAAAAAATAAGTACCCCAGACCCGAACAAGACCCGACATCATCCTTAAAAAAATCAGTCATGAGACGAAAATTATATATCTCAACCCAAATTAGACTCGATCTATATAAAAAATTAATTTTAAGGACCTAATTGTAAAAAATAATTTTATAGACCCAATTGTAAAAAAGTCAATTTTAAGGACATAATTGTAAAAAAATTATTTTAAGGACTTAATTATAAAAATATATATAAAGAATGAGCATTATTGCAAATATCCCTAAAAAGTATAAGGGAAAATTACACTATTACTTTTGGGTCGAGTCATGGTAGGTATTTTTTATCTTAAACTTGACCAACCCGACCTCACCCTTCATAAAACTCGACTTGACTCGAAATCAATCAGGCTGGTAAAATGCTCATCCCTAACTATACATCATAAACCTTAAATCATAAACAATAAATCCAAACATAATATAATAATCAATGTCAAAACAATGAGAAAATAGAAACTAAAAATTTTAAGAGCAAAAAGGCACATTCATGCATAACACTTATCTTTTAATTTTAGGCTTTAACCAAAAAGCAGCCCTCAAACTTTTCCTTTTTTATGTTTTAAGTACCTAAACTATGGTTTGGGCGAAATAAACCCCTAAACTATTATGTTTTGTTACTTTAAGTCCGATAGTTATTTAAGTCAAAAGAAAATCATTTTGACTAATAAGATGTTGACACATCACAAAAAAATTTAACCAATAGATAGTTTAGGGACTAAAAGAAGAAAAATGACATAGTTTAGGTACTTATTTTGACCAAGAAATAGTTTAGGGACTTAAAGTGACCAAAAATGATAGTTTAGGGGCTTATTTTGCCCAAATTATAGTTATGTACTTAAAACAAAAAAAGCATAGTTAAAGGGCTTATTTTCATTTAAGCCTTAATTTTATTACAAATATCAACAACCAAACACCTTGACATAGTAAGAATCAGTTTTTATCAATCTTTTTAATACACAAGTATTGTCTAATACAACACACTTCTTTTATATCATTGTACCAAACAAGGCCTAAAAACAGAAGCTACATCATATTAGTCGACGAAATTAATTGAAAAACATGACATTGGAATTAAGAATACATATTTCAAAAAGTACAAGATTATGATGAGAGGCGGACCTCAATAACATTGGAATTAAGAATACATATTTCGGAAAGTATAAGATTATGATGAGAGGTGAACCTCAATGGGAGCCAGAGGTGCCCTGACTCCCCAAAATTTGATATATTTATTATTTAGCTCCTCAAAAATTTCAAATATTTTGAATATGCTCTTTCTAATTTTAAAATTTCTATTAAGTATCAATATCTTTGAATATTTTTAATCAAGTCCCCTTTTAGTTTTTAAAATAGTTTTTAAAATAGTTTTCAAAAATTTAGTTCAATTTTTAAAAATTTTAATTAGGACCCTCAAATTATTCTACTATGATCCGCCCATGGTTATAAATGATCAAAGTATAGTAAAATATTAACTTTACCCCCAAAAAATATAGTACAGGGACCTTCTGTGAAATTTGAGCGAAACCTTTTTCTTGCCCTTTTTGAAAATAAAGAAAATTTAAAAAACCCAGCAGTTTTGGGTTTTATCATTTATGAATTTGGAAAGAACGGAGCTCCAGGATGTGGCGGCGAAACCCATTTCAGGTAAAGAATTTGCCTCTTCTACTTTTTTTGAAGTTATCTTCTTTCCATTACCTTACCTTTACTTAGTTCTTGACTGCTTGCTTTTAGGAAAATCCAGATTCTGATTTGAGCGTTTCTGGTAATTTTTTTATCAAAATTATTTCCTCCCTGTTTCCTGATGATGTATAGAATGGTTTATGAGTGATAATTTGGCAGACGAGGAGGATTTCAACGATGGTTTTGGGGAAATTTGTGTTTCATTAGGCGACCGTTCGGAAAAAGAGAAACAGGTCATTATTTGCTGCTTTGTGTGAATGTGGAATTTTCTATTTCTCCATTTGAATTTTGATTGTATAATTTTATGCATCTACAGGAAGGATTTCAACTCCAATCAAGATTGGAAACACTTAAAGGTATCCAATTTCCGTCAAGTGCTTCTAAATTTGAGTTATTTGCAGTAATGCATTTCGTTAAGATGATTGATGTATTACTCAATTTGTTTTTCAAATTTTGTATTAGAAAACTGTGATAACAACTGTTCGAACAATCAAGAACACTCGAGTTCTTGTTTTGAAGAGGATGTTGAAGTGCCTGACTCTCCTGATGAGGGTGATTGCTTTCCATCTCAGAGATTATGTAGACGAGTTGCCTGTGAAGAACTGGTCTCTGATAGTGAGGTAATAAGTGAAAATTCAGATAAGCTCGTCGATTATCTACCTGTCTAATGATGTTGCTTTACTTCGTGGTCATTGAGATTATGGCATCAGGCTTCTTTCTTTTTGTTGTCTGTCTTATAATTAGGTTTGTTTGGACAGGAAGATGTTGTGCATTCAAAAACTTACATTGTTTCTGGTGCTAAAAAATCCGATTATAATTCCGGAATTGAGGAGAGAGATGGGAGAAATGCGTGGTCTATGGTAACTAAAGAAGCTGAGGCACTAATCCATTCGGACAAAAATGTTTCAAGCTTTTCTTCTCATATTACTTGCTCCAAAGCTTTTAAATCTTGTAGAGGTATTTATTCTTGCTCCTAGAATGACCTGCTTCTAATGCATTATCATTCCATTCTCTGTGTGGTTTCCAGAATATGCATTGTCCTTCATCAGGTCATGTTCCCATTGTATGGGTAAAAGGAAAAGAATTAGAGAACCCTGACTTAGTGAAAGTGAATAGAGAGCTTTTACAAACTTATCGAATTACCATATCATTATTTTAACCAGTAATATTCAATTATATGCAAGTGGTAGCATAGATTCATATAAGATATGCTTTTGCACCCAAAAAACAAATGCATGGAAACTGTATGCATATGGTACTATGGTAGTAGCTGGACCTTTCACTGACAACTGTCATTGACGAATCTATCCGTGCTGTGAGTTCAGTTCATAAACTCTTTCACATAACCAAGATACTATGGGGATTTATTTGGCCGTTGAAAGATGCCCCTTTTATTCTAATCTGGCAACCTGTGCTTGTGCATGCTTTTGCAGGTGCCAGAAGCAAAATGAAACCTAGATTTTCATTTGGCTTCCAACCACATGGAGAAGTTTCATGGCCTGCTATCTCAGATAACCAAAATGACATGTCAACTAAGATTGGTGAAGTGCCCGAAAGATTGCAGGCTGGCGATCATGGAACCTTAGAGCATTCAATAGCTGAGGTTCTTGAAGATTTCAGTGGAGAAGAGGAAAACCAGTTGGAGATTGTTCCTGCTGATGTTGAAGCTATTGGTCATGGATTTATTGGGCATTCAATGGCTGAACGTTTAGTTGACCTTCAGGATAATCCTAGCCTACTAAGAGGGAATTTTAAAATGGTATTCCTCTTTTCTCATTATTGTTTTTGAGCCATAAGTTGTTGCTTAAATTTTTAATTTAAACATGTACTTCACAGCATAGCAGAGCAAAAGGAAAACGGGTACAAGCTACTCTCAAAAAGAGTATACGTTCACTTGGTAATAGAACCATTGAAAGTGAAGACCTATACGAGCCCTTCAGTGGTGGATCATCAAGCAATGATGAGGTATATATATGCCAGCAGTTGCTTAGCCATTGCCTCTTACTTGAAATTATGAACTGAATATATTTGCAACAAAATGCTTAAGCAGGCTGATTGCCGAAGTCTAGAACTTGCTATTCCGGAGATAAAGAAGCATACTATTTCAGATAAGTTTCAGGAAGCCTTAGGTGCCACCTCCTTGAGTGCTGAAGGCACTTTTTTTCCTAGACTGGGAGCGTTCAGGTTAATAATATGGCTAGAATTATCCTATCATGTTCATGATAAATGTTGGAAATGTAGAATATATTCGAGTAATTTCTCCTCCCAAAATTTGCAGCACTGGACTATTTGGAAAGTTGCAGCAGGTCATACAGAAAGAAAAGGAGACAGATACCAACTTTATGACGAAGTTGCAGAATGGAGCTACCCCTAAAAGTAAAGCCTTGTTACTGTTCACCTTATCCTTTTATCAAATTTTGAAGGAAATTGACTTACAAGGACTCCATCACATTACGGATTAACAAAAAGAGGCTGTTTGTGTTTTTCAACGTTGCTAATTCTTCTTTCTTCTCTTATTTCTCAGATGAAACAAGCAGCATTACCGTGAAAATTGCTTCAAGATATTTGGATGCAAAGCTGAGAGTCTGTTATTGCTCTTTTGTCAAGACCACAGAGGTTTGAAATCATACAGAAGTTTAAAGTTGCAGGACTTCCCACTGCATTAGAACAAAAACTCCGAATGTATCTGTTTGTGCAGGGATTTTTGCAATCAGAGAGCCCTGAAAGATTGGAGGATGAAGGACAAAAAGTAACTGTTATTTTCAATCAAAGAATATGCACCAATGTTGACCTAGAAATTGGAAACTTGATTTGCATTCACCCCCCATGGTATGGACATTGAACATTAAATCTTATCACAAGGTCGATTCTTAAGATAAAACCCATGTTTGTATAGTATTCACAATATACATGCCTTGGCCTTAGTTGTTTTCTATGTAGAGCTTAAACATCTGATCCTTGCAGAACTATGTCGCTTCTTATCCGGGTGACACTATACTGCAATGAATACATTGTACACAAAGACCCGAGCTCCTTACTTTTGAGCTTGTCAGAATTTTTTTATTACTTATACAACATATATAATTCAATTATATGAATTTGATCATTTTCCATGACAGGATGGAAGTTGATGTTGCGGGTAACGGTGAGAAAGTCATTTTATCGACATACTTCTCTGACGTCTCAGTCTAGCTAATTTGTGCATGTTTCGGGAAGAAAGTCATTTTATCGACATACTTCTCTGACGTCTCAGTCTAGCTAATTTGTGCATGTTTCGGGAAGAAGTTGCTTTTACATCATTCGTTCGAGTCCTGGAGAAGATCATATGATCAGTTGAAATGAATGAAAGAACCATGCAGTTCGTCCTGTAAAAAAGACTCATCTAAATTTTGATTTATTAGTTTCATTAGCTTGTAATATGCAACCTTCTCATTAACCTTTTTAAATCATCACGATATTTAGGTTGTATGTTAATGTATTTATGGAGGCTGAAGAGATCATAATAATTGTGCATACATAGAGAGATGTTCTTACAATTCAAATGTTTGACTTATTAATATAATTATGTTTTTCATGGATGAAAAAATCCGAATCCTCTCTATCGCATTGATCTAGAATAATGCCTCTGCGAATTAGAGTATGAAATATTACAGTACTATTATTAGAATGTTAGCTGTAGAAATAACTGTGTCGGACAATGACTAGTTCCCGCTTGCAGGAGTATTACACAAGTACTTTAGCTCGAGTGGACGGTGGCTTGGTTCCACCTGATTGAAGGTTCCGAGTTTGTTGTACCAAGTACCAACTCATAACTAATTGAGTCGACTCATCTGGATCATCTAAGAAATGATAACATTACACCTAGAACTTGAGTTCTTTACTTGCAGTATGAACATATGGTATCTGCTAGAGCCGCAGAAAGATAGTCATACTTTGGAAGACCATAAATAAAGTGAAATAGTAATTATAAGGCAAGGCACTGAAAAGGTTCCCTGCAAGGAAACCAATGCTTTCAAATAGCTCACAAATCTTAAAATTTCAACTTCACGCATGGTCATTCAATCTGAGCCCCTGCCGAGAGGCCCGAGTATCATGTTACATGCTCGATACAATAAATCCTTTACCTCGAAGAAATAATGTTGCACATAGTTGGTAGACTGCCGAATGAGACAGATGATTTCCTGACTGCAAACTGTAAAGACCACAGTTGATTGCCATATAGGAGTAAGTTGAACACATCAGAATTTATCCTCACTGGCCATACATTTGTTCTCGGGGAGAAGCCAACCTCAACTGGGCAGGAACTCGGCCGAAGCAAAGCATACCTTACCGTTTTAATGAAAATCAAAAGAAACGAGTAAGATCATTCTTGACAGACAATTTAGGCAACCGTTTTAATGAAAATCAAAAGAAACGAGTAAGATCATTCTTGACATACAATTTAGGCGATTCACTGTGCTAATGCTTCATACACTTGTTCCTGGGATTTCCATTCCACCGAGCTAAAACCAAGGTCCTTCCTCAACCCCCTCTCTTTCATCAACGTTCTCACTTTCTCAGCATCATCCCATCTCCCCATATCTGAATACAAATTGGACAAAACTACATAGTAAGCGCTATTATCCGGCTCCAACTCCACAAGTTTCTTTGCCGCTATCTCACTCAATTCCAAATTCCCACGAGTTCTACAACCTGCCAGCAATGATCCCCAAATGGACCTAGTAGGCTCGAAAGGCATTTCCTCGAGAAGTCTAAAAGCATCACCAAGACATCCTGCCCGTGCCAAGAGATCAATCATACATGCATAATGATTTACCCCAGGCAAAAATCCATATCTCCATTCAACTAAGAACCTAAATATTTGGCCACCCGTATCAACCAAACCCGAACGGCTACAAGCAGAAAGCACCCCAACTAAAGTTACATGATCAAATTTAAAGCCTTCTTGTTCCATCCTATTAAACCACCAAACCGCCTGCTCACCATTTTTAGTTAAAGCTAGGCCGTTAATGACGGCATTCCAGGTAAAGTTATTCTTTTCTTCCATGCTATGGAAAACCCTCAATCCTTCTTCAATCCTCCCACATTTTCCATACATATCAATCAAATCAGTCCCTAGAATCGCATCCAATTCCCATCCTTTTTTCATTATATAGTCATGAATCCAAACCCCCATTTTGAAAGCACCGAAACTGCCACAGGCAGCCAATGCATTCACCATAGTTACCCTATTAGGCACCACACACGCATACTGCATTTGCTCAAAAGCAATCAAAGCATCATCATATTTCTCAGCATTTCTGAACCCCGTAATCAAAATAGTCCACGAAACGACATCTCTGTCACGCATTTCGTCGAACACTCGGAGACATAAACCCATTTCACCAGACGAAGCATAGAGATTCATCGGGGAATTCTGTACATAAATATCACGGGAATGACCCAGTTTTATGACATGGGTCTGAACCATTTGTCCTTTGTGGAGCTCCTGGAAATCGGATAAGGACTTTAGAAGGAAAGGGAAGTGTAGTTATTAGGGGAATGTGAGGCGCTTTGCATGTGGGCGTATAAGCAAAAGGGAGATGTGGGGTTTTAGAGTGGGAGAAGGCTCTGAAGAGGGTGTTGTACTGGAAGACATGAGAGGGTGGATTTGAACAGAGGAGGAGGGCATGGACTTCGTTTAAAAGGCCTAAAGAATTGCAGGAACTGATGAACTGCTGAGTTATGAAGGGGTTTCTGAGGAGGTTTCGGTGAATGAATTGAGCTTGGATCTGACGAATGTGAGAAGGAGAAGTCGAGGCGTTTATCAAGTGAATGATTCTGCTTGTGTACGACGGCATGATTCAAGCGGTGGTGGCGGGTTAATGTTTCTGTTTGCTGACCGAGAAAATTATAAAAACCTTAATGAAACCCTAACAAATTAATCGTTTTCGGAAATAAAAAACATTCCTAGAATTTTGATAGCGCAAGTATAAATTGCAGAAGTAATATTAGGTTGGGTTTAGGGTTTTACTTCATGGATTTAGATTGTATAATATAAAATTTAA